>OY720456.1:6310109-6695109 GCA_963082715.1 Harpalus rubripes | reverse complement strand
TGTAAAAGAAATACCTAGGTCTCTTATATTTGTTTTACGAATGAATGTTGTATTGTACACGAAATAGGAGCATTCAATGGTGTTCGTCTTTCTGGAGTACGGGATTATGCAGCATTTACCAATATTTAGTTGTAACTTATTCATTATACACCAATCAGTCAGCAAATTAATATTTCTTTGTAGGCACATAGCATCTTGTGAAGTAGATATAGTATGAACTATTTTAATATCATCTGCATAGGCAAGAGCCTGGCAATCAAAACATTGAACTAACTCATCTATAAATAATACAAACAATAGAGGTCCTAAATTAGAACCTTGTGGCACTCCAGAAGTACTAATAAATCTCTTGGAGGAGAAATCATTGTAGAAAATAAAACACTATCGATTTATGAGACAAGAATTTAATAAACAAATTAAGTTCTGGGCAGCGCCAAAGGCACTGATCTTAGCAAGTAATAAACCATGATCAATCGAAGTCTATGAGCATAGTGTCCATCTGACGACGCTTTTCAATAACTTGAGAGGCATACTGACTAAAAGAAGCAAGATTCGTTAAAGTTCATCGACCCTGCATAAAGCCATGCTGATTTGATGAAACCAGGTGACGAACATTCTTATAAAAGATTAGAATTGAACGCAGCACGTCCGATACACAACCGATCACCTAACGCTCTTAGCAATGGTACCTCATATGTATATCCGCAAAGGCAATATTTGCTTCTACTTAATATTACCTACTCAGTTTTATCTACCAACACCCACTCTAAGCAATTTTAATTTTATTGGTATTTTATGAGCACCCTCCTAGCGTATTCGCAAATATGTATAATCGTATAAAACTGTAAATCACCTCCTGTTTCTTGAAATGTGACACTATACACTGCAGTTAAAGCATCGATGCTCTTCTTAAGGCTATGCGTAGGACCTTCCAGTTATTTGATAATATTTAGTGGTGGAGCTAATATGGATATGTGATGTGTACTTTACATCTATTATAACGGTTACTGAACCTACAGAAGTTTTTTGACCCAAGCGACATGTTTGCATTTTTTGAATTAGGTTTAGAGACATAAATATAATTCATTACTGATTGGAAAATAAATGTATTAAGCTCCCTAAAACGGGCACAACTATTCCGGCACTATCACACGAAATCAATAAGAAAATTTAGTTTTCATTAATTACAAATTAATTACCCAAAAACCAAATTTATTACGGTTGTTTTTTTAAAAATATATAGAATTGTGCAAATAGTAATAAACTATTTATTAGGGTTTACAGGTGGGCGCGGGCCGTGATTTTGTCGGGCACTAAAAAATTATCGTGAGTGATCAGGCGTGATTGAAATTTAATCGGGCGTGCGTACGTTTTCTTCTATTTTTTATTTAAAAAATTGTCAATTTCCATCTTTTACTTTACATTCTTTATATGATTATTATGTCCAAATATGTCATCAACAGTATTTTTTTGCATAAAAATAGTGTTATTGTTCTACCCAAAATTGTATATACAGTGGCTCCGATTTCACCAAAGATATACAAATCTTTAAGCCCGTTTGACACGATCATAAATTTGTTAACAAAATTTGTTACCAAATTTATGATATTTGTCACTTGTGAAGAAATAGAACAACTTATTTGTACATAAACATTCGTTTCCAATAAAACTAATCTGTTACCTAACTTATTACCAATTTGTTAACAAATTTAATAACTTATGACTGTGTTAAGCAAGCTTAAATGTACATAGAAACAATTACGTGACACGAACGTGACCCGCCGGGCGTGATCGGGCGTGAGTGCCAAAATAAAATCGTGAGCGTGAGTTATCGTGAATCAAACATAAAAAGTCTTGCGTGATTGGTCGTGATTACATTTTTAGTTCCGTGAGCGTGCGTGATCGTGAACAAAAAGTTACTCACGCGCCCACCTCTAGGGTTACAGCGTCCAACAAAATTAATTTTTGTCCGATATAAAATTCCAATCCCTTCTTCAATCAATGTAGTTCTTGCCGTCCCTGAAAAGATAGGGATGTTATATTAAGCATAGATGGAATCCAACACGGAGCGAAGCAGAGTGATTGGCTTTCGGCGGATCGCCAGTAATAATTAATAAGTACTAAATTTGCTGATTGATTTCGTTTGATTGTGCCAGCTTCACGTATCTAATGCATTATAAATATGTTCATAACCTCTGTCTCAGTCATGTTATAGCCTTCAAACCCTAAAATAAGTACACCTATTACGCTATTACGCTCATGTCAATATCTCTTTTCGATTTCGATATATTTACATTTAAAACTTATCCATTTACGGGTTATAACTCAAAAATTACATAGGCTTACCAATTTTCACAAAATTTGTCCTATTAGTTCAGGCTCACAGACAGAAAACTGAAATCCCTAAAAATGACAAAAATCGCAAGTGCTACCATTCGGCTCGCCGAAAGATGTCGCATTTCAATTTTTATTTAGATTCACCAAAGAAAACCGCGATTTTTGTTAAACCACCGTTCCTCTTATACCAATCTTTATCATTTTTTGCTACTAATGTCCCAAAGAACGATACATTTGTAGTAATTCATGGTCAGTCGGCAAAAACCAACGCGGTGGGGACACAGCTTTAGATATTTTTCGATTTTTGGGCATTTTCAGCTATTATCCTCAAGAAATTGTATCCATTGTTCAAAAATTTGAAAAAATTGTATACGTATGTAATTTGGTCCGTAGAATTGAATTGCGAAGTCGCCAAATTCGTAACTCCACCCGTTTTTGGGTTATTACTAAAAAAGTAAATTTTTCAGGTCCGTGTTTCAACGCAAATATCTTTGAAAATTTAGATTCAGCGCATTGCAAGGATTCAGAAAATACAGAAAATAGTTTATTGAATATTTGGGAAAATTTTGTCAAAGGTGGAAGCACTTATTATGAGTTTTGTAGGCCTAATAGAAGGGGGGAGAGTCAACTTGTCATTGCCCCCGATAAGAAAAAAAATCCAAAAGAAAAATATCATTGTACGCTTCATTAAAATTAAATCAATAAAATTTGTTTATGCGAATAATTTTGAATATTTATGCAAATTTCGAAATATTGTAAACAGATGAATAAACAACTTTTTGTCTGTTTGTCTAGCATTGCAATCATATTATGTTTAAAGAAAATTAGATATTATCAATTACATTTATTTTATATAATTATTGCATAAAGCTGTCAATAACTTCATAATAATTCTCAGAAATTATTTCATTGTTTTATAAATAAAACCATTTTTATGTCATTGAAACAAAAGAACAATAACTATTTGCAAAATGAAACGTAACTTATATTTCTGCATTTCCCGGAAAATAATGACTTCAATTTTCCATACTTTGCAAACGTTTAAAATAAAATAAACTTATCTCATGCATAATCTATAACACGGACTAAAGTGTTCCATTGAATCTAAGAACAATTTCGCATCAAATTATATACAATGTAGCGGAAACAATGCACTGTTGGGTAATATATGCGTCACTTGTCAATTTAATTTAAATATGATACGGTGGCTTTGATCTATATAAAAAAGAGAATCAAAACCTTTTTTATCTCCCGCTACCCTTGGTAAGGGAGCTATAGGGATCGTGCTAAAAATCGCATATTGAGATTTTGGTAAATGACCACGTTTTAAGATCCCTAGAATCCAATTTTAACATTTTCACGATGATGTCTGTGTGTGTATGTGTATGTGTGTGTGTGTATGTGTATGTGTGTGTGTGTGTGTATGTGTGTGTGTGTGTGTGTGTGTGTGTGTGTATGTGTGTATGGGTGGATCCTCCACTCTAACTCAAATATTATTATCCAGAAAATTTTGAAACCTTGTATTTCTAACTTATTCTAATATGGGAAGAGACCATTGGGTTTTGGTATATATCAGATAACCGGAAATAACTCTTTACTTGAAGCTCAAAATAGATTTTCTTCGAAAAATACCTGCAAATGTTATATTTTCAAGATTTCAGTTATTATAAAAATTAAAAATTATTAAATTTTCTACAGATTTGCATAAATACTTTTTCTATATATTGCATGGATAAATTTATAAAATTATCTATAATTTTAATCCCGGAGCCTCCGCTTTAAACAAGCAAAACTCCTTGGTTACACAGTTCACATCTCAAATTTATGTAACTGACATATAAATGTTACTGACAAATAACTAATCATTTAAAATTAATAATATTAACGTTTTAAAAAGAAAATAGTACATAGAACCATAGTTATATGGAATGGATCTTAATACAGTTTCCGCAATAACTAAATATGTACGTATGTATATTTAAATTAATAATAATTAAATAGCGGGAGATTTGGTGTTGGCCACATCAAATTTTTAATCATTAAAGGCATATATGAGAATATTATTTTATTTTATAACAATAAAAAATATATAAAATAGTATTTTTCTGATTTGATTCGTAATACACTTCCAAATTTTATGTGCTAATAGAAAGTTCTACAAAAAAGAGAACACTTTTTTTATCTACGAATCTACACTACCCAAAAAGGCTAGATACACGTGCTGAGCAATTGTTTGTTTATTTGTTTTAATCTTCACGTTAAAGGAATGCAGATCTTAGGTGTGGGATCACCACACACAGATCACCTTAGCTGTGAAACATCTGACTGTTGATGCAAATACGGCAGTTGACATCACGTAGGCTGTGCTTTGATCGTATTCACACAAACTTGGATTTTAGAAAAGGATTTTATTTAATTTTATCCCGTATTAATTCTTATAAGACGATTTTTCATGGCCAAGTTCAATGTTAAATTAATCTGTAAGGAATTTTGAATTAAACAACTTTTTGTAACATGTAAAATGTATTATAATATTATGATGTATTTGCATAAGTTCTTACTACGTTCTTATCCATATATCCGTATATGAGTTTAAAAAAAAATAGTCACGTAATTACATTTTGTATTAATCACGATTTAATGAAAAATATAAATTTCAAATTTTAAACTCTGACCTTCCGGTTTGCAGAAAATCCAATTTTTTTTAGAATTCAAACGTTATTCGTATAAAGTTATTAATAATTATGATATGATTTTGTACATGATAGATTGTACGAGTATTATACTTATTTTTTAATTTTTTTATAATACAATGATTTGCAGAATAACAGCTGTCAGCTTTAGCAGCTACCTTCAGCCCTTGCTTTTATTGAATCAGCTGAAAGTGTGCTTGTGCTCGCTTCATATCGTGCCCAAAACATATGGTTGAAGACATAGTTTGTCAAATTGTGATTAAGATATTTTTGTCACATTTTAACTACAGGAGTAGAAAACAATAATTAAGGTATCAAGACCTTTTAACTCCCGTGGTGCCTTCAACGTTTAATGGCTTACTATATTTTTTACCTTCCGTCACCTTTAGGTAAGGAAAGTATTGTCTTTGGTCAAAAAATTCGGTGGTGAGTTTTTAATGAATAAGCACGTTTTAAGGTCCCTAGAATACGATTTAACTATTTTTACAATGTTGTCTGTATATGTGTATGTGTTTGTGTGACAAAATTTTCTAATGCGAAAACTCTAATATTACAATTCCAAAAATTATAATTCTTTCGTATTCCTCTTCGTTACATCCATGTGAAGAGCTGATTAGATTTTGGTTATAATTGGTCAACCGGAAGTACCCTCATTTGAAGATTTTAACAGTTTTTCTTGAAAAAACGATGTTAAATATCATTTTTTCACAGTTAATGTTATTATAAATATTAAAGAATATTTTATTGTCTATACGAATTGAATACATTTTATGCTTCATATTAAATAAATATAGAGATAAAAAATTATAAAGAAATTAAATATCATATATTACCAAGCTATGCTATAATTCTGGAAACAGCTGCTATATTAAGAAAATTCTGTTTGAAAGGTGTCAGTGTCAAGTGCAGTTGACAGTACGTTTGTGTTATAATTGTACTAGAAATATAGAATCTATCCGTATGGAATTTGTATAAAATACATTCAACTGCCTTAAGGTAATGTAGAAGAAATAGAATTTTTTGCAAGGAACTTTCTGTATGACATTTATACAAAATACATAGAACTAACGGAAGGTAATGTGCTGGCCACATCAGTTTTTTTAATACTCTACGGATTACGGAACAAAGTTTTAATAAAATTTACGAAGTATATGCTTTATCTCATAGTGTCAATATCAATTTCTTGATAACATTACCATAGCAACAACTAATAATACCCTTGGGCATTATTTGTAATATAATTATCCTTAAAGCAGCGTTAGTATGATAATAATAATATACCGGTGCATCATTTCAAATTTGGAAATTAACAAAAGTGTGCAAATAAATCAATAGCTTATTTAATATTCAGAATACCTTATTTGTGAATTTCTTGCACATTCCCACATTCTTCAAATTTGATTCACAAAGACGACAACATTTTTCCAAAAAATATTTTTTTTCCAAACCGCATGTCTATATTTGTCAAACAAACATAAGCTAAACAGTTTCCTGCTAATATGATTCAATCTTTCAATCAATTCTTTCCATCCTAATCTACCATACAAGATCACTTGTGGGCAGTGTAGAGTTCCTGCGTAACAACAAGCAACTTTACACTGCCATTACTCTGCTACCTATGCAGAATCGTATTTCACGGTTTTTATCGAGATCGAAAGACGCCAGAGTAGGCTTTGGAATGAGTGGGTGTCTGCAATTGCCGCTGGTGATGGTGTCGCTAGTGTAGGCTTTTACCACAAGGAAATAAATAGCGAATGAATTGGAATAGGGACATATTAGGAGTCAGTGTAATTTTCCCAAAATTAATTTCAAATAACATATAAATATAACTGTTTGTAATGGCAGTGTGAATTTTGTTTTCGACGGCCTACCTGATTTTCTTATTCTTAATAATTACCTTCCGCTACCCTTGGTAAGGGAGGTATAGGGATCGTGCTAAAAATCGCATATCGAGATTTTGGTAAATGACCACGTTTTAAGGTCCCTAGAATCCAATTTTAACATTTTCACGATGATGTCTGTGTGTATGTGTGTACGTGTACAAGAAGATCAAAATAGTTTTTCTGCGAAAGATACCTTTAAATGTAATTTTTTCGAGATTATTGTTATTATAAAAATTAAAGATTATTTAATTTTCTATAGATTTGCATTAATACTTTTTTTATTTATTTTATGGATAAATGTATAAAATTATCTATAATTTAAATCCCAGAGTCTACGCTTTAAACAAACAAAACGCAGTTATTCAAATGTATGTAACAATGTAACTGACAGATAAATGTTACTATCAAAGAACTAATCATTTCAAAATAATATTAGTAACGTTTTAAAAAGAAAAAAGTAAATAGAACAATAGAAAAGGAATTCAATAGAGTTTCCAACATAAGTAAATAAGTAGGTATGTATTTAGATTAATAAAAATTAACAATTCACAAAAATGTTTAAACTAATCCTCATTTTTGGATTAGTGAATTCTATTCTATTCCGGTATTTAAAATTTAATCTTCATCTTATTATATCTCTGGTGTCCAATGGTTAGAGCAACGCCTCATGTCATGAGTGCCCTCGGGGCTCTGGGTTCGAATCCCACTAAGGCATGGATGTGTGTGAATGTGAACCCACTCTATAATTGGGATTTAATCCTGTTGGGTTTAAAAAAAGTAGTTACTTGGATTAGATTAGACTATATTTTAAGAAATAAAATGTCAAAATTAGAGGAAAATTTGCTAATCCAAAAATAAGAATTAACTTAATCTTTTTTGACTCGGGCTGCAAATGGCGAGAGGTATTGTGTTGGCCACACCAGATTTTTCTAGCTTGACCCTCGAACTAAACAAAAACATAAACTTTAGCTTCTCGTTGTTATTGACATTTAGAAATTACGACACTTCACATCCCGTGAGAATTTCGCAAACTTGCTCTCAATGATCTACTTTTACGACAAAACTTGAATTAATTGTTAAACCATGTTTAAAATTTTTAAACCGATTAATAAATTCTGCACATATCTCCATACCAGTTCTCTATATGCTTAAAAACTGTCAATATAAATTGTGTGAATTCTTTTCCTAATGGGCAGTCATTTATAACTTTCGAATGAATAAATTTATTGCAAGATTATCATTTATAAGAGTGGTTTATATCTTGCTGAGAAATAAATCAAAAATTCATGCCAGTATATACATACGTGCTATGCATATGAGTCTCAAATGTGTCATTAAAAATCTAATTAAAATAAAAGTGAAATTTTCCACAATCGTTTTATCCATACGATTGTTTTGTCATACTTTCATTCAAATATTTATTGTTGTAATAATAATTAGAATAGAATTTGGAGTTTTTTGAAATGTTCAAATAATAATTCCGCATTGGTACACGTACCTACTTAAGAATTTTTTCAGAAATAATGTAAATATTTATATTTGTACATAGTGGTGTTCTAAGGAAAACATTCTATATCTATATAATAAATTATCATATTTTATATAATTAAAAAGTCAAATTTTAAAACTTTATGGTTTAATTCGGAAGATTGCAATGCTGCGTTAAAAAACAAAATAAAAAATTAATAATATATTCTGTTTGGACCAAGGCTGGTCTTATTTTCCCCAATCCAAAAAAAGTTGAACAGGTGTATTGCTTGAGTTTGGCAGATGGCAAGTTTTAGTAATTATTGATTTCATTAAATTATTTATCAGTAATCTAGATATTTTACTATTTCAGAAAAAGCTCAGTGGAATAATATTAACAATTAAATATCAATTCATAAAGTTTTATCTGTCAAAGTCAAACAATTCGACTATTTGAATAATTTTATATATTTACACTTTTGTTGTTTCTTTTTTCTTCAGTGAGATTCGAAACAAAAAAAATTGAACATGACCTCACCCCCTTGAAGATATTCTAGATCCGCCCTTGAAAAATTTTTAGGGTATTTTGTGATTATAGTGCCTATCCAGTGGCGTACAGTTTTTTTTTTCTATTGGTATGGTAAATTTTCAAGATAGCACAATCTTCAATTTTCGATTTTTACCTCCCGCTACCCTTGGTAAAGGAGGTATAGGAATCATGCTAAAAATCGCATATCGAGATTTTGGTAAATTTTTAAGGTCCTTAGAATCCAATTTTAATGTTTTCACGATGATTTCTGTGTGTGTGTGTGTGTGTGTGTGTGTGTGTGTGTGTGTGTGTGTGTGTGTGTGTGTGTGTGTGTGTGTGTGTATGTATGTATGTAAGTATGCGTGTGTGTGTGTTTGTGTGTGTGTGTGTGTGTGTGTGTGTTTGTGTGTGTGTGTGTGTGTGTGTGTGTGTGTGTGTGGGTGGGTGTTTGTGTGTGTGTGTGTGTGTGTATGGATCCTCCACTCTAACTCAAATACTAGCATTTAGAAAATTTTGAAAACTTGCATTTCGACCTTTTTCTATAATATGGAAAAAGCCCATTAGATTTTACCTTTAAATGTTATTTTTTCGAGATTAATGTTATTATAAAAATTAAAGATTATTAAATTTTCTACAGACCTGCATTAATACTTTTTCTACTCTCCACGCCAGCAATGAGTGCCCGTGAGGTGACGCCTGGTAAGCGCCCGCACGGTGTAAATATTTCATCATTACCGATATCTGTGTACAAAGCAGATTGGCATACCCAGCAATGGGTAATATGCCGTGATGATATATTTATTTTATTTATTTAAATTATAAAATTATTTATAGTTTCAATCCTGGAGTCTACGCTTTAAACAAACAAAACGCAGTTATTCAAATATATGTAACTGACAGATAAATGTTATTATCAAAGAACCAATCATTTCAAAATAATATAATTAACGTTTTAAAATGAAAAAAGTAAATAGAACAATATAAAAGGAATTCAATACAGTTTCCAGCATAAGTAAATATATAGGTATTTAGATTAATAAAAATTAACGATTCACAAAAAAGTTGAAGCTAATCCTCATTTTTGTATTAGTGAATTTTATTCTATCTCGGTATTTAAAATTTAATCTGCATTTTATTATAGCTCCGCTGGCGCAATGGTTAGAGCAACGCCTCATAAGTCATGAGTGCGTTCGGTGCTCTGGGTTCGAATCCCACTAGGGCATGGATGTGTGTGAATGTGAACCCACTCTGTAATTGGGATTTAATCTAGTTGAGGGGTTTAAAAAAAGGTAGTTACTTGAATTAGATTAAACTATATTTTAAGAAATAAACTGTCAAAACTAGAGTAAAATTCGCTAATCCAAAAATAAGGATTAACTTAATCTTTTTTGAAACTCAGGCTGTAAATAGCAGGAGGTATTGTGTTGGCCACACCAGATTTTTTTTCTATTTTCGATGATACTTGTGTAAATTTTTTGCATATGTTTTGCTTCCAAAATTTAATTTTAATAAAAAGTGGATACTTGAATTTATATTTAAGAAGCTGTAAGATCTTATTTCTTGTAAGTTTTTGAATGCTTGTAGACTCTGAAGAATATATAAGTGTATATTAAAGCGTCAGTTTTGAATGAACAATAATTATTGGTGTATTTCCAGAAATTATTACCACCTAATTTTAAAAAGATTTGTCTAAATATTCAATATATTTCGATAATGTTAGATCACACCAAATAAATTTCCCCTAATTCAAATTCTTCACTATGACGTCACTGCGACATTTTCACACGCATAACCTATAGCGTAGCCGGTACTTCTTCCTTCCGACATTGAGAACCAGAGCAGCAAAAACAAACCAACGAGTCGCCAACTTTCTCCACGGCACAGCAGTCAGAATGACTTGGATTTGTCACGTCTGCAGCCACAGAGAGCAAACAAAGTCAAATTTGGAAGTAGATGAACTAAACCGTGAATAATTGGTAATGTGGATGGGATGCGTTGAATACTTTCTTAATAGAAGAGGGTGTGAGACTGATGAAGATGTATTTTTCTATTTAATGTGGAGCAAGCAAATTAGTTTGATTCAGTGTTTAATTAAAAATAAATATTACCATGCACTTTATCGTTATTTTTTATTTATAACAGCTTCTTGATACAGTCATCTAATTCAAATTACTTTGACTGCAATGAATTCAAAACGAATTCTTTATAAACGATTTTGTTTTTACCTGATATTGAATGATATAATTAATTCATCACATCTAATATCAATTTCTAAATGAGGCAGTCTGTTTATGTATTAGAATATCTTTCAAAGTTAATTGTTTTATCGTGCCACACAAATTATTATTTGTATCTAGCTCGGTATTTGATTTTCTCCAAACTATACCATGTGATCCAAATAAATTTACTGTTTTCTGAATAAATAACTCTATTCCAAAATTCAAGGCATATTTTTTCGCGAAGTCTAGCTACATACAAATAATTTGTGTGGCACCATAAAATACGACTATGTAAACTTTATTGTTTGGGGCTGTAGTCTGCTGACGGGTTGTTTTATTAATGAAACTATGAATAAATATAATTATACTAAAAGAAAATTTTCAATCTTCTGCAAGTGAACTTAGACTGGGAGAGGACTATATATTCCAACAACATAAACATACAGCACTTACTGTTAAGAAATGGCTGTTCGACAACATACTTATGCTCGGTTGCAGAAACGATCATCAACGCATTGTTCGATTAGCGGTTCATCAAAACGGACAAATTCGAATCAGTTTCCATGTTCTTATGATATTTAAATCATTGCTGTTAAAAAATTGCGTTGCATTTGTTAGTTTTGATGAACCTAACGAACAATGCGTTGATGAACGTTTCTGCAACCGGGCATTAAACAACTTAAAACACCTCCCCAGTCTGGACTCCCCGATTATTTTCTTTATTAATGGAAATAGAAGAAAATCATTCAAATAAAAGTTGTTTTAGATGAAGGGGAACATTTACTTATTAAAGAAAAGAATTTTTTAACAAGTTATATTTTTTTATAGGATGGTATATATATATATATATATATATATATATATATATATATATATATATATATATATATATATATATATATTTAGGCCCATTCGATAGAGTATTTTTATTCTGAACTCAACCACGTACACATTTTATATCCTTACATTACAAAAATATTTAGAAAAATGCTATGGACCTTGTCAATTTAAAGAGATAGAAGATATGCGCAATGGGGATCTGCGCATAGTAAGAACAACTGAGGTCTATGACGTTTATTTCTAAAAAATTTAGACAAAATGTGAGAATATCTTACATAACTTTAAAAAATCTTATCGAAATAAGTTACAAAAGCTTTTAATGAAGTTAAAATATCTAACGATGCAAATTTTCACTGAGAATACATGCATTTTAATGACTGCAATATTTTTGACATTTCGTTTGACAGCCCAACTGGCAGTTGTTCGCGCCATTTTCTTACTATTTGTAGCGATAGAAAGAGATAGCCGTTAAATTGAAAAGGTCCATTGATATTTAAATAAATTTTATTTTTATATTTATTTTTCAATAGGTTATGTATGAAAAACAAAACTGCTATCTGTCAATTTGAATTATTTAGTGCATAATTCCTATTCTTGCTATTTATAAAGAAATAAACAAATATTTGTTTCGTTTTAAATTAGTTTCAATATTTTTCATGCATAGTCAACTAATAAATAACTATAAAAATAATTATTTAAAAAAAAAATTATGAGTGTCAGGTCGCGAATCTGGGATACCGGGTTCGATCCCGACTGATCCCAAATATTTCCAATTTTAAATGGCACAAAATTGACCCCTGCTGTGCACTCTCCACGCCAGCAATGAGTGCCCGTGAGGTGACGCCTGGTAAGCGCCCGCACGGTACAAATATTTCATCATTACCGATTTCTGTGTATAAAGCAGATTGGCACACCCAGCAATGGGTGATGATATACTTATTTATTTATTTTATTTATTTCAATTACATTTTTCTCAATATGGTTGTAATGTACGGATATAAAATGTATACATGTATAAAATGTAAACATGGTTGAAATCTGAAATCTGTAAATAGTGAACAATATCGCTACGAAAGCTATCATTTTTATGTTTAATTTTTTATCAACAAAAATAGATGTGCTTTCGTCAATTTTTTACAAATTTAGATTTATAGTTTTGATCATAATACGGCCAATAACCTCATTTATTTAACGTGCACTTTTGGGTATTTTGGGCGCAATAAGTCGGTGCACGTTCAATGCCTGTCATAAGTGATAATGACTTTTTAGCGTATACTTACATTTCATATAAGCTAGACATCAATCTTAAATTTGTCAAAAATAAAAGGATTTGTTGTTTGTATGCAAATTTTATATTTGAGAACTATTGGCTTCTCATTTCATTATGGAAATTTTCGATAGTTATGCTAATTTTATCTGCGATTCTTTCCTTAATTAGCTACATTTTCAAATGAGATCCATATCTTGATTAAAAAGACGAAAAGATTATAATATTTAATTTCGGCTTTGATTTTTATTTACTTGCTTATAATCAACGAATATATTAATTTCTCAGTCGTACATTGCTTGAAGTATTTACTTTCGTTTTCAGAAAAGTGAATGTTGAGACAGTAATTTGTGTTCAACTGTCAAACAGGATAAATGTTATCTATCTGTTCTAGATAAACTTCGCACGAAACGCATTATTTAAATGAGTACCTATACCACATTTTTCGTTCAAAATATTGCAAGAGACTTATTATTTTCTGAAAGGCAATTAGTGTGTCAAATTATTATTAAATATGCTTCATAAATAAATAATGTGAAGGACATTATTAACATGATCTACTTGTTATTAAAATTATTGATATTATGCAATATATAAAAAATTATTATTAATTAATAATTGTATCACAATAAAACTGGAATTAATATAGTACATATCTACCTATATAATCTTATATTCGTAACTGAAATACCGATAGCGGCGCTGATGTCATGTATATTTTATTCATATTGTTTTTACCAAAATATGCATTATTTTTATTTACTATGTATATATCGAAATATATTTTTTTCCATATACTTTCAATTTTTCTTTTTCAAATTTATGTGAAATCGTATAAAAGTAATTCTAATAATTTTTACCTCCCGCTACCCTTGGTAAGGGAGGTATAGGGATCGTGCTAAAAATCGCATATCGATATTTTGGTAAATGAGCACGTTTTAAGGTCCCTAGAATCCAATTTCAACATTTTCACGATGATGTCTGTGTGTATGTGTGTGAGTGTGTGTGTGTGTGTGTGTGTGTGTGTGTGTGTGTGTGTGTATGTGTTTGTATGAGTGGATCCTCTACTCTAACTCAAATACTATCATTCAGAAAAAATTAAACCTTGTATTTCGACCCTTTTCTACTATTGAAAGAGCTCATTAGATTTTTGTGTAAACCTGACAACCAAAGATGACACTTTATTTGAAGCTCAAAATAGTTTTTCTTCGAAAAATACCTTCAAATGTTATTTATTCGAGATTAATGTTATTATAAAAAATAAAGATTATTAAATTTTCTATAAATCTGCATTAATACTTTTTGTACATATTTTATGGATAAATTTATAAAATTATCTATAATTTAAATCCAGGAGCCTACACCTTAAACAAACAAAACTTCTTGGTTACGCAGTTATTCATATGTATGTAACTCACAGATAAATGTCATTGTCTCAAAGAACTAATCATTACAAATTAATAATAGTAAAGTTTTAAAGAGAAAAAAGTAAATGGAACATTAGGAAAGGAAATCAATACAGTTTCCAGAATAAGTAAATATGTAGGTATGTATTTAAATTAATAAAAATTAAGGATTCGCAAAAAAGTTTAAGCTAATACTCATTTTTGTATGAGTGAATTCTATTCTATCTTTGTATTTAAAATTTAATCTTCATTTTATTATCAAAAAAGGTAGTTACTTGGGTTAGATTAGACTATATTTTAAGAAATAAACTGTCAAAATTAGAGTAAAATTCGCTAATCCAAAAACAAGAATCAGCTTAATCTTTTTTGTGACTCGGGCTGTAAATGGCGGGAGGTATTGTGTTGGTCACACAAGATTTTTAAATTTTTGTATGTAACCATTTGAACTTTACACCTACATCAATAATTTCAATTTTTTCTTTTATGTGTTAAAACTTTCTAAATTGTTATTTTCAGTAACTTAATATTGCTATTGAAAGAAATTTTATCTCCTTCTGCTACTATCTAAATCTATAGCTTTTTAAATATCATAGTTACAATTAAAACTAACGGAAAACGTAAATTATGAATTTTCCACTCAATTTTAATAATTATATGTATCACTTTTTATAAATATATGAATTAAACATATCTTTATAACCTATTTATGTTTAAATAACATAAAATATGTAATAATTTATTTATAACAAGCAAAGTGAAAAACCGGAAAATAGATAGTGAAATCACAACATTAAGTGGTTAGCCATTTGCTTTTGTTTTATTATCTAAATTAGTCACAGTTTTCCGTAATTAAATTGCGGTTAGATAAAAATTTATTTAAAAATCTCACTTCCATAATGTCCTTGTTATATCAACCAGCAACCACAATGCATTGCCAGATATTATCATGTCTATAGAAATATAAATACCACTGGCAAAAATGATATGATAACCGTATATACGGCTGTAACACGAAAACCTGGCGTTTAACATTGGAAAACAGTTTTTCGTTACTCAAAAGTGAACAATTAATTTTAAACAATAATGCTTCTAATTAATATTTTAAAGAATTAAATTCTGCATCTATTTCATTATTCATTTTTAAATTTCCATGTCCCGTAACCGAGCAAATTGAATTTAAAATTTTATAAAAAATGCTTTTTTACCTTCCGTCATACCTTTAGGTAAGGAAGGTATTGTTTTAGGTCAAATAATTAGATGGTGTTTTTAATGAATAAGCACGTTTTAGAGTCCCTAGAATACGATTTTACTATTTTTGCGATGATGTCTGCAGGTGTGTATGTGTGTATATGTGTGTGTGCGTGTGTGTGACGATTTTTTTGCGTCGATAACTCCAACACTACAATTCTAAAAATTCAAATTCTTTCGTATTCCTCTTCGTTACATCCATATGAAGAGCTGATTAGATTTTGGTCATAATTGGTCAACCGGAAGTACCCTCATTTTAAGATTTTAACAGTTTTTCTTGACAAAACGCTGTTAAATATCTTTTTTTCACATTTAATGTTATAAATATTAAAGAATATTTTAGCATCTATACGATTTAATTACATTTTATATTCAATGGATATTGTGTTTAAAAATTGTAAAGATTTTAAATTTCATATAGCAGCCAGCTATGCAATAACACTGGAAACAGCTAATATAAATTTAAAAAATTCTGATAGACATATGTCAATATCAAGTACGATTGACATAGTATGTTTCTGTTATAATTTTACTGCAAATATGAAATCAATTCTAAGAAACTTCCTGTATGGAATTTGTACAAAATACATAGAACTGAGCGAAAGTAATATACTACAAATATTGAGTCTTTCGCAAGAAACTGTCTGCATGGAATTTTTATAAAATACATAGATCTGACGGAAGGTAATGTGGTGGCCACATTAGAATTTTATAGTTTTACACCTTGTTCCATTTCAGCCATTCAGTATTGCGGAGCATAGAAAATAGTTTTGACATCTCTGATTGGCTGAAATTAGAGACAAGTTAACCCAATATAATTTCGGCTTTTAATTTGCGCTGTTGCCAGTGCCATCTACTAAATGACTTAAATGGAACAGAGCATAGACATGGTATTGAATTAAAATCACAAACAAATATGATGACATTTTACCTGTCAGAAACTAAAAAATATAATTTGCATAAAAAAATAGTTCGTCGTGTTCCAAACTTCCTTCTCACAAAATAAAATCACTTTTAACACGTATATCATACACTATTTTTTGTACAAACACATTTATTTCATTTAAATTTGTATTTGTAAATTTTTTTTGACATAAGTAAAACATGTCGATTTGTTGTTCCATTCGTCATTACCAAGGTAATTTACTTTTAACACTAGAATTAAAATATCGCATTTTTAATTGAAGTATGCCATGTTAAAAATTCAATTTTTAATAGTGTTTGTAGAAAAAATACTTTTTAATAGGTACGTTCTGTCGGTGTCAGAAATATTCCTACTAGAATAAGAATATTCTTAAAGCAATAGAACGCTCAGTAGCAAATAACTGTCAAGTGCTGTCAAGTAAAAAAATAAATACAATAGAACAGTGGCAGTGGCTATGTGTTATTGTTAGTTAACAACTAAAGATAACTTTGTATGTTTATTTTGGACCTTCGAAATGTTGCTATGCAAAAATTACAGAAATTATAATTATATAAAAATATATTAAATAATAAAAACGTAAAGGAGATATTTTTGTTGAGCACAGTCTACTCTAAACATTCACAATTGTGACAGAAATGTACGCGCGACAGTCGTCTAGTAAAATTTTGAATTTATCTCCACTCTATATATCCTCCTACCAACGCTTCCAAATCTGAAGTTGGAATGATTCGTAGGAATATTTCGATTTTTTTGACGCAAAAGAACAACCATTGATGTTCTACTAGAAGAAGTAGGAGAATTTCTGACACCAATAGAACGTACCTAAATTTGTTACTTTTCTTCGAGTAAATAACTCTCCATTTTCAATAATAATCACTGTAATAGATACAGACAGTTTGAAAGCTACGTTTCCGATAGGTCAAATGTCATTACAAATGTTTCTGATTTTAAATCAATACCATGGCTAACAATTTTATATTCAATTTGTTCGAATACGAAATGTGAAAACAAAATATGATTACTGAATTAGATGCAGAATTTAATTCTCTAAAACATTTATTTGAAGCATTATAAAGCAACGAAAAACTGTTTACCCATGTTAAACGCCTATGCCTATGGTATTTATAAGTGAGCTAAATCGATTAATTCCACAAAACGAAAATATATAAAAAAATATATATTTTTATTTTATTAATAATTGCGACTCGGTGAGTCCGGTTAAAAAGGGCAAATTCCACCTAGAGAAAACTTTCCTGATTAACATTATTAGGAACTTATAAAACTAAAATTATTTTTCTATCAGATTAATAATAAAAAGAATCCCATACGCTGCAATCAAAATCAATTACATTTTGCCAAATCATTATATAAATCATGTAGATAAGTACAATAATTATTAATTTATTCCCTATAGCCATAATTACTATCTAAATATAATTTGATATCAATTTTCCGAACGAAAATATCATTATGACATTAGAAAATGTCTTAATTAGAAACTACATGTGCGATACATTTAGAAACTTATGTTTTCAGTTTGTCACAAATTGCCGTCATCCTGCCGAAATTCCCACGAATAAATTAGAATCGAATGCTGATTCTTTCATATCGACAGATTGTTCATTCCTACTGCATATAATGAATACTTCTCATACCAAATTGTCTTAATACAGTGTTTAATCAGTGTTAAAAACAGCTATTTGCAACTTTCTTTTCAATCTGGAATTGCTTTTCAGTAATGAAGTATGTATTTTATTTTTTATAGCTGGGTGTGGACGTTTCCTGTTTTATATTCGGTGCGGAATTAAAAGATAATCAATCTTAATATTGGTAGAAGTTAATAAATAGAGTGTAAAGGCATATCATCAAATATAATTAAATTCATTAAACTATAATTCAATATTGAGAGGAAATATTGATATTTTAAATAATTGAAAATGAATTTAATCGTAGTATATTTAATATAAATAAAAGATTTATAAATATGTATGTCAATAGGAATCCTTCTACACATCAATATGTGTGGTACGAGTATTTTTTTTTTTTTTAAATAACTATTTCATTTTTCGTCGTTTGTTGGACGAAGATAGCATAATACCCGTCTGTAACACTTGCGATATGATAACGAAAATAATCCTCATCTATGCTATGAGTATAAGTACCGTACTGTTACTGTACACAATATACGACAAAGGTGTTAGATAAAAGTTTAGTAACTTTTACAGCGGAAATTGATGACGTGAGTGTCAACTCTTAAATGTTTTTACCTCTCGCTAAGAGAGGTATTGTATTCATGCTAAAAATCGCATATCCAGATTTTAGTGAATAAGCACGTTTTAAGGTCCCTAGAATCCGATTATAACATTTTTACGATGATGTCCGTATGTGTGTGTGGATGTGTGTGTGTGTGTGTGTGTGCGTGTGTGTGTGTGTGTGTATGTGTGTGTGTGTGTGTGTATGTGTGTGTGTATGTTGGATTCACGATTTCTCAAATACTATAAGACTTAAGACATTTTTAACTACGGATTCCTCAATATAACAATAATTGGAAGAGTTGATTAAGTTTTGGTAACAATTGGACAACCAGAAGTAGTAGTTACAAGAAAAAAATCATTTAAATATTATTTATCGATAATTTATGTAAATACTTATATTAAAGTACGTTAAATATTTATTCGATAAATATAAATTCATTATTATATCTTCTTTAGACTTACAGATAAAGAAATGCATATAAAATAATTTCATGTAAAAAATCTCAGGTCAAACTACTACAAGGCATGAAATTCAAATGTTTGTAATTGACACATAAATGTCACTGACAAACATATTTGTATGCCACTGTTAAAAACATTTGTACATTATTATGAAGATTATGAAAATAAAAAAAAGTCAACAACGCAAAAGAATATACGTAAAAAAGAATATAAAAGGAATTTGCGAAAAAATGACGAATATAAAGAAAAAGAAAAAGGAAAGTAGAAAAAGAAAATTTCAGGATATTGAATATAAAGAAAATGTATGTATTGTACATAATTTATATTAAAATATCCCATAGATTTTGCAAATATATGTGAGAATTATTTTGTAGTGAGACATGAATATATGTATTTGTATTTAAAAATATTTTTCGTTTTATGCGTACAACCAGGTAAAATATCTGGCGAGAGGTTATGTGTTGGCCACATCAGATTTTTTTGAATGCATATTTGTATAGAAATTTAAAAAATATATTATTTTGTGTTATACTAAAAAAAATTAATTCTAAAAATCAGGTATGTATGCTGATTTCGATTTGTTTGCAAACAAGTAACTCATACTATAACTTAGTATGATAGTGAGTACTATAATGAATTCATATAATGTTGTCATTAGGTTTGTTCATTTCACTACTATGCGTCTACGGTTTACTGCCGAGTCTACACAAAGTATATGGACACGGCAGTAAACCATAAACGCAAAGCAGCGAAACGAACAGACCTAATAACTGCGTTTATCTCGACGTTTGAAGCCGCTTGAATTTAGTAAATCCCTTTTCAATCTTCGAAATAAACGATCGAGATTAATATTTGAAGCCACTTGAAAATGTCAAGTCAACTCTATAAAATAACAGAATTGGACTTATGAAGCGGCTTGACTTCTGTCGAAATAAACAGTGAAGCTTCAAATAATGTAACTATGAATGCGCACATCCGCAATAAGTTACATTGGGTTGAATTCAGCACTCTTCTTCTAAAGAAGCTTATCTAAAAATAACAAAATAAAGAGAGACATATGCATCGATGCATTAATAAGAAAAAGATGCAAGTTGTTTCTATAGTTACTAGAGACGGTCACTACACTAGTGAAAAGTGCTGAATTCGGACCAGTGTTATTAAATTCATATCATTTGTCATTTTATAAAAGTCGCGACATAAAACTTAGTAAAATTGTCGTTTTTACCTTCCGTCACCTTTAGGTAAGGAAGGTATTGTCTTTGGTCAAAAAAATCGGTGGTGAGTTTTTAATGAATAAGCACGTTTTAAGGTCCCTAGAATACGATTTTACTATTTTTACGATGATGTCTGTATGTGTGTGTGTGTGTGTGTGTGGATGTGTGTGTGTGTGGATGTGTGTGTGTGTGTAACAAAATTTTCGTCTGCGATAACTCTAATACTACAACTCCAAAAATTATAATTCTTTCGTATTCCTCTTCGTTGCATCCATATGAAGAGCTAATTAGATTTTGGTTATAATTGGTCAACCGGAAGTACCCTAATTTGAAGATTTTAACAGTTTTTCTTGAAAAAACGATGTTAAATATCATTTTTTCACATTTAATGTTATAAATATTAAAGAATATTTTATTTTCTATACGATTTGATTGCATTTTGTATCTAATATTAAATGGATATAGAGTTAAAAAATTATAAAGAAATTAAATTTCATAAAGTAGCCATAGCTGTGGAAACAGCTACTATATTAAGAAAATTTTGATTGAAAGATGTCAGTGTCAAGTGAAATTGACATAGTGTGTATAATTTTACTGGAAATAGGTATAGGATCTTTTGCTTTCTGTATGGAATTTTTATAAAATACATACAACTGCTTTAAGGTAATGTACAAGAAATAATAATAATAATAAATCTTTTATTTCTGCAGATACATAACACTGTATATAGAAAACGTCACAAAATAATAATTTTCTGTATGAAATTTGCATAAAATACATGCAACTGCCGGAAGGTAATGTACAAGAAATAGAATATTAAATTTAGTAAGGAACTTTCCGTATGAAATTTGTACAAAATACATAGAACTGACGGAAGGTAATGTGCTGGCCACATCAGATTTTTTTTAAATGTTTTTGAAAGAGAAGACAAATAACAACATAATTTTTAGATTCCCTGTCTGTCTGCATAATCGAGTATTCAACTATCTTTTTTTAGTCAACACGAATTTAAACAAGACTTGATATAACTCAATCCTATTTTCAATCCACTGAGATAAATCAATGGGATTTTTTAAGTCATAATATACTTGAAGGCGCTTGAATTATCAAGATAAACGTAGTCATAAGACAGCAATATACAAATTAAATAATAATGGATTATTTAAATGTTTTAATCTAAGAATTATTCTTTTGTCCCTGGAATCATCTATTTAGGTCATTGGCATTTGAAGTACATATCAACAGGGCCATATATTCCTCCATCTGTCATATTACATAAAAACAAATTTATTCTTCACGTGTGAGATAGTTCTCCACCCACGCAAGGATGTTTGCATTTATTATCTAGTGTAGGATACTTACAGCGTAATAACAGCAAGTTTTCTTTGTTATTTTCTGAAAATATCCATCTGGCTGTCCTTCGTTTTCCAGATTCGAGATAATGAGTCCGTTACACTCTTTTTTCATTTTCCATAATGGATCGCGTATTTGCATACATTAACAAATATAAATAAATAAAAAGGTGAATTCATTATGATACAAATCATATATTTTATATAATACACTTAAGTTTTTCTTTATATTATCTTCCTAATTATCACAATCGGTCATTTAACCAAATCAATATATATATATATATATATATATATATATATATATATATATATATATATATATTATCACGGCATATTACCAATGACGGGGTGTACCAATCTACTTCGTACGCAGATATCGTTAATGATATATTTTTAAATACATTGTAACATACTTGTCAAATTTATTTTGTTCTCAAACAATGAAGTTCGCTAATAATTGGAGTCGCATAAATTCATCGATTTCAAGAATTGAAAGTTATAAGAATTTGGAATAGAGTATGTAGATGCTATAGCTATTAACATACCTAGGATTGTTATGACTATAATAACTGCCGCAGATGTCGGCTTCAAATCCGAGATCGTAGAGCGAGGATTTTAAGACATCTAAGGCTTGTTATGATTCATAACATGAATTCAGAAAATGAAGACATTATTAATAAAGATTTTTTGAAATTCTTTCATTAATGCTACTTTCAGAATGCCATGATAAACAGAACAATTATTTTGACATTTATGTCAATATGATGTGATTTATTCCTTGTGTTTATTATTTTAGAATAAAGTAAAATGTGTTATGAACGATACCCTAACCTTATCTGTATGTATTAATGAAGAGCAGTAAAATTTCATTTGATTTTATTTTCATTTTGTAGACTGTTGTTGACAAGTCAGTATGGTAATAATATTACCATACAAATACAGTTATTACTTAGTAACCAACCTACTTTTGTATATGTAAACAAGGGTTTAATATTTTGAAACCGGTAAATGACATTAAAAACTCGAATATTTTAAAAACAAATATATTTTTTCAAGTTTAATACTCTCTATCATACTGTTTTAAAACTAGTTGTCTAGTAAATGAGTAATCTGATATGTTACTATGGTGCAAGATCTAATTGATATCGTATTTTAAAAAACAAATAAATGACTGTTTAAAATTATAGTATAAATTTTCTTTTATGAATAATTTTAACGTGACCCTCGTTTGTATATATACTTGTATATTCATTTAATAAAAATAAAATCCATTAAAAATTTATAAAATCAAAATGTAGATATAACTCAACGGGTTTTTTAAAAATGCTAAAACACGTCGATTTTTGTATTTAAAAATATACATTAATATGTGTGATTCATCCTCTGACTTTCATTTGTTTTTAATTTATGACGTCATCACAAAAAAATTAAATGGCAATATAGATTTTTAGTAGCGTAATCCGATAGTGATTTTTCTTCCCTTTATGATCATTCAAATAAATCATAAGGTTGCATTACATAAATTCTGAGAAAAATCGAGCTGAAAATTTAATAATAATGAATAATCAAGATACCTAGATTTCATTTTTCAGTTTAGAATTTTTCGTTTATTATGTTTTATAAGTTATATGGTCACCTCAATACGCCGTCCATATAAATAGAATTGAGCGTATTCAAGAAAAATTTTGTAGATTTTTTAGATATAAATTTCAAAATCTTCTTACATTAGAAAAGCGCCGAACTATGATTGATCTAGTTTATCTATATAATATTTTCAATAATAAAATTGATTGTCCTGACTTACTACATCCCTTGGGACTTCGTATACCAACTTATACCACAAGAATAGTTGATCTTTTTTGTTTGGGTTTGAGAAGAACCAATGCTGCTTTTAATTCTGCGTTAAATAGACTTCCATTTTTATACAATAAATACTTATTGCACAACAACCAAATAGATATATTCAATAGTACGTTAACAAGATACAAAAAACAAGTAACAGATGCAGTAAATTCTTTTAGTTAATTTAGTTTGTTATTCTCTGTAGTCTTTAGTATATAATCTCTTTTTATTAATGTAATTTTCAACAATTCAATTCATGATTTAGTATTTTCAATTGCTACATTTAAAAATGTATAATTTATGTAAATTATTTGAGCCATCCTGTTATTGGGACATTGTCCTGTTGGAAGGCCGAAGTTAATAAAATAAAAAATAAAATAAAATAATATAAACATTAAGGGCCAGTTGTACAATTACAGTTTAAACTGCAGCTTAAGATATCGGCAGTTTAAAGTTAAACTAAGTTTATCTATAGTTTAAACGGTCGATCACGAGCGTTTAACAAAAGTGCAGTGGTTTAAACTAAGTATAAACAGTAAACCGTTGATGTACAACAAGATTTTTGCGCGTTACTATGGTTTTTCAATAAACATAATTTAAACTGTGATTGTACAACCGGCCCTAAATGTTTAAAGATTTTAAAAACTTGAATCTCACGGTAGTTGTACGTCTCATTGTTATACTGAATTCATAATTTTTCAAATTCCTATTACCAAACCTTATTTATTTTTGCTTCGTTAAAATTCTACAGGTATTTCCACTATTCACTAACTTCTGCAATACATGAACACTTGTGTTCTACATTTCCTCCATTCGCATTACTATCGATAGTGAAATGATCAAGTGAATGTAACGTATTACGAGATCAGATAAACAAATATCTAATCCATGCCATTGTAGGCTACTTGGCTAGTATGTTGTTTGTCTGGACTTTCAACTGTCATTTTTCAGCGACATCTGACAAAATCGCGAGCATTTCCGGTCAGCATTACATAACAGGAAAGTTAAGATAAGTTGTTAATACGATGGAGAAATTGAAATTTATTATAATCAATTTTATGATCGACATATTTGGTTGGCTTCCTTGTTCTTCTGTTTCAGTTCTAATTTGGTATCCTCAAAATGCTTAGTCATTCGGAGTAGAAAGTAATTAATATACTTTGATTTAAATTATAACATCTTAATTATATGTTTTGTTGTTTGACTCATATTAATCGCTAATATCTTTGGAAAATGTATTGAACAGGGATTTTCTTTTTCATTCAATTGATTTTAATTTCTCATTATGTGTATAATTAAATAATAGCGTAAAACAAATTTGTTTACTATTACTCATACATATGTAAAAGTTTGTTCCCAAATAACGTCATAATGTTGTTGCACATTCCGTTCGTGATCGTGACTAATTTACTATAAACTTGAAGCAATGTCAATGTCACCTATCAATAATTTTCTGATTTTTTTGCGAAAATAATCTTTGATTTGATTGTGGTTAATACTAATCTTCTCATTTCCGTTTAGAAAATGTTGAGAAATCGTATTAAAAATCGAATATTGTTTTTTACCTTCCGTCACCTTTAGGTAAGGAAGGTATTGTCTTTGGTCAAAAAATTCGGTGGAGAGTTTTTAATGAATAAGCACGTTTTAAGGTCCCTATAATACGATTTTACTATTTTTACAATGATGTCTGCATGTGTGTGTGGATGTGTGCGTGTGTGTGTGTGTGTGTGTGTGTGTGTGTGTGTGTGTGTGTGTAACAAAATTTTCGTCTACGATAACTCTAATACTACAATTCCAAAAATTATCATTCTTTCGTATTCCTCTTCGTTGCATCCATATGAAGAGCTGATTAGATTTTGGTTATAATAGGTCAACCGCAAGTACCCTCATTTGAAGACTTTAACAGTTTTTCTTGAAAAAACGATGTTAAATATCATTATTATAAATATTAAAGAACATTGTATTCTCTATACGATTTGACTGCATTTTATACTTCATATTAAATGGAAATAGAGTTATAAAATTATAAAGAAATTAAATTTCATAAATTAGCCAGCTATGCTACAAACAGCTACTGTATTAAGAAAATTCTGATTGAAAGATGTCAGTGTTAAGTGCAATTGACATATTCGTAGTATATTTATGTTATAATTTTACTCGAAATATAGGATCTTTTTGCTTGAAACTTTCTGTAAGGAATTTGTATAAAATACATACAACTGTCGAAAGGTAATGTACATACAAGAAATTTAGAATCTTTTGCAAGGAATTTTCTGTATGGATTTTATAGAAAATACATACGCATTTATGAAAATTCTACCGGTAGATACCGCATCTACCGACTGTGTTCGAAAACACGAGTAGTAAAAGTTACCGTGTTCGAAAATTGAACAATATCTACCAGATCCATCTACCGCATTTATGAAGAATCTAATCTCAAAAAAGGTAGTGATGCAAAGCGAAGCGCGCGCGTTAAAAGTGGAAATGTGTTCAAAGTAGGACTCTGCTCAGTTTGTTAACTACGTCAAATTTCTAAGCTATTTTATATTTTTAAATTTTTTCATAGGTTATGGATCTACCCTGTTTACCACTTGCGTTCTTAAAATATCGATTCCGGTAGCTATAACCTGATAAAAAGCTGTTTACCGGTAACAGTTCATCGGTAGAATTTTCGTAAATACCTCATATAACTGACGGAAGGTAATGTGCTGGCCACATCAGATTTTCTACTATGTTTCATGGTTCCCATAAAATCAAATTTTAATATTTTCTTTGTAATATATTTATACCACTCAAAAATATGTACGTATAGCCCGTGCCAAACGTCATGAGCTGCTGCGCAGAAAGCAAAACTCTTTCTTTCTTTTTCTCCTATTGTCTGACCTTTCTCTGAAGGTGTAAAATACTACACTGTCGCACGAGTTTGACGCTCGAAGCGCAGCTGGGAGCTTCATCGATGCGAGAGCGGCAATGTCATTCGTGGTACACACAATATTTTTTGTCCAGCTTGCCCAAAAACTGACCTTTTAAGTGCCTGTTTTGCATGTGGTTCATTTCTTAGCACTACGCACGGTCATTCGAACTATTAATAAATGAACCACTTTGCGCACGCAAAACAGGCACGAAAAAGGTCACTTTCTGGGTAAGCGCCAACATTGCACGAAATAACCATTCGAATCTTTTCTTCTTTACTAAAGATATTTAAAGAGTAATGACAAGTTAATTTGACAAGTTTGACAACCTATGTTGCATTATATTTGGAACAATGCAGTATCATATATTAACTAGTATCTATAGTAAAACATTAATAACAGTATAATAAATGTTGCATCTTAGCTGAAACTCAGGGTATTTCAAAAACTAACCATTTTTACCTCCCGCTTCCCTTGGTAAGGGAGGTATAGTGATTGTGCCAAAAATCGCATATCAAGTACGTTTTAAGTTCCCTACAATCCAATTTTTACGTTTTCACGATGATGTCCGTGTGTATGTGTGGATCCTCCACTCTAACTCAAATACTTCAGAAAATTTTGAAACCTTCTATTTCAAACTTTTACTATTATGGTAAGAGCCCATTAGATTTTGGTGTAAATCGGATGACAGGAAATGGCACTTTACTAGAAGCTCAAAATAGTTTTTCTTCGAAAAATACCGTTAAATGTTATTTTTTCTAGATTAATGTTATTATTTTTCTATATATTTTGTGGATAAATTTATAAAATTATCTATAATTTAAATCCCGGAGCTTACGATTTAAACAAACAAAACTCCTTGGTTGCGCAGTTATTCAAATGTATGTAACTGACAGACAAATGTCACAATGTCACTGTCAAAGAACTAATCATTTCAAATTAATAATAATAACGTTTTAAAAAAAAAAGTAAATAGAATAATAGAAATGCAAATCAATACAGTTTCCAGCATATGTAAATATGTAGGTATGTATTTAGATTAATAAAAATTAATGATTCGCAAAAAAGTTTAAGCTAATCTCATTTTTGGATTAGTGAATTCTATTTTGTCCCGGTATTTAAAATTTAATCTTTATTTTATTATCAAAAAAGGTAGTTACATGGATTAGATTAGACTATATTTTAAGAAATAAAGTGCCAAAATTAGAGTAAAATTCGCTAATCCAAAAATAAGGATTAGCATAAACTTTTTTGTAACTCGGACGGTAAATGGCGGGAGGTATTGTGTTGGCCACACCAGATTTTTTAATAGTATATTAAAGAACGTGTTTTATAAGACATGTATTTTTCGCACGCGTCAAAATTGACAAGTGCGAAAGAAAGTCTTATAAAATGAGTTCTTTATACTTTTTTAAAAATTTTGTACCTTGTACAATAACATTTACTTACTCAATTTGTGATTATATTTGTAACCATTTGTACATTTTCATGTAAATAATCTTCCCTAAATAAAAAAAAAAATAATAATAATTTCGACATTATATTATTAAAATGAATTGTCAATTAACTAAAAATAAATTAGGTAAAAATGGGTTAAAGAAACGTCATCTAGTACCAACCGTCTAAAACAAAAAATTGCGTATCGAAATGACTTCATTATGAACGCAAAATATAAGAAAAATTTTTTCGTTTCAATCATAATTCTACGTTCCATATATAACTAAAAATTTACTCTATTTTATGTTATGGTGGAGGACCCTATTAAAATTATTTACAAAAATAAAAGTACACGTCAAATGAGCAATTATTTGCTCAAAACAAAAAAAATAATAATCACGTTGATCATATCAACATAAAATACATAGTACTGCGTCATGTATTCGTATTCTTATTCTAACAAATTAATATTTGTTACTTCGCATACAACTGTCATGAATCAAGGATTTTAGAAAACCGAGACCGTTGTAAGAACAACAACCATTGTTCGCCAAATGTAAACTTATAATAACTATAGCTATAAATGGGCATTATTTATCAAAATAGCGACAAGTAAATTTGTCACACATAAATTAAGAACAGAGAGACATATTATTTTTCACCTTATAGTAACATATATCTTTATTTAAAAATTTATGTACCTTGTGCAGAGACATATGTAAATCAGATAAGTATATTTTGCTTCACATTGAAACATAATACAATTTTTCTTCTCATGTTATCTTGTGAAAATCTTGAAAAATATATAGAAATTATGTCTTGTCCGTAAAGAGAAAACACTTAAAAATTGCAAAGGATTGGGTTTCTACAGTTATTTATATTGACACACTACTGCCATAAATATTATATCTTCAAACAATGAGCAATAAATAAAAATTTGTCAATGTCATTGGAGCAGACCGATCCAAAATTTTCTCCCACGATGATTATTCCTTTCTAGTGCAAGGTAAGGTATACTAGAAACATCATAACCCAAATACTTCAAAATGCTTCCTCAATAAAATAAAAAAAATTGCTGAACACCCTCTTAATAATTATTGTACTCGCGCACCTACTGTTTAAGTTTAACACCTAAACATATCCATGTTAGAAAAAGATGTGCTACTTTGCTACTTATAGTATTATTAGCAAATATGTCATTGAACTGAAATAAATAATTTTTCAAAAACTGTATGTAACATGAACAACTGATTTAGGTCCGATCCTACCTACCTCTAGTTAAAGTGACAGTTTATTAACCATTAGTTAAGATTAAGAATTAAACTGAAGATTAGAAGCGATGTGAACAACAGTTTTAACTTCAAGTTAGCTCTAACCAAAGGTGGTAAGAACATTTTGCAACATAAAACATAACCGTTTGTTATCACTGTCATTTTAACTATATGTATAGATGTGATAGGGTAGTAGTTGATTAGCATTGTTTGTTTTTCTGTTAATCGTTTGGATTAATTAGGGAAATAGTACTTCAAATAAAGGATGCGTATACATTTTTCTGTAACTGTTAAGATGAAGTATTTTTCTCTAAAATGATCCACAAACGATTGACAGAGAAAAAGCAATATAATAACTGCTCGCTAACTACCCTTAATCAGTTCTTTATACTAAAGGTGCATTCACAAATGAAAATTAGGTTTATGGTTTTTGTTTAGGTTTAAGTAAGTCATTCATAATGTAAATTTAAATTACCTGAAAATTAGTTTTGATATGTACAGACATCTGTGTAAATGCTTCAAAAACAAGATTAAAATATCGATAGAGCAGTACTCAACAAGACACCTGTGCGCCGTGAAACTGTCATTCGCTTGGCATTATTGATTATATTTCAGCAATTAAGTTATGACAGTCTCCATGTTCTTCTCGCATTTGTTTAAAAAGCCGAATCCACCAAGTAGATACTAAATAAAGATGGGTGTATATATCTATATCATTTCAGACTCGTTCTCATTGGTGAAGTTTGTGACGTCAAACTAAATCATAAACCTAAAGTTTGGACCTTGCAATATTTAGCTTTATGATTTGGATTTAGAGACTCCAAACTTTGAAGTGTGAATGATGTCATTACATAATATGCGGCCAAAGTCTTTAAATCTAAAGTATAAACCATAAATCTAAACCTAAATTGCATTTGTGAATGCACCTTAACAGACATTGTATTTGCCTAACACATGTTTACTCATCGTGGTATGTAGGTTATATTTTTATTCTAATAAAATTTTCTGCATATCTTTTCTTACAAATTATATTTCTTCAAATTTCCTTCATACGAGCATACTCGATATGTATCTGTAGATTTTATAACAATATGCAGATAAAATCACTTGCCGTAAGAATGCATTTTGCAAATATGTACTGCTACTTGTTACTGTAATAGATGCTGTGGTGATATCCTGACTGTAAGATTTCCTCTACATCCCGACCTTCCTTCTTCCGTTAAAGGAAGGACATTATTCAGATAGTGCACAAATGTAAATAACTATCTCACAATCACTATAATGTTTAAGAAACATCTCTTTCTATGCTAATGGGTCGATTCTGTTCACATCTGTAAGTCTTACAGATCAGTAAATCTGTAAAAACCTGACAGAAACGAATCTATTTTTCTTGATTAATATACAATTATACATAAGAGTGCAGATTTCGTTTCGATTTTGTTCATTATTTACAAATTTACAGATCTGTAAGACTTACAGATGTGAACAAAATCGACCCATAAGTATTTAAAGTTGCTTCTAACTCCTTTCAATACTAAACGTTCTATTTAAAAAAAATTAATTGTTTTTTTAATAACCCTGAGAATGCCCTGGACAGAAACAAATGGAAAAAAGCAATAAAATTTTTAATTAATTTTGATTACAATTCTCAGTTTTTACCTCCCGCTACCCTTGGTAAGAGAGGTATAGGGATCGTGCTAATAATCGCATATCGAGATTTTGGTAAATAACCACGTTTTAAGGTCCCTAGAATCCAATTTTAACATTTTCTCGATGATGTCTGTATATGTGTGTGAGCGTGTGTGTGTGTGTGTGTGTGTGTATGTGTATGTGTGTGTGTGTATGTGTGTGTGTGGATCCTCCACACTAACTCAAATATTATCATTCAGAAAATTTTGAAACCTTGTATTTCTACCTTATTCTAATATGGGAAGATACCATTAGATTTTGGTGCATATCAGATAACCGGAAATGGCACATTACTTGAAGGTCAAAATAGATTTTCTTCGAAATATATCTTCAAATGTTATTTTTTCATTGTGTTTTATAAAAATTAAAGATTAATAAATTTTCTACAGATTTGCATAAATACTTTTTCTATATATTTTATGGATAAATTTATAAAGTTATCTATAATTTTAATCCCTAAGCCTACGCTTTAAACAAGCAAAACTCCTTGGTTACACAGTTCATATCTCATATGTATGTAACTGACAGATAAATGTCACTGTCAAAGAACTAATCATTTCAAATTAATTATAGTAACGTTTAAAAAAAATAATAAATAGAACCATAGTTATATAGAATAGATCTTAATGTAGTTACCGCAATAACTAAATATGTAAGTATGTATATTTAAATTAGTAAAAATTAAATAGCGGGAGGTTGGGTGTTGGCCACATCAGATTTTTTATTTTATACTATAGCATAAGAAAACAAAACTGAGGACGACTGGGCGATGGACACCAAGTGGGCTCCGGGTATCTTCACCATAAAATAATAAATAAATAAAATAAATATATCATTACGGCATATTACCCATTGCTGGGAGTGTCAACCTACTTTGTCCCCAGATACCGGTAATGACATATTCGTACCGTGCGAGCGTTTACCAGGCGTCACCTCATAGGCACTCATTGCTGGCGTGGAGAGTGCACAGCAGGGGTCACTTTTATCTCATTTAAAATTAGAAATATTTTTGGCGTCGGTCGAGATCGAACTCGGGTAATCGGATTACAGAATTACAAAATTGTGCGTTAGATTATGTTAAGGTATGTTCAGAAAAAAAAAACGAGCATCACTTTAACTAATTTTTCTATCGTAAAAAAACACCAAATTGTAGAAGAATCAAAGAAGAAGAAAATTTTATTTTATCGTCCTTAATCTGGCTTCTTGTACCCACATGATATCAACAAATCTTTTTCACCCCTTTAACCTTTCCATATCTTCATTCCATAATCTCATCTCACTCACATCTCCATTCTATTCCTTGTATCCTTTTACATCCTTAATCTCCTGTTCCCCATCCACAGCTCTTGATCCGCGAAGCCTTCGCGATCGCAGCACATGGTAATCCGCGTGGTATCGCTTTTAGTTCAGTGTACGCCTAGCGTTCTTATAGAACGCACGCGAGAGCGCGGAATACAAAGTCACATGACATACGCGTGGTGTTCAATCTGACGTATCTGACAACAAGAAGACGTGAAGAAGTTCTTCAAGGGAGATAAAGTGGAGGATGAAGACCGTAGGGGTGATAGCAGTGCTGGTAAGGGATAGTTTCTGTTTGGGGTGGAGGGTGCATGGCGACATTTGGTGGAGGTGAAAGATTAGTTTTAAGTAAGACAAGACCAGCGACGTTTGAAATTATGTATTGGCAATTCTGTCAAATCCTAGATCCTCCAAAATTAGTGGTACAAAGATTATGCACATTTGTTTTTTTTTCGGTGCGCTCCGGATTACTGGTCCGCATATGCTGAATTCACTGTTGTTAATTCTTTTGTAAAAATCTGATGTGGCCAGCACATAACCTCTCGCCAGATATTTTACCTGGTTGTACGCATAAAACGAAACATATTTTTAAATACAAATACATATATTCATGCCTCACTACAAAATAATTCTCACATATATTTGCAAAATCTATGGGATATTTTAATATAAATTATGTACAATACATACATTTTCTTTATATTCCATATCCTGAAATTTTCTTTTTCTACTTTCCTTTTCTTTTTCTTTATATTCGTATTTTTTTCCCAAATTCCTCGTATATTCTTTTTTACGTATATTCTTTTACATTGTTGACCTTTTTATTTTCATAATCTTCATAATAATGTACAAATATTTTTGACAGCGGCATACAAATATTTTTGACAGTGACACTTATGTGTCAATTACAAACATTTGAATTTCTTGCCTTGAAGTAGTTTGATTTGAGAATTTTTATATCAAATTATTTTATATGCTTTTCTTTATCTCTAAATCTATAGAAGATATAATAATGAATTTATATTTATCGAATAAAGAATTTAACATTCTTTAATATAAGTATTTACATAAATTTTCAATAAATAATATTTAGATGATTTTTTTCTTGTAACTACTACTTTGTCCAATTGTTACCAAAACTTAATCAACTCTTCCCATTATTGTTAGATTGAGGAATCCCTAGTTAAAAATGTCTTAAGTCTTATAGTTTTTGAGATATCGTGAATCCAACACACACACACACACATCCACACACACACACACACACATCCACACACACACACACACATCCACACACACACACACACACACACACACACACACACACACACACACACACACACACACACACACATATATATATATATATATATATATATATATATATATATATATATATATATATATACGGACATCATCGTAAAAATGTTATAATCGGATTCTAGGGACCTTAAAACGTGCTTATTCACTAAAATCTGGATATGCGATTTTTAGCATGAATACAATACCTCTCTTAGCGAGAGGTAAAAAGTGGCACTTAACGTCCAAATAAAATAATATAAATAGCGCGGTTTTATTATAAAAGGGAGTCTAGCATGCAGTCCATCATTTATAAAATAACATGCCTACTTCGATCTGAAAACAGTTATTTGATGATTATATTCATATTTATTTTTATATGTAAATAAATTTAATATGAAAGAATATATAAATTTAAATAAAGCATAATGAGTGCATTTCATATTAGGATGGGTGACCATTCATGTAACTTTTGAGTAAACTAGTGATTAGTTTTTGTTTAATTTCACCTAAAAGTACTGAGTACAGAAGTGATACCTGCAAGTGAATCGCATATAATTTTAATTTTAAATAAGTGTTTAAAACGATACTTCAGGTTCTCAATTATTAGAGAAAAAAATAACAAGTATGCCCTAAATCCTAATGATCTGATGTTTAGTATATTTAGAGACTTACAAAATTGTTTTTACTGGGCCGTTCATTTATTTTTGAAAATTTGTGATTAAAAACATATTTTTTAGGGTTCCTATAATATATTTCTTTTTTTCATATTTGATAATATAATAGTTTTGAAAAAAATGCATGTGGACAAAATTTAAAAAAAAATATTCCTTCAAATAAATATATTTCATACTCTGTTTTGATTTTAATTCTTTATAAAGCTTCAATCAATTTAATAACAAAAAATTACAAAATAATCACACAAATGTCAATGTCAAAAAATAAATACCTATGTAATTTACATTGGACATTCATTAATATGTTATTAGAAATATATGTGTACGTATGTACTAGTATACATATATGTGCAAAAAATGCGTAGCGAGAATTAATGTTCTGGTCACATCAAATTTTTAATTATTTGCGAAATATTATGGTTATATAACATATACATTTTCTTCTTGAAAATAGCAAGTTGTTTTTTACCTTCCGTCACGTTTAGCTAAGGAAGGTATTGTGTTTGGTCAAAAAATTTGGTGGTGAGGTTTTAATCAATAAGCACCTTTTAGGGCCCGTAGAATACGATTTTACTATTTTTACGATGATGTCTGTATATGTGTGAGTATGTGTGTGTGTGTGTGTGTGTGTGTGTGTGTGTGTGTGTGTGTGTGTGTGTGTGTGTGTGACAAAAGTTTGTTCTGCGATAACTCTAATACTATAATTCCAAAAATTATAATTCTTTCGCATTTCTCCTCGTTACATCTATATGAAGAGCTTATTAGATTTTGGTTATAATTGGTCAACCGGAAGTACCCACATTTGAAGATTTTAAAAGGTTTTCTTGAAAAAACAATGATAAATAACATTTTCGCACTCCCGAGACTAAAAAGCCATTCTAATCACTCATTTCAGGGACTAAAGTTCAAATTCAGTCCCAGAGGGATTAAATATGAAAAAAATCCCTGGGGGACTAAAGCAAAAATAAACAAGATGTTTCCATAACATCATATAGTATCTGCACTACATTTTGAGCAGGCGTTGAATTTAAATTTGAACAAAATTTTTGACATTTGTATTGTCAAATTGTAAGATTAATTTCTCTTACACTAATATGGTTCCATTTGATATGGGAGTGCGAAAAATAGCGTATATACCACAGGACTAAAGTGCATTCAATCCCTCAGGATATTATTTCCCTCACCTTCGGCTCGGGAAATAAACTTCACCCACGGTATTGAATACGCACTTTAGTCCCTGAGTATATAATATACTGCTTTTCAAATTTAATGTTATTATAAATATTAAATAATATTTTATTCTCTATACGATTTGACTGCATTTTATACTTCATATTAAATGGATATAGAGTTAAAAATTATAAAGAAATTAAATTTCATAAATTAGCCAGCTATGCTATAAATATGGAAACAGCTACTATATTAAGAAAATTCTGATTGAAAGATATCAGTGTTAAATGCAATTGACAGAGTATGTTTGTATTATAATTTTACTGGAAATATAGGAACTTGCTGTATGGAATTTGTATAAAACACATACAACTGCCGGCAGGTAATGTACAAGAAATAGAATCTTTTGCAAGGGACTTTCTGTACGAAATTTGTACAAAATACATGGAAATGACGGAAGGTAATGTGCTGGCCACATCAGATTTTTTAGTTTTAAAATAGTTACATTTGCTCCGCCTATACAATATTTATATTGCTGTTGAATTTCGTACTATATGTAGGTATACGCAATGTCATAAATAATATATGATGTCATTTGTCATTAATGGAATTTTGCGTTTTACGCAAATATTCATAAATATTTATTTTATTCCTAACGTAGTATTTCAAAGAAAAATATTGTTTTATTCAAATTAATTTTTTTTCTATTAGAAGACACCATTTAATTATATGCAAATTATTTCTTGTAAGCCACACTTTTTGTTGTCTATTGTTTAATTTATCAACATATCAACTGATAAGTCACTTTCATCAGATATGTATCATGAAAAATATGAAAGTTCCAAAATAATAAGAATGAAAATTATCTTTAATAAGCTAATTTATAATATGAATTCAATGCCAAAATAATTCGCTATCATTAATAATAGATGAGAAATATTTGTCATCCGTTTAAAAAAAAACATCTTGAAGACTAATTAAATAATTAGAATAGACGATCATGTAAATATTTCAGCAAGGTTGGTCTATTTATAAATTTTGTCTATCACGGAAATAACATGGTAATTATGACGGTTTTCCGGTCGTATTGATTAATAATATATACATTTAAAATAATATATAACAAGAAATCACTTACAAGATTATATAACTCTTCCTCGGTATTGGAAAACGTGTGATCTATATTAATTATAATATATATTTCTTCCTCTCGAGATATGAAATTGGTTAATAATTAGGTATATCAGTTCAAATTGCAGAAAAGTTGAAAATATTACATTTATGTAATACATAGTTTAACACCATATGCAATGCATGTTTCGTTTTATTATTATATTTTCTTTAATTATTATAATTATTGCAGTCTAATTTTATTGTTTACCAAAGGAACTATACTCGAGTAAGTTGAAAAATTAATTATTATTAGAAATGATATATTTTTATATATCACTTTTATATATAAAACACAGTATAAACATGAAATAAACAACTTATAAATTATTGTAGGTACATATTTATTATAAAAGTATAATTCGATTATTTGAATATTATTATTTTTATTTAGTGTCATATATTGATAATTACCAATTGAAAAATTATAGAAATTAATTAATAAAATTAATTAATCAAATAATTTATTGAGACCATTCAGGTTGTTTTTAAAATTAATCAAAAAGGATTTTCCGTTGATCGTACTTTATTAAATAGACCTTTTCAATTTAAAGAGATAGAATATATGCGCAATGGGAATCTGCGCATAGTAAGAACAACTGACATCTACGGCGTTTGTTTCTAAAAAATTTTGACGTAAAATGTGAGAATATCTCAGATAACTTTAAAAAATCTTATCGAAATAAGTAACAAAAGCTTTAATTGAAGTTAAAATATCTAACGATGCAAATTTTCACAGAGAATACAGGTATTTTAATGACTGCAATATATTTGACGTTTCGTTTGACAGCCCAACTGGCAGTTGTTCGCGCCATTTTCTTACTATTTGCAGCGATCGAAAGAGATAGCCGTTAAATTGAAAAGGTCCTTTGGAGAAAATCTAATTTTTCCATAAGCGAGACTAAAAGTTAATTTTTATGGCATAAAATTTGTAAGAGGAGTACATCATTTTGTTTCTAGACATCTAGACACGAAATATGGACATTATTCGCCTAGGGGAGATTTTATTATTTTGACAAGTAATGACATTTGATGTTTCTTTTTTTTACCTTCCGCTACCCTTGGCAAGGGAGGTATAGGGATCGTGCTAAAAATCGCATATAGAGATTTTGGTAAATGAGCACGTTTTAAGGTCCCTAGAATCCAATTTTAACATTTTCACGATGATGTCTGTGTGTGTGTGTGTGTGTGTGTGTGTGTGTGTGTGTGTGTGTGTGTGTGTGTTGTGTGTTGTGTGTTGTGTGTTGTGTGTGTGTGTGTGTGTGTGTGTGTGTGTGTGTGTGTGTGTGTATGCATGTGTGGATCCTCCACTCTAACTCAAATACTATCATTCAGAAAAAATTGAAACCTTGTATTTCGACCTTTTTTATTATATATATATATATATATATATATATATATATATATATATATATATATATATATACCGTGTGTCTACTTTTTTTTGTGGACCATAGGAAATACAATGATAAAATTTTCATAATGCCGTAAATTCTGCCCTATTAATTTTAGAACAACAGTGTAAATACAAAAAATGTTAAAAAAAGAATTAAAAACGGCATCTAAAAAGTCTAAAATTATTGTTTGCATACGTTTCGTTTGAGAAAGAGAGGCAAAATAAAAGTAATAATTTTTAGCTACTTACAGAGTGCCATGAGCACTATCACAAAATTTTAAACAGTTGTATTGCTTGAATTTGACTGATGCCATCTGTCATAAAGTTTTTAAAATTATTGAATTCATTAAATTATTTATCAGTAAGCATAGATACATTTGACATCGCAGAAAAAACTAAATGGAACAATATTAACAATTAAATATCAATTAATAAACTTTTATCTGTCAAAGTCAAATAATATGACTAATTAAATCGCATATATTGTCTTGCATGGCACTCTGTAAAAAGCTTAAAGACGGATATATTATTTTACGTTTATCTCATGGCAATAATCTATTATATCAACAAATTTAGGCTAATTTGATGCAGTATTTAATACTGAACATTTATGTTTACACTTTAATTCTAAAATTGATAGGGCAGAATTTACAGCCATATGAAAATTTTACCATTGTATCTCCTATGGTCCATAAAAAAAGTAGACACACTATATATATATATATATATATATATATATATATATATATATATATATATATATATATATATATATATATATATATATATATAATAGTTTTTATTCAAAAAATACCTTTAAATGTAACGAGATTAATGTTATTATAAAAATTAAAGATTATTAAATTTTCTACAGATTTGCATTAATACTTTTTGTATAAATTTTATGGATAAATTTATAAAATTATCTATAATTTAAATCCTGGAGATCGAATGACTGGTGATAATAGTTCGACCGGTATTTTAAGGGTCATCTTCTAGTGCAGATTTAGCTTCTTCTGAGACCCTTTAATTTTGGCACAATGTAAAGCAACTTCGTAAAAATTCAGTGCGTACAGTAAAATCTACCTTGCAAGACATATGGGACAATACTCACAGGAAAATATGCAGGACTTAGGGATCCAATGCCCAATAGCATTAAAGCTGGTATTACTAATAAAGCCGATGTAACCCAATATTAAATGGCGGAATACTTGAATAACAAATTCAGTTTTTGTAAGTCTAAAATCTATATTTTAAACTAGTCCAAAGAAATTTGTAGAAATTTCTCATCATTTGCGTAAGTTTTATAATTTGTTTGTTGAAAATGTTAACCTGCATAACTAATATGAGTTTGGGCTCGTATATGAAAATTTTCATCCAAACAACCAGTTACATAAGAAAATATTTCGCAACTATACCTTGTTCCATTTAAGCCATTCAGTATTGCGGAGCATAGGGAATAGCTTTGATCTCTCTGATTGTTAGAAGAGACAAGTTTAGCCAATGGAATTTCGGCTACTTCAGATTTGCGCTGTTGCCAGTGCCATCTACTGAATGGCTTAAATGGAACAGAGCATAAGCACTTCATATTGTTTATATGATTAATTACATAATTCAATATGTCAATCAGCTGTCAATTGTCATTGTCAATCGCTCCATAGATATCTAGATGCACCACACCTTGACCTTCCATAAAACTAAGGACGAATTACACAACATTAGCAATGTTACTAAGTTTGTATATAATGCTCTATTGATTATAATGTTGTCATTTAGATGCTAATGCTAATAGGCAAAAACTGCACTGTTGCACCTATAATCACATGGATTTTAATAAAATGTTTATAAAGGAAAATTGAAGTTTTATTACGAGTATACATATATTAATTATTATTTGATATGCAGTTAAAAATGAAAATTACGTATAATATTTTTATTTATAGGTATATCATAAAATAGAAACATTAATAAAACATTAAGTATAATGAATTAATAAAATAAAATTCTTTAAATTAAAAAAAATAAACGGAAAAACACCTGGAGGTTTTTCCGAAAAAAAAAATAATTAAGATTTTAAAAATTTATAGGAGTAGTCCCGATAATTTTTAGTTCATTATACTATAATCTGCTATTAAATTATGAACAGAGAATTCAAAATTTTCCAAAACCTCTCAGGAGAGAATGCTATTTTTCTTTAGTGCTTTGTAGTCCTCCAACTTCTCCTTGTGGATACAAATTACATCTTTGAAAAAATCATGCATTTATCTCCCTTGCTGAATAAAAGGTGTACTATTAAACACTAACACAAACCGTATTCCTTCGATCTGTGATTGCAATTTTGTAAATCCTGATTCTTTTGAATCATGATTTAAAAATCAAGAAAACAACTTAAATAATATAAGCACAACCTAGAGTCAAATGTCGTATACAGGCCAATACAAACTAACTTATTTTGGGTCCTATTCTGTAACTCGGTTTTTAAAATCCCTTTTTACCTTCCGTCACCTTTAGGTAAGGAAGGTATTGTATTTGGTCAAAAAATTCGGTGGTTAATGAAGAAGTACGTTTCAGTGTCCCTAGAATACGATTTTACTATTTTACGACGATGTCTGTATGTGTATATGTATATATATATATATATATATATATATATATATATATATATATGTGTGTGTGTGTGTGTGTGTGTGTGTGTGTTTGTGTGTAACAAAATTTTCTAATGCGATAACTCTAATATTACAATTCCAAAAATTATTATTCTTTTGTATTTCTTTTCTTTTCGTAACATTAATGTGAAGAGCTGATTAGGTTTTGGTTATAAATGGTCAACCGGAAGTATCCTCATTTGAAGATTTTAACATTTTTTCTTGCAAAAACGATGTAAAATATCATTTTTTCACATTTAATGTTATTATAAATATTAAAGAATATTTTATTCTCTATGCGATTTGAATGCATTTTATACATCATATTAAATGGATACAGAATTTAAAAATTATAAAGAAATTAAATATCATATATTAGCCAACTATGCTATAACTCTGGAAACAGCTGCTATATTAAGAAAATTCGATTTGAAAGGTGTGAGTGTTAAGTGCAGTTGACAGTATGTATGTGTTATAATTTTACTGAAAATATAGGATCTTTTGCTAGAAACTTTCTGTATGGAATTTGTATAAAATACATACAACTGCCTTAAGATATAATGTACAATAAATAGAACCTATGATAATAGGTAATATGCTGGCCACATCAGATTTTTTTACTTCGCAATAGGCGTAGAAAATTTGTAATTCATCTCATAAAAACTTTCATTGAAAACCAATGAAGTTTGCAAAAAAGTGAAAGAAAACTCTTACTTTCATACGTCTTGCACATAATAATGTGTTCATCAGTCAGAATTAGCATTTTCAATAAGAAAAAAGTACAAAATTATCTTGTCTTAAAAACCGACGTCATACGAAAGAATATTATTTAACTTGTATCCATAAATATATTTCTTATTAAGATGCGCTAAACTTGCACTTTAAAACCATATAACAAAAATTTACTGATGTGAAAAATTTGTGCTTCATTATTATAAAATAGAAAAGATATTTGATTCATCTTTTTTGGATATTTTTATTATTTATTTATTGAGAATACTTTAAAAGGAAATGCTGCACCCATTTTGAATAAAAACCCATTTGAATTCTTATTACACCAATAAACATATATTTTGATTATATATCTTGCTTACCTTACTTTTTGCTTCCAAATTATAGCTTTTACAATATATAATAAATTTAAAAATTTTGAAAATTTTTATAAGTTCCGACTTTACGACGCAGTTTAGTTTTTTCATCATCAATTAAATGTAAATGATAAATTGTAGTGTAATTACATGTCATATGAAAACGATCAAATAGACACTTAGATGAAATCATGCATTAAATTTTTAAATTATGTAAATAATTAGCATGATAAATTAATTAAGTGGGCAATGGAAACAAACGTAGGATTCCAGTAATGACGTCGGAATAATTGGCAAATTTATTTGCGAAGTTTAATATGGATATCCCAATTTATTTCTCTTTGTTTACATGATATATTTTCACAAATTTTTAAGATTATTCAAAAGCTAAAAATAGTAATTCCATAATTTTTATTCTGTGAAATAATTTGGCACACCCAGCAATGGGTAATATGCCGTGATGATATATTTATTTTAGGGTAAATAGGACGTAAGTGTATACCGAAACGTCGGTTTGATATGAATATATATTACGAATAGCGAATAAAAGTTGACGTTTAGATTATTTAATAGATGTGGTTTCTTTTGAAAACATTTCCCTATATTTGATTTGAAAGGAAACTGACCCTTATGTATTCCGTTATAGAAGATTAGTATTGTACTCAATACCAGGAGGCATTTAAAATGACCTTAGCAACAGGATTCAGGGATGTATTTAAAAAATTTAATACCGCAAATTCTAGTTTGTTCGTCTCAGGTGTAACCAACCCTCGAGCAGGAATTACTGTTAGAGGAAATTTAAAATAATCCTATTTCATAGAATTTCCAAACTAAATACTTTAAAGATCAAAATATTTTGTTATAATCAACATAAACGAAAAATGTTTAAAATATTTTAAACGCACCCCTGTGTTGATATTCAGTTACCCTATTCGGCCATCTATTTTCAGCCAGACATAGTAATGAATTTCTGAGCTTTCCTAGTCCAGTATTTAAATGGTTTCATACAAAAATTTCATACCTGAATATTTCGTACGATTCTATTCCTCTCTCGGGTTTCAAAAGAAACCACATCTATAAAATACGACAGGTCCCTCTATTTCCAGTAAAAGTTTATTTCCTAACAAGAATTTTTCAAGAAAAACCATTTACCAACGATTGTTCAATACTAACAACGAGAGAAATGCAGTTGCTAGATTAACAACTCGACGTAACGACTAGTTTAATTTTAGCAACTTGATGTAATAGTGAATTGAGATTTTGAACTTAGCAACTGACATTGAAATTAACAACTGAAAATGGTTGTTAATTTTAACAATTTTGCTTAGAGAATTGGGCCGTATAACTAGATATTTCTATTTTTATATAGTCATGTATATGTACAAATAGTATTCATACATCGGTATTTACATTGCGACTATATTTGTCGATACTAAGAATATCAATAAACTTTATATTTCTCATACGCTAATTTTAAAATTTCCAATTACCACTATATATTTGCATCACATACACATTGTGTGAACTTCAACGAAAATAAAAATCCCCATTTATTCTAACGGTGATTCAATTCTATTCAACATTCAAACCGATTTTCTACCATATTCGCTAAGGAATTCTAATAGTGAAATTTGCGTACTTTCGACCACCAAAAACAAAAGTGTAAACAATTTCACCACCATTTGAGATCTTCTATGACGTCACAAAGAAATAGTACGTTGTATATCGACCTTGAAGTTTATGGATCGATTATCGATTAATCCGAGGGCGGTGTGGTTATCCTTGCCAGGATTATAAAATATTTTTAACAATAAAAAGATTTGGAGCAAGTTCAAAGTTAACAAGATAATAAATTGCAGAAAACAATAATATGTTAAGCCGTGTTTTGCAATTTGATCAATGGCAGTGATTATTGTAGATTGTTATTTGAACATATGTTGTTTAAAATCTATTGTTTCGTAATAAAAATTGTTTTGAACTTACCGAAACGTTGTTCAACCGTCTGAAACAAAAGAAAAGATAAATTAATATTAGTTTAACATTAAAAATTGATACGCCTATATGTAAGTTTGGCATAGTTTTTTTTTTATATATTTACATGGTGATACAATCATGACAGTCACATACAAAAGTTTCGCTAAGTAAAAGAATTTATAAAAAAATATATTCTAAATTTTTAATAGATTAGGGTTAAGGAGAGATGCATCCTCTTCGTCCTAGTTTATGGGCGATGCATCAGGCCTACGATATCCAAATTTGACTATTTATATGGTTTTAACAACAAGTGTTCTGCAGACTCACTCCATGTGGTCCGGATGCGGTATTTCGCTACCGGAAATCGGTCACTTCAGTTTGTAAGGAGTAAGAAATATTTGTTCTATTATATATTTATTGTGTATTTTTAATTATTTATGTATATTGCATATGATGTATTACCAGTTGCAAAATGTGTAATAATATAAAATGTAGATTCTAACCAATTTGGCAAGAATAAATCTAATCTAATCTACCTTTGTTAAATTCTCTTACTCTCAATAATTCTAGCAGGACTCTCATTATAAGATATTTAAAATTTATAAACAACTAATTTAAGTCAATGCAAAAATAAGTGAAATTCCATTCTTTTTTTGTTTAAAAATATCTGTAGATATTCCAACAGAGAATATCTCTGTTCTGGAGAAATTGCGAAATGCGACTATTTTCTTCAACACACCTCATAATGTAACTATTATTTCCTCATTCTCTTTGACGACCTTTTATTCCTCAAATTAAATTCAGCACGTCATGTCTCAATATACACCATGTTATTGCGGATTACTTTATACTGCTTCGAAGAATTAATGAAAGATATTGAAACATAGTAGATAAAACACTTTGACATCACCCGAAGTTCGGAAGATTATTAATCATGTGTGAGGATTATGTCAATATTGAATAACATCTGGAATATATGAATAATGAATATATTACTTTTTATGTGAATTATTTACTGAATATGTTGTTGTCAATAAAGTTTGTATCGTGACTTGAAATTTAAAATGTATGTACTTAATATTCGTTTTAAATGTATAATTATATTCACAGAACTTGTTCATCAAAATCGGTTTTTCGCTAATCTATCATATTTTTTTAATAAACAGTATATATTTAAATTTATTAATATTGTATAGTGGTTGTGAACTACGAATATATTGTTCCTTTTTAATGCATATAAATAAAATAAAAAATATACTCGTATATTGTTTCGTACTTCAGCAAAAAACGATTTCAATATTAATCATTATTAATGATATCTACTTAATGAACACTTATTTTTAAATCAAGTAAATGTATAAGAATTAGGTACAATTTATAGCATAAAAAGCTTTTTGCTATATTAATAATAATAATAATTATATTTTGTCGGCTTTTGAACACCAATGTGTTATAGCCCAATTCAAATACTTTATTTATTATTTGCCATATTACATTTACATTTTATAAGAATATAATGTTTTTTAAAACACTCACAAACACCCAAGTCCCTGGTGGGAATCGAACCCACGACCTCAGGGTCGAGAGGTGACGGTCGTTTCGAGCCTTGTGTGTTGCCTCAATCCACACGACCACCAAGGCGGCTTTTTTATTGCATAAAAAGCTTTTTGCTATATTAATTATTATATATATATATATATATATATATATATATATATATATATATATATATATATATATATATATATATATATATATATATATAAATACAGGATCCAGCAGAGGAAACGCTATTATGTTTTTTACCCCCCCGCTACCCTTGGTAAGGAAGGTATAGGGACCGGTTAAAAATCGCATATCGAGATTTTGATAAATGACCACGTTTTAAGGTCCCTAGAATCCGATTTTAACATTTTCACGATGATGTCTGTGTGTATGCGTGTGTCTGTGTATGTGTATATATATATATATATATATATATATATATATATATATATATATATGTGTGTGTGTGTGTGTGTGTGTGTGTGTGTGTGTGTGTGTGTGTGTGTGTGTGTGGATCCTCCATTCTAACTCAAATACTATCATTCAGAAAATTTTGAAACCTTGTATTTCTACCTTATTTTAATAAGGGAAGAGACCATTAGATTTTGGTATATATCAGATAACCGGAAATGGCACTTTATTTGAAGCCCAAAATAGATTTTCTTCGAAAAATACCTTTAAATGTTGCTTTTTGAAGATTTGTATTATTGTAAAAATTAATAATTATTAAATTTTCTACAGATTTGTATAAATACTTTTTCTATATATTTTATGGATAAATTTATAAAATATCTATAATTTTAATCCCGGAGCCTACGCTTTAAACAAGTAAAACTCCTTGGTTACACAGTTCATATCTCAAATGTATGCAACTGACAGATAAATGTCACTGTCAAAGAACTGATCATTTCAAATTAATAATAGTAACGTTTTAAAAGAAAGTAGTAAATAGAACCATAGTTATATGTAATGGATCTTAATACAGTTTCCGCAATAAGTAAATATGTAAGTATGTATATTTAAATAAATAAAAATACGCTATACTGGAAAATAATCCTAATAAAAAATGTAGCCTCTATCGATAGAGCTAAGGAAACCAAAATGTTCTCAAAAAAGAAAAAAAAACACAAAGTGCTATGTTCAAAAAGATAATATGTAACTCAACTTATTTTTTGCACTGCATTATGGAAAGTATAGTACCTATGAGATTCTTTTCATAAAACCGGGCCAAGCAAAAATATTACATTATTTTATCTCCATAGCAATATTTCCGCAAAGTACTAAATCTTCAACCCCATTAAGATCTTCTAAGTTGATATTTAACGTCACACGTATACGTACTTATCTGTTCAGCGGTAACCTATACTCCTTACTGTAGTTGTCATTTTTCTATGTCAGGTACCTACTGCAGTAGAACTACTTTCTACTATCATCATAAACAAAGCATACAATCAGAGAACATAACTAGCTAAAGTGACACGACCTTACTGTTTACAGAAGTCAGGTTGCATTTTCTCAATTCCAGAGCAAGTGTAATGCTATTTGAATTCTACAGTCGTGGTGTTTTCTCACACCTTAAAATTCTACTAAGTGCTATAAATGCAATTCTTATGGTGCTATTCTGTAACTTTGCTCTGTAAGACTAACTCTATAGACTATTCTTATAGAATGCCTAACTTCATTCCTGTTTAGCTCTCAAATATGCTTCAGTACATTTGACAGTAATTTTGTAGGCATTCTAAAAAATGTGAAATAGAAACGATTGTTATATAAATAATACACTATAAAATGGTAGGTATGTTGGTTCAAAGATACATATTCCACAATATATTTATGTTGTTGAATGAACAATAGATTCCATCACGATTTTTTCATTATTATTAATTTCTATAAATACATGAGATTTACACATATGTAATATATAGGTTTATGATTAAATGAAATATATAATTATTGAATCAAAATACGTTATGTTTTGATTTTTACAGGTAATCAATTTTTGTCATTGTTGTAATCAATGCTTGTCATTGTTAATAATTTTTTTATCTTCTGTGTTTTAATTTTTGTAATCTATTCTCCTCGCTAGTGTGATCTATTAATATTAATTATAAAGTCATCATTTAATGACTCTTTCAATTATTCTATGGAACTGTGAACAGTTCTCTACCATTAATTTGTACTCGTACTCGTCAAGTAGGTAGGGTTTTTTTTAAATTATCTTGACTGGCGGAATCTGCCCTTGCCCTTGTCTTTAGCTTTGAACCAATAATTATGACAAATTCTTAATTATACAATGAATTTGTTTAAAAACATTTCTGAATTAGTAATGTAATTCATTATCTGGTACACTGATCTGAATGGATTTTGATAAGTCTGGAAACATCTTCTCTATTTTCATGCTAAAATATTTTTATAAACATAAATTTCTATAAGAATTGGGAGGATGTATAATTACCTTCTATGTTTTTCATTTAATAATAGATATAATAAAAATTGTTAACTTTTACTTTTAATTTCCATATTTGTTTAAATTTTTTATGTAATATATAATAATAATAATAATAATAATAATAATAATAATATATATATATATATATATATATATATATATATACAGGGTGTAAATGAAATAAGTGCATTAAATTTAACCAGTAATGTAACTCGATGAGAGGAACAATATTTCTTAATAACTTTTTTTTCTGTCTTTTAGATTTTTAGTTAAAATTCTTTAAAGATTTGCTGCATATTTCGTTACCAGCTCATGGAGAACAAATGCTGCCGTATTCAAGTCGGATACAAACAGCTCAAAAATTGTCGGTTATCGGTTTCACTTACAGTCACATAAACGAAACAAGGGAAATAACATTATTATTAATTAATACGTAATAGTACAGTTGTTAAAATAAAGAAATTTAAATTTTGGATAATAAAATTATAAAGTTGTGTATTAAACCAGGGTTTTTAATCACCTGTGAATAGTGTGAATAGAGGAAGACAAGGAGGGACAAGGAAGAGCAAAAGCATAGTTGTTAGGTTATGAGATGATTATTTATCGTCGACCAATCATAATAGTTTAAACACGTTATTCAAAAAATGTAAGTACAAACATTTGTCCATTTAAAAGAGGTACATGAGTACCAATAATAGTCGTCCATTTCTTGTTCCTGGCCAAACATTTTTTAATGAAAATTTTTACAGCATTTTCGTCTGTCGAGATGTGTATAGTGCATAATAAATACACCTTGACAAGTAAATTCAGTCTCATTAATGAACATTATGAGCCATTCCCAAAATTGAAATCTGTTATGTGCTGAAAACATAGAACTTTTTGCACATGTTATGGATATAACTGTTGCTTTTTTTAAAAATTGTCATATGTGACACTCCGTATTGTGATGTGATAAAGATGTACAAGATTAACAAATGTGCGAATATTAAGAACAGAATGAGTTGGTGATGATTTGGAAACGCTCCGTGTCAATGCGTTGGCAACTCCATGACACTGTCTTTATGTCAACCGTGATGTCAAGTAAAATGTAGTACAGATACGAATAAAAAAATAAATAAACCACAGTGTCTGTGTACTCGCATTTTGATAGAATTTTACCTTATAAACAAGTTTAGTACTAATATCAAAATTTACTTGGAACAATTGACAGGACTGTCAATTTCTAAAACAAAATTTTTCATAGCTATTGCTACTGCATTCAATTATCACAAAAATATTTGGAACGACTCGTCAATTTACGGGGTGGTAAAAGTGCTAAAAAAATATGCGATTTCGAGAAAAAGTTATTAAGAAATATTGTTGCTCTCGACGAGTTATATTACTGGTTAAATTTAATGCACTTATTTCATTTACAGCCTGTATATATATATATATATATATATATATATATATATATATATATATATATATATATATATATATATATATATGACGTTTAAAATATATTTTTGACGGTTCAATATGTTCTGTAAATACTTTACAGTCAAGACTTTGGCACTGTAAGATTTACAGAAATTTCTATAACTCTGTAGCGCTTACAGTACTGTAACTTGGTTACTTACAGAGCCTATAGAGCCGATCAAGGTAGTATCGTGTACTTCGGCTGTGTCCGATATCGCATTTTGGCATTTAGTATTTACGATTTAAGTCTACTTCACAAATACAACATTATTTGACTTTTTCATCATTTACATACCATTAAAATAAATAGATCCACATCATAATCCTTATAACAATTACGTGATATATAATCCAATCTAAAACCTTCAATTTATCTTCATTTTACGATCATTATCCATTTCTAACTGTGATCATCCTTCAGTGACATCAACGCTAGGTCACATTACGAACTTAACCTTATCTACTCTAATTCTATCTCCATTCTATTTCATTTCTATTCCCGAGAGGTTCGTTGTTGATTGTGATTTGTGAGGCAATCGAATGGATGTAGGTGAAGAATGACGACCCTGGCGCCAGTTAGTCATACAGTGGAAGGAAAGAGAGCTAGTGTGAAGAGCACGTATGAAGACGTGACGTCACGTGGAGTGTATGATATATACGGTAAATTTGGTTTATAAATTATTATAAAAAATTAATTATATATTAATGGAAATATTGTTTCCTCCCGCTACCGTAAAAATCGTATATCGAGATTTTGCTAAATGGCCACGTTTTAAGGTCCCTAGAATCCAATGTTAACATTTTCACGATGATGTCTGTGTATATGTATGTGTGTATGTGTGTACGTTTGTATGTGTGCGTGTGGATCCTTTACTCTAACTTAAATACTATCATTCAGATAATTTTGAAACCTTGTATTTCGAACATTTTCTGTAATGGAAAGAGCCCATTAGATTTTGGTGTAAATCGGATAACCGGAAACATATTTTACATGTATGTAACTGACAGATAAATGCCACTGTCAAAGAACTAATCATTTCAAATTAATAACAGTAACGTTTTAAAAAGAAAATAGTAAATAGAACCCTAGTTATATGGAATGGATCTTAATACAGAAGGAAAAGTCTGAAAATGGCCAAAAATCGCAAAAAATCGAAGGTGTACCCCTTACGATTTTTTCAGTTTTCGACTATTTTAAAGAATGTTTAATAATAAATGTATTCGTTGGAATATTTTGATGAAAATTGGTATACATATGGTTTTTGGTACGAGGAATTTACTGTTGAGGTCGTTGAAGGTGTACCTCACACCCATTTTTGGGTATAAGGTGGTGTGGTTTAAGAAAGGGTCGAAATTTTTAAAAAATTGAAAATTCTGAAAATTTGTATTTAAGTAATTTGAACAGTGTAGATTTAAGATTTTAAAACCACAGGTCGATATCTCTTTTCGTGTCTGAGATATTCGTCCTCAAAACTTTGCTCAAAAATGCCCATTTTTGGGTCATATCCCAAAAATGGTCAATTATACTCCGCTGGCAATATCACCATTAGATTCTACGAGCAAAATTACATAAGCATACCAATTTTCATAATTTTTGAACAACTATTACAGTCTCCAGGAGGAAAAGTCTGAAAATGGCCAAAAATCGCAAAAAATCTAAGGTGTACCCCTTACGATTTTTTCAGTTTTCGACTATTTTAAAGAATGTTTAATAATAAATGTATTCGTTGGAATATTTTGATGAAAATTGGTATACATATGGTTTTTGGTACGAGGAATTTACTGTTGAGGTCGTTGAAGGTGTACCACACACCCATTTTTGGGTATAATGTGGTGTGGTTTAAAAAAGAGTCGAAATTTTTAAAAAATTGAAAATTCTGAAAATTTGTATTTAAGTAGTTTGAAGAGTGTAGATTTAAGATTTTAAAACCACAGGTCGATATCTCTTTACGTGTCTGAGATATTCGTCCTCAAAACCTTGCTCAAAAAAGCCCATTTTTGAGTCATATCCCAAAAATGGTCAATTATACACCGCTGGCGATATCACCATTAGATTCTACGAGCAAAATTACATGAGTATACCAATTTTCATCATTTTTGAACAACTATTACAATCTCCAGGAGGAAAAGTCTGAAAACGGCCAAAAATCGCAAAAAATCTAAGGTTTTAAAGAATGTTTAATAATAAATGTATTCGTTGGTATATTTTGATGAAAATTGGTATACTTATGGTTTTTGGTACGAGGAATTTACTGGTGAGGTCGTTGAAGGTGTACCACACACCGATTTTTGGGTATGAAGGTGGTGTGGTTTAAAAAAGGGTCGTAATTATTAAAAAATTAAAAATTCTGAAAATTTGTATTTAAGTAGTTTGAAGGGTGTAGTTTTAAGATTTTAAAACCACAAGTCGATATCGCTTTTCTTTTTCGAGATATTCGATATTTTTTACAAAAAAGTGAATACACCCTTTCTCCCGGTTATTATTGCAGATACACATATTGCTTATTGAATTGTGTGAAAATTGTAATCATGGAACTTCCGGTATAACCGGAAGTGACATCAACTGTGTAAATTTAAATACAACCTATACTATTTTTTAGTTTCATAGTATTTATTAAAACAGGTGAATCAAATCAAAAGTCTTCTTCTTCAAAATCGCTCATTTGAGTATTTTAGACAAGAAATGATAGACAAGAATATAGATATATCTGTAATTTAAATCTCAGAGCCTAGACTTTAAACAAACACAACTCAGTGGATACACAGTACATATTTCAAATTTATGTAACTGACAGATAAATGTCTGTCAAAGAACTAATCATTTCAAATTACGTTTTAAAAAGAAAATAGTAAACAGAACCATAGTTATATGGAATGGAACATAATACAGTTTCCAGCATAAGTACATATTTAAGTATGTATATTTAAAGTAATAAAAATCTAATGGCGGGATGTATAGTGTTGGCCACATGAGATTTTTTTAAAATAAATTACCGAAATTATACTAGATGTTAGTAAATGTAAAGACATTATTTTTTATCAACTTCGAATTTTTGATTTTTTTATGTTAAAATATTTTAAAATCTAAAGCGTTTTTACTCTTATTATGTAAAATTTTTAGAAATATCGGAGAAAAAAAAATGTTAAACTATTGCAATAATTTCTTCCCGCCATTAAAGCGTAAATAACATCAACTATGTGAGAATTTAGTTTTATGCTAGCAGAAGTTATTTTTATCCAATCATAAAAGTGTATTGCTATGACTAAAGATCAAAAAATAAATATTTTTCCTACAACCGTGCATGAAAAGTACTTTTCACGCACTCATTACAGTGTGTAAAGTGTCACTTTTCAAGCACTAGTGCTTGAAAAGTAAATAGGCGTTGCTAGGCAACATTAAAATTTGGTTAATGTACCTGTCAAGTATATAATTGGGTAGTAAATAATAATGAAAGTAATAAAATTTATTGAGAAATATGAATATATATATACAAATCTAATATTTTTTTAACAGATTGAGTACTAATCTAATTTTTAAGAACATTAACATTTTTTTGACATGTACTCTAACCTAACCTAATTTTTAATATTAATATTAAATGTACAATTTGTACATTATAAAAGACTAATGATCGTCTGTCTGAGATTCTGCCAAGTGTTTAAGTTATATTTTGTACAGTGTTATGAGAAAGAGTACTAACAGTATTTGAAGCTGCTGAACGCCTGTACACTCAGTATTATAAGAAACATCAATACCATTTCGGTTGTAGGAAAAATTTTGTATGCAACACGTGTGTAAAATAGTATTTTTTGTCTCGTGCTACAATTTCCGCACTCGACCAAAAAAGTACTACTTTACACACTTGTTACATAAATAACTATTATTGGAAACCAACAAGTCTGTATCTCACCAACAATGTCAATGTAATTTATGTTCCTGTACAAGTAATTATACTTTCTTTAATTAAAATAGTCATTTCACGGTTGATATTAATTTACTTATTTCAATTTCCCGACATATCTGACATTAGATACAATTAAAATTTCCATATAAATTCAAATCTAGTATGAAACATTTTAACCTAAAGCAACAAATACCATTCACATCTCGCAATTCTTCATAATTAACATTTAATAAAATTCTGATCATAATTACACCTTTCAGTCCACCTGAATTGCCCTACATGTCACAACAGAAGGAAAAATATTCAAATACCACTTAATAATTGGCCTAATATCGCCAATAAACGATAGTTTCACATTTAAATCATGAGAATGGTATCCATAAATCAAGAAACGGTGAAATAGTTAATTGCATAGAAAGATTTTTACGATAATATACATGCAATGGCTTAGATTATGAATAAACGAACCACATTAACGGAATTTGATATTGCAAATCACGTCATAGAAGTCAGAACCGTAACGAACATATTTTAAAGTTAACTGTAATTGCAATTAAACATGCCATGTTATTATATTTCATTTTTGAGATGTGTGAAAATTTTCAATCATAAAGAAATGACTTTGAACTTTAATCATACTTAATTACATTATCTAATATTTATATTGAATATATTAAAGTCTTTAAAGACATATTCGCTTTTTACCTTCCGTCACCTTTAGGTAAGGAAGGTAATACTACAATTTCAAAAATTATAATTCTTTCGTATTTCTCTTCGATACATCCATATGAAGAGCTGATTAAATTTTGGTTATAATTAGTCAACCGGAAGTACCCACATTTGAAAATTTTAACAGGTTTTTTTGAAACAATGTTATGTTCATTTTTTCACATTTAACGTTATTATAAATATTAAAGAATATCTATTTTATTCTCTATACGATATGACTGCATTTTATACTTCATATTAAATGGATATAGAGTTAAAAATTTATAAAGAAATTAAATTTCATAAAGTAGACAGCTATGGACACTACCACTATATTAAGAAAATTCTGATTGGAAGATGTCAGTGTCAAGTGCAATTGGCATAAGTGTGTTTGTCTTATAATTTTACTGGAAATATAGGATGTTTTGCTAGAAATTTTCTGTATGGAATTTGCATAAAATACATACAACAGCCGGAAGGTAATGTCAAGAAATAGAATTTTTTGCAAGGATCTTTCTGTATGTAATTTGTACAAAATATATAGAACTGACGCAAGATAATGTGCTGGCCACATCATTTTTTTTTTTTAATTTGAGAAGATCCAAGTAATTCTAATTTAAACTTATCTAACTCAATCAAATATAATAATATAATGCATGTGCAAAAGGCCTTTTTTCGTATGAGCTGTATGTGAAGATATCAACTTTTTTACCTTGGTGCTAAAAGAGCCAATGTCAGTTTTGTCAATTTCTAAGAATCCGTAAATTGATTTGTTAAATTTTTCTTCGTATAACAGTATACATGAAATAATTTTTCAAAGTATTAGTGCTTTAATTTAATCATGTATAGTAAGGAATTAACATTGTACAATTTAAGGTGCATTCACAAATGAAAATTCGGTTTATGGTTTTTGTTTAGGTTTAAGTAAGTCATTCATAAATGTAAGTTTAAATTACCTGAAAATTAGTTTTGATATGTACAGACATCTGTGTAAATGCTTCAAAAACAAGATTAAAATATCGGTAGAGCAGTACTTAACAAGACACCTGTGCGCCGTGAAACTGTCATTCGCTTGGCATTATTTGTTATATTTCAGCAATTAAGTTATGACAGTTTTTTTTTTGTCTCCATTCTTCTCGCATTTATTTAAAAGGCTGAATCCACAAAGTGGATACTAAGTAAAGATGGGTGTATATATCTATATCATTTCAGAATCGTTCCCATTGGTGAAGTTTATGACGTCAAACTAAATCATAAACCTAAATTTTGGATCTTACAATGTTTAGCTTTATGATTTGAATTTAGAGACCCTAAATTCTGAAGTGTAAATGAAGTCATAACATAATATGCGGCCAAAGTCCTTTAAATCTAAAGTATAAACCATAAATCTAACTCTAATTTTCATTTGTGAATGCACCTTTATAGTCTCATATTTTTGGTGATCGGTAGTTTTCTTAGGTCGTATGGCGTACGATGGATTGGCCTGACACCAATTAAAAGTCACGATCGTGAACGCTTAACTCTTGGAATGCAATTAATATTGAACTAAATTTTGATCATTTCACTTTTTAACATTTATTGCTCATGGTAGATAACATAGTAATTACATATGCGCATACACAGATTACATGGTAGATATGAGTACATGTTATGAGATGTAATTTTAATTCTTTACATACCATTTTATGAGTCGCTTGGAAAATGATCTAGCTGGAAGTCTCTGAACACTAAGTATCTGTTTTCAATGATCTTTATCTTATTTTAATAGTACTAAATTACTTTTACACTTATTTAGTATCAAATATTATATATTCTTTTCACAATATAAACACGCAAACGTTAAGTTCAACAGACTACACTCGAATGACGAAAATGAACAGACTATTCCAGGCACTGCGAGCAAACTTAAACTTGTTTACTGGCAAATTTCAAATTAAATACAAATATATGATATTGAAAATATGATTTTAATAAAAAATAAAATTTATTTGTTTATTGTCTGTGTTGTGTATACATGGTAATTGAAAAATGAGGACAACTAATGACTTTAAACCTATATTTTAAATTACAATGTTGGGGGCGATTTTAAATGCCACTTTTTGGTGTGAAACGATCTTGAATTATACTTTTGGTTTCGCAGGACGATGTACATATTTGTATATTTTATATTATACAGTAATGCCAAATTATTTTTTTTAAATAAATAAATAAATAAATGTAAGTTTGTGTTACATCTCGAAAATTTAGAGATAAAAAAATATTTTCGTAAGCCATTGGATAAACCATGAAAATATCCAAATTTTGTTTTTAAAACATTTTTCTCAATTACTAAGTATAGAAGTAATTTCAAAATGGAAAAATCAGCCAAATTCAGTGTTTCGTCATTATCTAGTGCCCTATGAGAATTTTTGGAAAAACAAAAGTACATCTGAGATGGCCCCTTATAGGTGCACAAAAAATTTCATTTAACCGACATTGTATTTCTTATAGTTATCGAGAACCCAATGGCGACAGCTCGAAATGGAGCACACTGTATACCTTTTTTGTTTAATAAAATATTTTTTAATTATCTGATGTAATGGACTATCATTTGTTTTAGATTATTTCGAACACTTCGAAAACATTCAATAAAGAGTGAAAATTAAATTAATTTAAATACAAATAATTTATTTTAAAAAAATTGGCATTTCAAAATCTCTAAATTTACCTTTTTTACCGTCTGCTGCCCTTTGTAAGGGAGGTATAAAGATCGTGCTAAAAATCGCATATCGAAATTTTGGTAAATGACCACGTTCTAAGGCCCTTAAAATCCAATTTTAACATTTTCGCGATGATATCTGTGTGTATGTATGTGTGTGTGCGTGTGTGTGTGTGTGTGTGTGTGTGTGTGTATTTGTGTATGTTTGTGTGGATCCTCCGCTCTAACTCAAATACTATCATTCAGAAAATTTTGAAACCTTGTATTTCTATCTTAGATTTTGGTGTAAATCAGATAACCGGAAATGACACTTTACTTGAAGCTCAAAATAGTTTTTCTTCGAAAAATACCTTTAAATGTTATTTTTTCGAAATTAATGTAAAAAAATTAAAGATTATTAAATTTTCTATAAATTTACTTAATACTTTTTCTATATATTTTATGGATAAATTTATAAAATTATCTATAATTTAAACAAACAAAACGCAATTATTCAGACGTATGTAACTGACAGATAAATGTCACTATCAAAGAACTAATCATTTCAAAATAATATTAGTAACGTTTTAAAAAGAAAAAAGTAAATAGAACAATAGAAAAGGAATTCAATACAGTTTCCAGCATTAGTAGTAGTAGGTATGTATTTAGATTAATAAAAATTTACGATTCACAAAAATGTTTAAGCTAATCCTCATTTTTGGATTAGTGAATTGTATCTATCCCGGTATTTAAAATTTAATCTTCATTTTATTATAGCTTCGGTGGCTCAATGGTTAGAGCAACGCCTCATGTCATGAGTGCCCTCGGGGCTCTGGGTTTGAATCCCACTAAGGCATGGATGTGTGTGAATGTGAACCCACTCTGTAATTGGGCTTTAATCCTGTTGAGGGGTTTAAAAAAAAGGTAGTTACTTGGATTAGATTAGACTATATTTTAAGAAATAAACTGTCAAAATTAGAGTAAATTCGCTAATCCAAGAATAAGGATTAACTTAATCTTTTTTGTGGCTCGGGCTATAAATGGCGGGAGGTATTGTGTTGGCCACACCAGATCCGGATCCGAAGAATCGTTTTAATCTTTTGCGAAACAATGTGGTCATCATGTCATATTATTTAAAATTCAGATTTATTTACAGATAAAGAATGTTATAATGATTTTGTGTGTTCATCTGCATAACAAATATGGATCCGTTCCATCCTACTTTTAATTTTAAAAGTATGTATTTGTGTTAGCAAATTTTACTAAATATGATTTATATTATCCTTGATTAAATTATTCAGTTCTTATTTATAATTGAGTAATAAGTATTATTACAATATCTATAAATCAACAGATTTCTAATAGAAATTACCCAAGTCACTGCCGAGTTATACTAATAATTATTCTGTTTAGATTTCAATATCCTTTAAAAATAATAATGAATTATTAACCGTATTTAGAACGGTGACTTAGTTTTATATTAATTTACTATTTACATATGTATGTACCCGCAAATATTTATGAAGGAAATCATGAATGACAAGCATAATTTTAAATTTCTTCTATGAATATGAATAATATGTAGTAAATTATTTTTTTCACTCTGGAGAGAAGATATTTCAAAATAAACCCCAGGGAGCTTATATCATATTATTTTATTTAATCTCCTATTTAATAGAGTACGTGCCATGACGTCTAAATGTCATTCTACAGATATTTCATAGCGTCTAAATTTTACAGCGCCCAAACTTTACAGCGTCTAAATGTTGCCCCACCACTAATTGTCACAGCGACTAAATTTGTCCTGGCTTTTTTCGGCCACTAAAAGTGGTGTTGGTAATACAGAAAACTGTAAATATGTCAACCAACGTTTCTTTTCATCTCTGAATCGGGCAGAGTAAAATATTTCTCGTCATCCATTACAAAAAGTTTATTGAGAAAATGAATGCGCCTTAACGAACGACAACATCTAGGGATTTTTTTGATTGAGCCACGGATTATTTCGGTGCCTTTCTTCTTTTTCGAAACACCACGTCATTTCGAGAAAGTATTCTAAAAACAGTGGTCTTCGAAACATCGAATCTTCTGACTACAGTTCATTGTGACACCCCCAACTATATATATATATATATATATATATATATATATATATATATATATATATATATATATATATATATATATATATATATATATATATAGGGTATACCTTCTTCACAATCTTTTATTGTCGGATAAATTGTTCCCATAGAGATATTGTGCTGCAACAATATCACACTTAGGCATTCGCCCAACAAGATTGTAAATTCCTTTACGAATATCTAGCTTATATGTACGACATTTTGCTACATCAAATCGGAAAAACTAAACTGTCAAAATGTAAACAAGTTAATTGTGATATTTTGTTTCCAGCGACAATTTGATTAAACATTATTTGGTATAAATACAAAACATTAAAAAAAATTTCAAAACTTTAGGACCATGCATTAGTTGCATCGTACTTTCTAGCTTTCGTTGGTAATAAAGGGTTTTTCACAGTATTCTTGGTTTTTTAGAAAAAAACAATGTCAACTCAAATCCTCTAATTAAATTTTGAGAAAATTTAACTTTGTTTATAACAAAAAAGTAGTCAGGCTCGAAAATATACGTATAAGGCATTGATAAACTAATTTTCTTGGGAACAATAAAATTGGTGTCATCATTTACTTATAAGTATTATTTTCTGAATCACTCTCCCAAATTTGCAAACTCAACACTCAATTTATTTATATTCTTATTATAGTGACTCAGTGTCCCTCAAACTGTTTCATTTATGGTCCTCCACCTTCAGGTTCAAGTGCACGCCCACTCAACTGTCATGTAACGCATGTAACTCATGTAACGTATGCACATAACGAAATCACGTAAGTGATTCATTCGAATTTAGCGAAACGCCTTTGTAACAATGGAAGATCGGGTTACAGTCTGAATTTCATGGCGTACTTGATCAGTGCAAGGATGGGCGTTGCAGATAACAAAGATTTTATTTTGTCTTTGTTTTGTTTGCGGCGAAGGTCTTGTGAAATTCAGGTTTTTGTATTTTTTAAGATTCAATAATATCTTGATTTATGATGGATGTACAATATTGATAAAATTGGATATAGTACGGATGCGATTATTTCAAAATTTCGCTTATCGGTCTACAGAATGCGTATCTTATCAACGAAAACCTAACCTAACCTACAGCGACCCCCAGTTAGCCACGTATTAGGTATTAAATTATTCGAGCAAAGCGCTTTCTGGCGATGCCCGATTCTGTTATTGAATATTCGGGATTTGAATGATTTTACAGTTTACTGTATTATCAACACCACTTGTAGTGGCCGAAATAAGCCAGGACAAATTTAGCCGCTGTGGCAAGTGGTGATGGGGTTTCATTTAAACCAGCGTTTCTTAACCTATGGGTCGCGACCCAAATTTGGGTCGCGAAGGGGTTTGAGTGGGTCGCGTAAACTATTCAGAATTTTATAATTTTGATTACAAAATGCCAATCATATTTTTCTAAAATGTATACAAAATTTGACTAAAATTTTACCAATGTAAGCAATACAATGTAGAATTGTTACTGCCTATAACCATACCGAGACTTTGACTTCATTTTGGTTTAAAAAAAAGACACGCCAATATTGTAATATTTATGTTTCGAATATTTGACTATCAGACAAGATTAAAATTGTATCAAATTCATGTACTTTCCAAATTGTAACAAACTTTATTTTATTTGAAATTGCGGATCTTATTATGGTTTTAAATTTTTATTATTTTGTTTATAAATATGTACCTAGGTATGTGATATAGGTACCTATTCCTACAGTTTCTTATCATGTGTTTTTTTTTTTTAATCTATACCTATAGTGGGTCGTGAAACCAATATAATAGATAAATTTGGGTCGCGCCTGGAAAAGGTTAAGGAACGCTGATTTAGACGCTGTAAAATTTAGACGCTACGAAATTTGGGCGCTATGACATTTAGATGCTATGGAATGCTTCGAATTAAAGCTGGTATTACTAATAAAAGATAATGTAACCCAATATTAATGGTTAATTGCGGAATACTTAAATAACATATTCAGTTTCTGTAAGTTTAAAATTTAAAATCTGTATTTTAAACTAGTCGAAAAAAAAATGTATAAATTTTTCACCATTTGCATAAGTGGCCAAAATATTATGGGTTTGGGCTTATACTAGAAAAAATCTGATGTGGACACCACACGACTTCCTTGTACGCAAGACCAATATGAAGATGAAGTATAGACCCAATTATAAAATTGCACGTGTTTGACGTAATTTGACATTACCATCTATTTTTTATTTTTTGTTATTTTTTGTCCTAATCCATAGCAAGCTACATTACAAAAACCAAAAAGTATATAAGTTTTAAATTTACATATCTCGCTTATACAAAGGGCTAATTTAATAATACTTGATGTGCTAGACGCAGAATTTAATTCTCTAAAACTCTTATTTGAAGCATTTATTTCTAAAATCAAAATGAAACCATTTTATTCGAGAAAAACTGTTAACAACTTCAGGTAATATATCACTTCCGGTTAGTCTGTTTTAACCAAAATCTGCTATGTTATTCCAATTTATATAAAAGTCTTATATACCAAATTTGAAACGTTTTGGATTATATTTTAATATAGTTTTTCATTAAAATCTATTATAGGCTTCAAATAAAGTACCATTTCTGCAAATTATGTAATGACCAAATGTGCACAACTAGATGTTATAGAAGTCATAAATACAAAATTTCAACTTTCTACGGATTACCGTTTTTGAGTTATGCGAGATACGTACGTACAGACGTCATAACGAAATTAGTCAGAATGGATACAGGGATTGTCAAAATGGATATTTCCGTTGAAATCTCAAAACCGAAATTTTTCGCGATTACAATACTTCCTTTACTTCGTACAAGGAGTAAAAAGAGCTGTTAGGATCTTTATTAAGGTGGAAATGTTGAATATTTTCATTTTATTATCAATAGATATTATATTCCCACATTTAATTCATTATGCTAATTGTTATTAAACATTATAAATGTTCCTCACGGATCTCTTTCACCTTTTGGGGGTTAGCAATAAATATAAATACCTTCTGTGACATTTATCATCTTTATCTTTTCATTACCAACTAGTAAACTAACGAGTCTTGCAAATACGCTGTCTATTTGCATATTGCAGAGTTGTAGTCATCTCTTTTCATCTTGTTACGTTGTTACTATAGTAACAGACTTTCAACATGTTGATAGTGACTCATTCATGAGAAAGAGCGATGATCTAACCGCAAGAATCTGATATGATTTTATAACAGAAGGAATAGAAATTGAAATTGAGTTATTGAAAATAGAAATTGTTTTGTTGTGGTTGCCAGGTGGCTGCCAGTATATTCAATTAACAGGAAGATATATTTATAAAAAAAAATTAGTCATGTTTAAAACAATTATATTATTGTAATAATATTGATAGAAATTATTCGATTTTAATTAAGCTATTTACAAAAGTAGATAAAATTTTATGAGTTGAAAAATAAAAGTGATATACATTCATTTTCATCTCTGAGTAAACTATCTGCTAATTTAACAGAGTTAAAAGAAAAACAGCATTAATATCGGGTTTTAAAGTTTGGCTATTAAGAGTTTGGGTATGATAATTGACAAAGACCTTAACTTCCGTGACCATTTGACAAAAAAACTAATAGCGGCTAGACTTAGACTACGACATTTATACCAGTATCGCAAGTTATTATCAGCAGAAATAAAATTAAGACTAATTAACACCTTGATACTACCTATACTCGACTACTGTGCATGTGTATATGTTCCACACTTGACACAAAACGACAAAAATAAAATAACGCTATTTCAAAACTCATGCCTTCGGTTTGTTTATAATGTGCGTAAATATGACCATATTTCTTCATTTCGTATTTCATCCAATTTTCATTATATTGATGAACGTGTGAAGATATTCTATCTTTGTCAAATTCACAAGATCATACTAACAGGTTGCCCTTCTTATCTACTTGAAAAACTTAAATTAAAAGAACAGCATTATCAATTACGTGATAAGAATTCGTATATCGTATCTTCATATAAAAAAAATAAATCGAAAAATGCGTTTTCTTACCTTGCACCCAAATTGTATAACAATCTTCCAATTGAATTAAAATCTCTTTCTTTATACTCTTTCAAAGCTCATGTAAAAAAATTGTACTGTTTAAATTAGTAATTTTTTTCAATATATTATTAATGTAAACAAATTAACCCTATTTATCTGCTTTTTGGCATATTATGCTATACTTTCATGCTATGTACTCATATTGACTTTTTCCTATTTTTTTTTTTTTTTTTTTGTAATTTCATGTACTGGTTTGGCTGAACCCCGCCGTTGACTGTGGTCAATAAAGTTATATATTCATAGTTACTAACAAAATTTGCGTTGATATCTACAAAAATGAAATATCTTCTTTAATTCTAATCAAACAAAATTTAAAAATCTGATATGGCCAACACAATACCTCCTGCCATTTGTTGTCATGGTAGCGGCCGCGAAATTAGGTAAACAATCACTTTGACACTTAAGAATTGCATGATTTTATCAAATGTCAATTCCATAGTATTGAAAGCTAACTTTCTATTTACAATGAAACTGTTTAAAATTAATAAAATTTGTAATTACATATTTTTTACGGTTGCACAAAAAATATTGTGTACACCTTGTGCGCGAAATCCTTTAGCGCCCTCGAGATTGTCGTGCCTCGGCCGCAAGCGGTCTCGGCGACAATTTTTCTCTCGGTACGTTAAAGAGTGGTTTCGCGGCCTTGATATACAAATAACTATTAGGTATTCTCAAAAAAGTACAGCATTATTACATTTTCTTGCGCGACTATTTTGGTAATGAAAAGTTGTCATACAGATTAAGAACCATTTCTTGGTTTCTTTACACTTCTAGAGCTATTATATCAACGAGTACTTGAATAAGGGCGATTAATAATCGATAAACTTTAACGTGAAATCGCAGCAAATGCGTTAATTGTCGAGATTATTAAATTGAGAATATAATTCATGAGTCACGTGACATGTTTTCCGCCAATCAACATTCAGAATCTCCCGAGTTAAATATCTATCACAGCGATGATAAAAAACAAAGAAATTATCACCTTATTTATTTTCGTTACTAGGGGATTTGTTTTCTTTATTTACAACATTGACAGTTAATTTTGAATATAAAAATGTGCGGTAATCGTTTTTGATATCAACAACGATGAAAATAATAAGACAATTGTAAAATTAACCATGTTATAAACAATATATGAAAAGTTAGGTTAGCAGCACACACAATGTGTCACAAAAATTCATTATATTCTTTCATTAAATATAAGCTCGTGATATGATTAATAATCGAAGATATTGCTCGTGAAACCGAAGCAGCACATTTCACTCGTCCTTCGGACTCTTGAAATCTGCAACTCGGTTTCACTCGAGAATATTATCGATGATAATCTTATCACTTGTTATATTATATATGAAAATAAAATAAATATATCATCACGGCATATTACCCATTGCTGGGTGTGCCAACCTGTTTTGTACGCAGATAGCGGTAATGATGAAATATTTGCACCGTGCGGGCGCTTACGAGGCGTCACCTCACTCGCACTCATTGTTGGTGTGGAGAGTGCACCACAGGAGTCAATTTTGTGCCATTTAAAATTGGAAATATTTGGCGTTGATCGGGATCAAACCCGGTTCTCCAGATTCACGACCTGGCACTGATGCACGCGCCCTCGAGACCCCATTAATATTGTTTATAAATAAAGTATTTTCTAAATAACTAATTATGTAATTAGTTGATTCGGAATTCGAATCTATGGTTCAAGGTCCAAAAATAACAAATCGAACACATTTTGTTACTGTACCTAATTTAGTAAAGAATAAAAAGTGGTAACTGGTTCAATATCAATGTTAATTTTTCTTACAATTAACTACTTATCTATTGTCTAACACAATTAGAATTCCGTGCCAGTGAACTATGCACTTTTTGCTCCTCTTAACCGTTGAGTAAACCCGTAATCACTCACTCATTCATCCATTCAATGTTTCTGTTTTTCTTGATCCTATCTCATTTCATTGCACATATCCTTCTCTTATTGTTTTTACATCGTTTAGCAAACCGTTTTGCAAGTAGTATTATACTTCGACCTCGCTAGCAACATTGAAAAATTAGAAAAACTTATCTTTTGTCAAATTGTTAGTTTTTCTTTTTGTAATTCATTTTGTGCAGAAAGTGGGAATTCACTGTTTTTTGTAGTTATGGAATGTTTATTGTTACTTAATTAAATAAATTACTTCATAAGTTGGGAATGACAAGTAGGCAGTGAATTAAGAATTGTATATACGCCATGAAGTTTCAATGTTCCTTATTCTTAGTATTCAATTAAAATTGTACCTTAATATAACAGTTTACAGCTGACATTTGGACTACAAAATAAGAGTATATAATATTTATAATAACGTCATAACATTCGTTTCCTATGAAATAATTTGCTACCAAATTTATTTCCAAATTTGATATCACGTCAAACAGCCTTAAGAAATTATGACGTCACAGAATCAGACCCGTGAAAGTTAATGAAATTTTTTTATGAATACAATACAAATATGAAGTGAATTTCTAATTTGAAAAAAGACAATACATTTTATCTCCCGGTACCCTTGGTAAGGGAGGTATAGGGATCATGCTAAAAATCGCATATCGAGATTTTGGTAAATGAGCACGTTTTAAGGACCCTAGAATCCAATTTTAACATTTTCACGATGATGTCTGTGTGTATGTGTGAATGTATGTGTGGATCCTCCACTTTAACTCAAATACTATCACTCAGAAAATGTTTAAACTTTTTCTGTAATGGAAAGAGGCCATTAGATTTTGGTGAAAATCGGATAACCGGAAACGGCAGTTTACTAAAAGCTCAAAATAGTTTTTCTTCGAAAAATACCTTTAAATTTTATTTTTTCGAGATTAATGTTATTATAATAATTAAAGATTATTAAATTTTCTATAGATTTGCATTAATACTTTTTCTATTTATTTTATGGATAAATTTATAAAATTATCTATAATTTAAATCCCAGAGCCTACGCTTTAAACACAAAACGCAGTTATTCAAATGTATGTAATTGACAGATAAATTTCACTATCAAAGAATTAATCATTTCAAAATAATATTAGTAACGTTTTAAAAAGATAAAAGTAAATAGAACAATAAAAAAGGAATTCAATACAGTTTCCAGCATAAGTAAATATGTATGTATGTATTTAGATTAATAAAAACGATTCACAAAAATGTTTAAGCTAATCGTCATTTTTGGATTAGTGAATTCTATTCTATCCCGGTATTTAAAATTTAATCTTCATTTTATTTACCTCCGGTGGCTCAATCGTTAGAGCAACGCCTCATGTCATGAGTGCCCTCGGGGCTCTGGGTTCGAATCCCACTAAGGCATTGATGTGTGTGAATGTGAAACCACTTTGTAATTGGGATTTAATCCTTTTGAGGGGTTTAAAAAAAAGGTAGTTACTTGGATTAGATTAGACTATATTTTAAATTTTAAGAAATAAAAAAAATAGACTATAATTTGCTAATCCAAAAATAAGGATTAACTTAATCTTTTTTGTGACTCGGGCTGCAAATGGCGGGAGGTATTGTGTTGGCCACACCAGATTTTTTGGAGATACCATTATGTTTAAATGTTGAATGAAATTAAAATCTAAAAACTAAGTGTTGTTATTTGTTATTGTTCACAATTTTTGACAAATCTTTTTTAAAAAAATAAGGTTTACTATTCTATTCAAATTAACCTGAAACGTGTTTAGTGCTACACTATTGATATAGATTATCTTTCGAAACAAAATTCTAGGGTGTAACACCAAAATCGACCACCGCCATTATTTTCTCTATTATTATAGTTAAAAAAATACTATAGAACAAAGTTGTAGGACTCCAAGGGAGACATCCCAATAGAGAAGAAAATATTTTTTTTAATCAGTGGTTTTCAAGTTACTTCACAGAGTTATAATTTTTCAAATGGAACTATACTATTTTTTATGCGTAATTGTATTTTTTATGAATTTAACCATGTATTAGTTTTATATCCTTACATAATAAAAATATTGAGAAAAATCCAATTGAAATTTAAATAAATTTGATTTTTTTAGTTATTTTTTAGTAGGCTATTTATGTAAAACAAAACTGCTATTTGTTAATTTGAATTATTTAAGATGGAAATCAAATAAAACACTATTTATAAAGTTATTAACAAATATTTGTTTAGTTTTAAATTTAAAAAATGTATCATACATAACCTACTAAAAAATGACTATAAACATCAAATTTATTTATATTTCAATTGATTTTTTTAAAATATTTTTATTATGTAAGGATATAAAACTAATACATGGTTGAAGAAAAATATACGCTATCGAATATTTTGGGAGGAGCTAATCAAAATAATTTAATAACACCTATTTATCTTTTCTTCCCATATTAAACCATCTAACTAGATTCACTTTCATCTAAATGAGTTTAATATTTCAATCCAATACCAATTTATGTCTCATAATTTATCCTGCCAAAATAACGACCGACTATTAACCATCATTAGATTTCACTTTCTACCATCCGTGAACTTGTATGAAGATCACACATTTACATACGTACATGTGTCCATACGGCATTCCACTACGTGACAATGTCGCTATGGATATCGTAAAAGGCCGTGAAGGAGACGATCGCCCATTGTTTCGCGGCGCGTTTGTCATGGGAGCAATATGGCGCCGAACGCTGATACGGTGATAATCGTGGGAGTTTTTCCCAAACATAACCTACAAGAGGTGCTTTTGTTTTTGTTATGAAATATTGATAATAACTGTTTTCTCGGTTGTACTAATTTTGTAATTAAAATGTTGTTAGGAATAGCCTAATTTTAGGTTACTTTTTATGAATAAAGTTACATAATGCAAATTTTCTTTTTATTCTTCTTCTTGTTTAATTTATTATTATCTATTGTTTGCCTAATATATGATTATCCCGTCAATTTAATAAATTATTATTTTCCTTCTCACTTTAAAGTTGGCCATGAGTATTCAAAAAACAAATGATTTCCGTTGTTTAACAAAAATCTGTAAATTGATCTTAGTAAGATAATAAGTCTATAAATAATCAATAAATCAGTTCCATGTGTCATCTTCAATATTAAATATTACATTCATATCAGAAAATTGCAGTAATTATAGCAGATAATGTCCGGATAAACATTAAGATACTGGGAAAAATTGAAGAAAACGGTCTGATGAAAACGTTTGAAAATTGTTTTATTACATAGCCGACTTTTCGGCACCAATTATGCCTTCTTCAGGGAAATGTAAACTTACTAAGTTGAATTTTTTTTAAATGTTGAATTTAAAAAAAAAACTTGTGTAATGTTTTCTTCCCGCCATTTGGGCGTACTATGTGCGAATTACGTCTCGACATACATGCCCAAAACGTGCTTCATAGAAAGAGGCAGAAGCTAAACAGGGCCACCTATGTTTACGTTTGACATATAAATTTATGTGTTTATAATATTTTCTTGATTTTACATTTACATATTTAAAATCAAATAATTTGCTTTTTGCGATTTGACATTGAATTTGACGTTTCAATATCAAATATAGAAGACATACGTTCATGTTTTCTTTCTAAACTAGCGCTCGTAGCGGACAACTACGGCGAACCAAAGATGCTGCACACGTCATCATATTGCGGGCGATTTAACCAACGGTAAATTTAATAACGCTTGTACAAAAAAATACGCTGTATTTTATTACTTTTATTGCATTAATAGTAATATTGCATGTATAATATTACAGTAATGTGGAAAATTCATTACATTTCAACATGACTAAACTCCCCCATTAAGTTAGATGGACGAAAGACAATTACAAGTAAATGATACACTGAAAAATATTGGCCTGAAATAATCAAAAAAGTTCCAGAGACAGAACAACAAAATAATCACCTGATTTGGCAATATGCGACTTTAGCTATTTAAAAAAAAAATACGGGATAGAAAGTTTTCGTCTGAAGAGCAGATTGATGCTACAGTTCATAAATATTTTGAAAGCATTCTAAAATTAGAGTTGTACGGTGTTCACGGTCAGTTTCTACAATGGTGCAAATCACACCTTACTGATAGACAACAATATGTAACTATCAATGGATACACCTCGAAGTACTTTCCTGTAATCTCTGGTGTACCACAGGTTTCTCATCTAGGGTCTCTCCCCTTTTTCTAATCTTTATTAATGACATTAAGAGCTGTTTTACCAACTCCAAGCTCATTATGTATGCTGACGACCTTAAAGTATTTAACGCTGTCAAAACTATATCCGACTATTCTGCGATGCAGGAAGATCTTGACAGACTAAGCTCTTACCTGACAAGGAATGATTTAACTCTTAATTTTGCTAAATGCTCGTGTATTACTTTCACACGTAATAGAAAAATACTTACGTTCAATTATCATAGACGGTAATAATATTAGTCGTGTCTCTCATGTTAAAGATCTTGGCGTCATCTTAGACAGTAAGCTTTTGTTTGACTTACACGTCGATTATATTGTTAAAAAAGTTTATAAAACGCTTGGCATTATTTTAAGAATTAGTGAACACTTTCATATTTTTTTATTATTCTCTTGTACAATCTCAATTAGACTTCGCTACTGTTTGCTGGTCACCGCATTATCATGTATATATAAATAGAATCGAGAATGTCCAAAGAAAATTTATTTCTATTTTGAATTTCAGGTATCCACATAATTCGATTTTATTACTTTCGTTACAAAAAAGACGAATACTTTTGGATCTGTCTTTCTTATTTAAAATTTTAAATGATTTTATATATAGTCCTGTTATTTTAAATAAATTTTCTTTACGGATATCTCATCATTCTACTCGATTATCTGATTTATTTTTTGTTAAGCACTGTAGAACATACTGCAATGAATTCACCGCTAGTTAGATTAGTACATGCTTACAATAATTTAGCTTCTGTACCTAATGTACCTGATTTATTTTGTTGTAGTTTACATACATTGAAAATATTTGTTAAATTTTATTTGAGTTATTTGTGTACTATTTAATACTGACTTTCTTTCTTATTCATTTTCGTTTTTATACCACTGTTTTTATATAAGTTTATTATTAATATTTTATCTCGACTTCGCAGTATGTATTGTTTCATTTTGTTAGTGCTGCACTGTTAATGGGACTTGTCCTGTTGAGCCCTTCTTTGTAAAAATAAAAAAATTAAAAAAAGAAGTTTGGTTGCGAGCTTTTAAGAAATGGAAGTAAATGTTGAAGCGTATTATTGTTGAAAGGAGTCACTTTGAATATAAATTTAAAATAAAATTCTGAAAAATATGAACCATGTGACTTCTAGCTTGACCATCGCCAAATTTTTACCTCAAATAATAAAATGCTACGCTACATTTTACTGGCAAGTTAAGACATTGATTTCTGTTAAAATTTGACCTAGTTGTGAAAATTTTACGCAATATAAATAAAAATAAATAAACATATCGTTATAACACTTTGAAATCTAATTAAATATCTAAGCCTAAAATTAAAATAAACAATATTTTAAATATGTTAATACTATTTAAAATGTATCGTAAAAAGTTTAGTAGATGACATGTTTTTAATCCTTGAACAAGAGCAACCATCCTACATATCAAATAGTTTTCTAAAAAAAAAAAAACATCATCATAGCTAATAGATTCTTTTAGCTATCAAGAATTTTTCTATTTACAATCACTGAGACTATCTTTTCAAATACAAATTCTTCGAGATTTAATCAGCATCCTACGGTTTATCCTTCTAAAAGAATTCCATCTCAACAATCGTTTCTATCTTTCTAACAAATGATCACGCGTCAAAAGGTGTAAACACAATGACAGATACAGTGTCAATACAATCAAGAACTTTAAAGTCCGATTGTTCAGATGAAGAATAGGAATCGATTTTGATAAAATGATCGATGTATGGAATGGGTATTTATAATGAGATCGTTGTAGATCACTTTCACTATCGCTATTTGCAGACAGTGGCTATCAAACAGTGGAGAAATAAAAATATGTTTTAATATTTTTTTCTACAGCAGATTTTAAAGTGAGCTTTTATCTACTTACTACTCAAAATATTGGATCAAGTAGCATTTTAATCGCAAGGGTAAATAAAATAGCACTAATAACAGCAAGGGTAAATAAAGTATTTTAATTTTTATTTAAATTAAATACATAGGAGTACAATAAAACCTACAGGGTTGAAATCCCCGCAAGGGAGACATGGGAACATGTAAATAGTGCGGTGGAAAAAGATCACATAGTCATGTATACAGATGGATCCAAAACACCAAATGGAACCGGAGCAGGAATACATGAAGCTAAAGGACTGAGGCAGAATCAGTCGATTGGACTTGGAACTTATACGATAGTATTCCATGCAGAATTGTGCGCAATTTTAACCTACGCCAAATTACTACTAGAGAGCCACTTTAGCAACACAAGAATCTCTATAGTAACAGACAGCCAAGCCGCACTAAAAGCACTAGAATCTTGTGAGACAGAACCTGGACTTGTTCTAGATTAAATGCACTAGGAGCGAGGAACAAATTGAAATTAATATGGGTTCCCGGGCATTCAGAGATCGAAGGAAACAGGGTAGCAGATAATCTGGCTAAAAAGGGCACAAGTTTTCCTTTCACAGGACCAGAACCGGCTTTTGGAATCTCAGCGGAGACAGTTAAGCTGGAAATAAAAACATTGCTGAATCAATGGCACAAGTATCACTGGTTGGAGTCACCACTCAAAGCTCTTCCTAAATAAACCAACCAAGAAAAGAACGGAACGTTTACTCCTAATGAGCAAACAAGATGTTAGATTAATAACAGGACTCCTAACAGGACTCCTAACAGGACACTGTCTACTAAACAAACACCTGTACACGATGGGACTAACACAAGAACCAGCATGCAGGGAGTGTGGTGAAGAAGAAGAAACCCCACAGCACCTTATGTCACTGTGAAGCCTTTACGAGCAGCAGATATGATATCCTGGGGGCAGAAATGATCCAGCAAGATATGCTAAAAGATTTAGATCTGAAGAAAACCCTGGAGTTAAACAAACAGGACTCCTAGAATAAGAGTAAATCTGGAGGGTACAATAGATCTACAGGTCGCAGTACAGGGATCCACAGGAGACCACCTCTTGTAATATAATAAGACACTCCACTTTAAAACGATGCTCGTTGTTGACAATACTTTCTCTGTAACGTTAAGTCTATTTATTAATTCAGATATATTATTACCTTTAGTCATAATCGTACGAGTAACTTTTTTGCCAGTGTCATTGACACTGACACTGTCAATATCTTATTTTTCACATATTTACTTTTACATTTACAAATAAACTTACACGTTGACTTAGTTTTGAGTTTTGTAATAATAATAAAATAACAGTAGTGTCTTATGTACTCTCATAAAAACGACACTACTGAATTTGACATAATTCTTAATTCATACAATCCGTGGATGACCTTGATAGAACTTATTTTTAAAAAATAATAAACTTTGATGGTTTGGTTTAATAAAAAATTCATTTTTTGTGTTAGTAACATTATCAGAAAGATCTATTCTTGGAATAGAACCATAACTTATATTAAATTTTTAAAATTTTGAATGCATCACTTTTAGGGTAAGAAATGGGCCGTATTAAAAATACCATACTCACATGTTCACAATTTTATTTAAACACTACTGAAACAAGCACAGAAAGGACGTATCGTTTTGATGAATTTTCAACACAGAAAAAGGTTTTTGCATATACTTCAAAAGAAAATTTCCAATAACTGTTTGTATTTAAAAGCGAATCTGGGGAATCGGGTTTGATTTCGGCCGAAGCCAAACATTTCGAATTTTAAATGGCACAAAAGTGACCCCTGTCGTGCACTCTCCACGCCAGCAATGAGTGCACGTGAGGTGACGTCTGGTAAACACCCGCACGGTACAAATAAGTCATCATCATTACCGAAATCTGCGTATACAAAACAGATTGGCACACCCAGCTACGGGTATTACGCCGTGATGATATATAGAAGTATATTTAAATCGCAATATTATTTTAATACAGAATTAAAAGTATTTATTTAGGAATTTTAATTTGAATGCAAATTTCGGGTACGATCCAGGACGGAAAAATCTACCTTACCACACGCTATCGACGTCCGAAAAACACGTTTTTGGTGATTCAGGACTATCATTTAACTATAATCCGGAAATCAGACGGAATGCTATGATACATAGTGGTAAAATTTGTTGACCTTTTTGAAAATGCGCTCAGATCAGACGCTACACGCGAAATTTCTGAAATTAGCATTTTTGTGTTCAGACTCAGCGAATCTATCGATTTTAAACGGTTTTAGCCGTAATACTATGAGACAAAAATTTTGGTCTTCGGCTCTCGTACTAATAGAAAAAATCTGATGTGGCCAGCACATCACCTTCTGTCAGTTCTATATATTTTGTACAAATTCCATACAGAAAGTTCCTTGCAGAAGATTATATTTCTTGTACATTATCTTCCGGCAGTTGTATGTATTTTTTATAAATTCCATACAGAAAATTTCTAGCAAAAGATCCTATATTTCCAGTAAAATTATAAGACACACACACTTATGTCAATTGCACTTGACACTGACATCTTTCAATCAAAATTTTCTTAATATGGAAGCTGTTTCCATAGCTGTCTACTTTATGAAATTTAAAATCTTTATAATTTTTTAAATCTATATCCATATATTTAATATTAAGTATAAAATGCAGTCAAATTTTATAGAGAATAAAATATTCTTTAATATTTATAATAACATTAATTGTGAAAAAATGATATTTAACATAGATTTTTCAAGAAAAACTGTTAAAACCTTCAAATGAGGGTACTTCCGGTTGATCAATTGTAACCAAAATATAATTAGCTTTTCATATGGATGTAACGAAGAAGAATACGAAAGAATTATAATTTTTGAAATTGAAACACACATACACACATACAGACACATACAGACATCATCGTAAAAATAGTAAAATCGTATTCTAGGGACCTTAAAACGTGCCTATTAATTAAAAACTCATTACCGATTTTTTTGACCAGACAATACCTTCCTTACCTAAAGGTGACGGAAGGTAAAAAGATAAAATTTTATACAGAACGATAAAATTTAATATTATCAACTCTCGTAAAATAATTCATGAGCGATTAGAATTTATTTGTTCCTATAGTAACACAGACAACAAATTTTGACTTTGACGTTCTCGACGTTCTATTCCTGTTAAATTATGTGTCATTGTAGCTAAAATTATAAAAATACAAAAAAATGTGTCAGCCTCAGCAAATTATCACCTGTAGCAAAAGTAAGAAAGTGCTAAAAGCCATTAGTACTAATTTCCATATTAATCTAAATGCGTTTTCTAACCTCTAGCGCCTTCATATATCACACGTTGTACTCAGCCGGCCTGTAGTCCAGCAAATATCTGCTATTCGATAGCTCATTCGGATACAACATATTTTCATAACGATAAATTTGAGGTAAAGTTTTACTTTTAATTTGTAATATATAAAATATAACACATGTTGGACATACTGACATATTAGTTGGTATGTCAAAAAGTTTTTGAGATATGTCAAACACAAACATTGAGCAAATTCAGTGAACTCAATAAGAAATTCAAAGTACCTACCAATATCGATCAAGTATATGATTTATCCTAAATAAATAATAGTAAAATTAAATGTAAATTTGACGTTTATATATTATCTTTAAACGTTGACAGTAACAAGTTATTTTGTACCACTTGTTGCAAGCTTAGCGTCACTTTTGAAATTGTATGTATGTTGACTATATAAGAATAATAGTGACGTCTCTAACCTTGAATACTCTTGGCTGGTTTATGACGGATTTAATTTACAAATTTAAATTTACGAATTTAAATTTATAAATATAAATTGTACATACCTGCCTTTACTGGTTCATGATGAATTTAAGAAATTTATGATTTAGAATTTACATTTAAAATATCACCATATTTTATATTCTAAATGTAAATTTGTAAATGCGTCCAATCATTTCACAGTATTTCAAACAATGATTTTTGGTGGGGAAAATGACAGTTTCAAGTGACAGTTGAAACCTTTTAATTTTGATTTGACAAATGGATTCCGAAAATATGGATATATTATTAATATTATCTGTAGAAAAATACAGATTGATTATGATAAAAATGATAAATATCATAACTGTCATCCCATTTGTGCCAAACCACGTGACCCAATATAAGTTGATTGGGCATATTTCATATTATTAAATTCACTATAAACCAGCAAGATAAATCGTAAATTTCAAATCTAAATTTGTAAATCTAAATTTATAAATTAAATCCATCATAAACCAGTCATTAGGCTCTGCACTACTGCACTATTTTTCCCATATAGTACAGTGTGTTCAGAAAAACTCGTGGTATGCTATGAACAACGAAAAGTATGTATCATTATTCAATTCAAAAAACAAGTAGTCAAAATTGATCTTGAAATGTAATTTTAAGGAGAAATGATAATAATGAAGGATGCTGTATATTGGCACTCGCCGTTTTCAAATTTATTTCCATTTCTAAAATAAGATTCAAGAAGAAAAGGTTTGATTTCTTTAGGTAACATTTTTGACAATTTCTCGTGTCAAATTGACACTTAATTAAATTCTTTTAAATTAAGCCATATGTTTCTTTGTCCACAGCCTACTCCGAGTTAAAATTTTTTTTAACACATTGTAGGTTTGTTCCAACATACAATCAAATCAGTACGGAACTATCCGACGCATGCGCAATATTAAAATGAGAACGCCATTTTAATACTGCGCAATTTGATTGAATGTTGGAACAAGCATTATTCCAATATGGGTAGAAGTCATTAAATTTTGATGTAATTCAGATAACCGGATTTTTTTTCGAGATTTGTGTTATTATAAAAATTAAAGATTATTAAATTTTCTACTGATTTGCATAAATACTTTTTCCATATATTTTATAAATAAATTTATAAAATTATCTATCCCGGAACCTATGCTTGAAACAACCACAACTCATTGGTTGCACAGTTCATATCTCAAATGTATGTAACTGACAGATAAATGTCACTGTCAAAGAACTAATCATAGTTATATGAAATAGATCCAACGACCATATACACTGAATGGATCTTAATACAGTTTCCAGAATAACTAAATATGTATGTATATTTTAATTAATAAAAATGAAATAGCGGGAGGTATTGTGTTGGCCACATCAGATCTTTTCTTTTAATATGACCCCATTGTATTTTGTACTTGAGAATATTTTTCTACTATTTGATGCGTCAAACTTGATTAAACCCTGATCAAATAATGTTCATGTTCCATTGGTTTCCGACTGGTCAGTAAATAATGTTCAAAGACATGCATACATTTGAAATTACTGTCCTTGTTCAATGAATGCGCCTAATTATAATCAAAATATGTAATCCTTTTGGCATTGTAATTGTTCAGCAAATTCTAAAACTTGTTTATTTTTACTCAAATTTATGAGCTTTATTACAAATATAAAGTAGATTTTTATAGAATTTAGTTTTGGTTTTAGAAACGACATAAAATTAATTTCAATTTGTTAATTTAAATAAATTTTCATAAAATCGAAGTTAGACAGTAATAATTAATATGTTTGGTTATTTCATATAAGAAAAACATTTATATACTATTTTTATTTGTTCCAGTTAATGGTAGATGTGAAAAATTACACCCCAGAAAATTTAAAAGTGAATATTTTGACAGAAAAAGTGGAATTACTGTTACAAACCAAAATTGGCAATACACAATATAATTTCGTTAATGTCCGTACATTCTACTTGCCCCAAAAAATAAATCCGTATAATGCTTGCTCTTTTATAGACAATAAAGGAACTTTGTACATTTCTGCACCTTGGGTGCAATGTTAATAAAATATAAAATTGTGTACGTATCTATTTTTTAAAAGTTTTAAAACCTCTGCGTATACCATTTTAAGATAATAGCTATTCAGAAAGTGAAAATGAATTTGATAAATTATAAGCATTAGGTATATCGTCAGTGAATTGGAGATAATATCAAAACTTTTTTCTTAATATAAATAACTCCGGTTTACAACAGATACCGTTATACCTCACGAAAAAACATTTGTTAAATTTTTTGTTTCTTTTATTACCAAATGTAGGCCGGGATCTCTTTGGCAATATTTATGAAATTCATACTAAAATGTCTTTAAGAAAATCAAATACAATTCGGAATAAGAATAACGAATTCTAAAACGCATATTGATGCTAGAATGAGCTTTAGTCTTAAACGATTTTTCGTGACATTTTATTATTTGGCATTGGTATACTGTATGAAATATTGGGTTGGTGCATAAGTTCGTAACGTTTTTTGTTTTATGCCCGGTTTCTCCAGAGCAACTTAAGACTTAAGTCGTGACTTATTCCTAAATTCCACCGTAAACTGTTGCACCACGCAAAAATATCAAAATGTGAGACGTAAGTAGCACTTTAATGTAAGTCGAAAAAATCGGTGACTTATGTGTCATATATGTCAGTTGTTAGCGATATGGACAAGAAACGTACAAATTACAGCAAAGAAAAAAAATGATGACTGATGCCAGGAAGACATCGGCGAAGGAAAGGGCTTTTGTTTATAGAACTGACCTATAAAAAATATTGACAGAAAATCTTTGTTGTCATATAATTGGTACAAATCAATTCTGCTATATATTTGTCGCAGGATTCTAACATTCTCGACAATATCGACAATAGTATATTATGTTATTAGGAGTAGAAAGCGGTCTTTTTGTGTTGAACCCAGCTATTGCGGCCGAGGCGCTAGCCGAGGCTAAGCAAGCTGGGTAAAACACAAAAAGGGCGTTCTACTCCGAATGGCATATACTATTTTTTCTTCAAGTGTTTCAAAGAATATTATGACATTTTTTTTGCAATTTTTAAATTGTAGTGTTTGCAATTTCAGCCAAAGCTGGCTGTGTATACTACAAAACAAAAACGACACAACTGTCAAATAACAATTTTCAATATAATATGTGTTGCTGTGACAACTGCCGCCGTCAGCGGTGAACTAAAACACTAACATTTTTTTACTAGTACAACAATATCAACATTTTTGTACTAGTAATACAATGAACTTCTTCTATAGTGTGTGTACAGGAGCATAATATGAATATTATAATACGCTTGAAGAAAAAATTAATTTCGTCCACATTATCCACGACGTTAACATCGTTAAATTTAGGGAAATCCGGTAAATCCATATCGAATACCGTTAAAACGAATACAAGTATATAAACACTGAAAAACAATGACAGCTGTGACATATTTTACGCTGTTGCCAATACAATTTGTGACAAGTTAAGTTCGTATTTAAATTTGCTGGTGCAATTCAATTGGGATATTAGACCTACTTACAATTAAGTGGCACTTCAATAATCAACAACATAAGTTACTGTGGAGAAACCGGGCATTAATGTTATACTATTGTTTATTTTATTATAATATTAGATCGTAAGACCACTCGCCGTTAACCGGCTTGTGCCGAATTTCTAACTCGTGCTCGAATTGGTGTTAAAAGTGTAACTTTATTAACAGTTTCTAGGTAACAAAGCTTTACATTCGCAACTGTCGGCAGTAAAAGTAAGTGGGCAGTAAACTGTCAATAAAATCATCTAGATGTTGTTGTTTTTACATATTAGCCGTTTGCAAAATAATGACAGCCACGATGGAATAATATTTAAAATATTGAAAATAATCAAAAATGCAGATTTACTGCCTTAGACTAATTTCAGACCGGTTCACCTTGTCTATGAAACGTCGCAGCGTCAGTGAATTTGCTACTTTGTATCCTTGTTAAATAAATATAACTATTATGTAAGACAAAAATTAATTCTGTAAATAAATATGTTAAAAATATCAAAATAATGATTTATTCATATATAATATCATAAGTGGTAAATTTTTGCCGGAAAATTTTTCTGATTGTTACGAGAGTTGGTTGCCTAGCAATTTATTGAGTGACATTGACAAAAAAATCACGAGTTGTCAAACGAGTGATTTTTGATCAATGTCACAATAAATTGGTAAGAGGCTCGAGTAAAGCAATCGGAAAATTTTTCCAGGATAAAATTTAACCACGATTGGTATTCGGATGACTATTTCCAAAATAAAAATCAGGTAATCATTTATATATTTTTTTCTTGACAAAAATCTTCTAATTGTTATTGTGTTTTGAGGTGTTATATTTAAGTTTGCTTTTCCAGTGTTTTAAATACATTCCTGACCGAATCGACTCGTTTCTAATAAAAACTGATAACACTGAAAATATACACACTTTGACAGGTATGTAAACAATATGTTTCTAAAACGTAAAAAAAAATTCGCTTATTAAAGGCGATATCGGGCGACAACCGTTCACTTGCGGTATGTTCCGTTCAGGTACGTTCACACATTCGGGCGATAGGAACAACTTACCCGGTATGCTTGGATCAGTGATCACAGCTGAACGGGTTTGCGAGTCGGGTCAGCTCTCTGTTCACTGTTTCTATCTCTTTTTATCATGTCTTTTTTTAAATGTCAAAAGTCAAAACAGTCGGTGTCGTGGTCTTTATGTCAAACAGGGTGTCATTATTTTCATTGACTCTTTTTTGGACAAATATGGATAAACTATCTTTCTCCGTTAATGCATTTTAATAGTGTTTGACAGTTTTAAATGTCGCAGAATATACATAACCACCAAGCACGATGTCAACAAGTGAACCAACGATTTTTGGCGCCACCATTGACCATATCATACCGTAACTAACCGTAAGTAATCCTAAAAAGTGAACGGGTATGTCGCCCGAAATCGCCTCAAAACTCACTTACACTGGCTTGCAAAAAAATCGCGCACACCTATTTTTTGCTGTATTGAGTCGATCTTGATTTTTGTAATTTAACAATAGTTAAATTAAACACAATGATCAATGAAGAACTAGCTCCATTATAGATCAAATAGTGATGACAGTGACAACATTGTCAGTTTTTACATTATTTACAGAGCTAAAAAATTACAAAAACTCGATTACTTGATTTTTAAGGTGTACGCGATTTTTTTGCAAGCCAGTGTACTTGTAAAAATACAACATCTTATTGGCTTAAAGGGTGCGAAAAAATTAGTGACGTTTTTTTTTTTTTCAAAATGAAACTTGGTAACTAGGTAGAATCCTGAATTTGGATTGGCTTATAAATTTATAAGTGAAATAGTCATAACGAAAATTAATGTCTATTCTTACTCTTATGGTACATATTAATTATTAAATCGTTAGTGAATCTTATTCAACATAATTACATCTTAAATTTATCTCAACCTTCTCAAAGTATTATAACATAAGACAATAGAAAATGGACTTCCTCACACAAACTTCCTTGCTCTGAAATCCTGTTATTTAATGTCAAGAATGTCATATGTCTTATAGAAATTTGAGATAACTTGATAGTAAAAAATGAAATCATGGGTAACTTTTGCTTTCATTAGAAAGTCGTAACTATTTTGATGTTAATTATTACAAATATTTATGATCGCAAATAAAGTGGAATTATGCGTAACTGTAGCATCTAATTGTTATTATAAATTTATTGTTTATATGCAAATTCTATTTTACCACACGATTGAATGAAAAAATAATATGCAGGTGTGCATTTTTAAGTAACTACTATTGCGATCTCGAGAACTATAAGAGATTCGAAATTGGTTAAATTAGCAAAGAATCTGTATTTTACATGGGTATTTCAATGATATACAGAGAAAAAATTCATCGAGTGGTTCTCAAAATATCGATACCAACTTTTGTTATTTTAAATGGAAACATATACTTTTTATTTGCACATTCAATAGAACTCTTTATTCTGAATTCAACGATATACAATTTTCATAACCTTACATAACAAAATTTTTGAGAAAAAAATTTAATAGGCTACTTGCGTGCTACTGACAATATGAAATCTATCATTAAATTCCTAAAGTAAAGTTGAAAACGTATGTAAAAATACAAATTTTATTTTAAAAAAGTATTTGTTTTTTAATAAATTAAGAAAGAAGATTTTCTTTGACGTCATTATTTTGAACTGGAGAAAGGGTTGCATAATTAAGAATGCAACCTGTAGATGGCGAGCGAGTGCGAGTTTTAATTTGATTTTGACATTAGTTTATTTTTCTGTCACTGTCTCTCTTCTTTATTATTTACAATTTGCACGGTTTCTGTTACTTTTATTACGTATTTCGATTTGTTAAGCAGGATTTTGAAGGATTTTAACTTTTTTAACAAGTTTATATCGTCTCTTCAAAAATATTAAATAAAAAAATGGCACGCAAGTAGCCCATTTCCCCCAAAATATGATATTAAGAAGAGTGCCATGACTGAAAAAAATGAATATTTTGTTTTATTGCTACTTCTGTCAAATGAGAAATTGTCCTTTTCATATTATTTCTTTTTTAAATATTCTCACTTTTTTAGTCATAGCACTCTCTTATTAATATCATATTTTGGGGAAATTAATTCAAAACTTTACAAAAAATTATCAAAAAAAAATTGTTAAGTTCTGTATAAAGAGTTCTATTGAATTGCAATGGTAGCTACGAAAAATGAACACCCTGTATAATACAATGTCCAGGACAATTTGTCCAAAATGGAGATTTCGAGAACTATAAGAGATACGAAGTCGGTTAAATTCGACAAAATGGCCCTATTCCGAACAAATCCGTAAGTTTTACAGATCTGCAAATCTATAAATAATAAACAAAATCGCAACGAAAGCTGCCACTCTTGTATAATTTTACATTAATCAACAAAAACAGATGATATTTTGTCATTTTCTTACACATTTACAGATCTGTAAAACTTAGATTTTCTCAGAAGTGTGAACATACTGGATTTAATTTTCACGTCTTTGAAGCACTTTTTTTATGTTCTTTTGAATGGTTGGTCACTGTTGGCTTTCGAGATGATGTCAAGTTTTTATTTTTATATGGGCGGCATATTGGAAAGTTACACCATTGAAAAGAGATTTTTTTAGCTTTCCTCGATAGTAAAATAATAATAAAAATAATAAAAACCTATCTGATTAATCCGAGGAATAGATAATCAATTCTACTGAAGGATAATAGAAATATAAAATTAAATGAAACCAGTATTATAATTAACCTTCTACATTAAAATCGAATATAATTTGTTTATAACCTAGTTTAAACACTGTCATTAAAAAATTAAGTTGACATTTTGATAATGTTAAAAATAAATTAACAGATATATATTCTCGATCTAGATTAAAAATATCAATGTATGACATTTAGCATACCTATAATCATATAAACAGTTTCACTTTTGATAGTGATATTTATGTTTCACAAGAGGTAGGCATGGTAATTAAAATTTCTGAATAAAATTGTTTTCATTTCTACACTAAAATATTACAAATAATAAAGTCGTTACACATTTTTTCTGTTCTTAATCAAAAATAAAACTTTTTATTCTTACAAAACCAATGCTTCGGTAGATAGGTGTAATAGGTATACACTTAAGGTGCATTCACAAATGATAATTAGGTTTAGATTTATGGTTTATACTTTAGATTTAAAGACTTTGGCTGCATATTATGTTATGACTCCATTCACACTTCAGAATTTAGGGTCTCTAAATCCAAATCATAAAGCTAAGCATTGCAAGGTCCAAACTTTAGGTTTATGATTTAGTTTGACGTCACAAACTTCACCAATGAGAACGAGTCTGAAATGATATAGATATATACTCCCATCTTTATTTAGTATCCACTTGGTGAATTCGGCTTTTTAAACAAATGTGAGAAGAACATGGAGACTGTGAAAACTTAATTCCTGAAATATAAACAATAATGCCAAGCGAATGATAGTTTCACGGCGCACAGGTGTCTTGTTGAGTACTGCTCTACCGATATTTTAATCTTGTTTTTGAAGTATTTACACAGATGTCTGTACATATCAAAACTAATTTTCAGGTAATTGAAACTTACATTTATGAATGACATACTTAAACCTAAACAAAAACCATAAACCTAATTTTCATTTGTGAATGCACCTTTAGAATCTATAAATGTACACCGAAACATCGGTTTTATAAAAATAAATGCTATATGACTGAAATTTCGAGTAATTGTTAACACCTAATCTACACCAAAGTCGAGAAATTTACGTACTTCTAATATAACTTATCTAACCCAAACTCCAAATAGCCAGGGGGCCTAACGAAATTATTTTATCATCACCCATTTCACATACAATTATATTTCTGAAAGTGATATTTCATAATAATTTCCAAAAAGATATTATTAACCCATTAACATTTTGATTGCTTTATTTATAATTGTTTTAAACATCTTTAATGCAAAAAAATGTAATATGTGCTAGTTTTGTGAAAATTACATTTTACATAATGAAAAAAGAATATCATTTAATTATTTCCAATTTAAATTATTATATTATATAGACATATTAAACAATTAAAGTAATTTTAAAATATAGATTAACGTGTTGAAATTAAAAGGTTAAAAACTGAAATCACATTTGATTAGATTATGTTAAAGCATGTTTAAAAAAACTAACAAATATTTACTGACTTATGTTATCATTTATTATTAAGAATAAGTAAAAAAATCTGTCTTCGTAATTTTAATTAAATCTACAAAGCCTTGTGACTATTTTTATTTTTCGCTTACTGAGCGTTTTCCTTCTTGGAGCCTAAAATATATATTGCACATTTTCGTTAATAAATCTGTCAATAATATTAATGACAAAACTATTAACAAGCAAAAAATTACAATTTTACTGCAGGGCTAACCCACTTTCAAATCCAAAATTAATGAGAGCTGAACCTGATCTTTGTGTAGACGCAATTGCGTAACTATTACAACGTAAATCAATCGATATAAGGTTATATCAAATTCTGCAGCGATATTATAACACAGCTAGAGGTGTGCTAAACATTATTATAAACATTAAAATCTATCATTTAAAATTTAAACGAAGGTAGCCTTGTAAAAGGTTGAACATCTCAGAATTAAACAAACTTTTTATTTATCTTGTTTTTCTCAATGCTTTATGTTAAATTTCCAGAATACAAATTTGAGTGACAAGCAGTAGGGATAGAGTAATTTCATTATTTTTCATCTTTATGTACACTCATTTAAATACTTTCTGTTTCATATTTAACTGAATATTTAAGAGACCATATGCTTTTATTTCCAAAATACAAATTTGAGTGACAAGCAGTAGGGATAGAGTAATGCATTATTTTTCATCTTTATATTTATTCAGTTAAATACATTCTGTGTCATATTTGAACTGAATATTTAGGAGACCACTTACTTTTATTTCCAATATATAAATTTGAGTGACAAGCAGTAGGGTAAGAGTAATACATTATTTTTCGTCTTTATGTACACTCATTTAAATACTTTCTGTTTCATATTTGAACTGAATATTTAGGAGACCATATACTTTTATTTCCAATATATAAATTTGAGTTACAAGCAGTAGAGTAACAGTAATACATTATTTTTCATCTTTATGTACACTGAATTAAATACTTTCTGTTTCATATTTAAACTGAATATTTAGGAGACCATATACTTTTATTTTCAATATAGAAATTTGAGTGACAAGCAGTAGGGTAAGAGTAATACATTATTTTTTATTTTTATGTACCCTCATTTAAATATTTTTTATTTCATGTTTGAACTGAATATTTAGGAGACCATATAAGTTAATTTCCAGAATACATATTTGAGTGACAAGCAGCAAAGATAGAGTAATGCATTATTTTTCATCTTTATATACACTCATTTAAATACTTTCCGTTTCATATTTGAATACAAATTTGAATGAAAAGCAGTAGGACATATATCGATCGATGTAAGGTTTTACTAAATCCTGCAACGATATTATAACGCAGTTAGAGGTGTGCTAAACATTAATATAAACATTAAAATTTATCATATAAAATTTAAACGAAGGTAACCTTGTAAAAGGTTGAACATCTTAGAATTAAACAAACTTGTGGTGTAATAATGATTTATTATTATTTTTGTAGTTTTCATACAAAAAGTGTAATCATTTCTAAATGTTACTGGAAAATAAAAAATAGAATTCAATATATCACATAAAAGTACTTTTATAATTTGTTTAATAATATTTACTTATTTTTTATCCTCTAAGAATCTATATGTCATAGCCAGATTGTAAAATCCGTCATTACATAAAACGCCAAATTATTTTATAAAACGCAGCGAGATTGTGAAATCTTCATTGACTGGGCGTTATTTTACAATCTAGCTGCATTTTTTCTAAGTACACCTTAACATTACCTAACCTAATCCACAAAACTCACGCTTGAACACTCGGGCCGAGTTTTGTGCATTAGGTTTCGTTACGCTAAGTTTTTAGAGAAATAAACAAGCTAATTAAATCCAAAACTCGTCATTTTACAATTCGCCCAATCATTTTGAAAATAGATAGTCGTTTTATAAAAAGCAGATAGGCATTTTACAAAATGACTGAAATATTTTAGCCAGAAAATAAAACAGGCAGTATTTTTGAATGCAGATTGGACAATCTGGTCAAGTTTTATAAAATTTCTAGACGTTTTATAAAAAGACAAATTTTACAATCAACATACAAGAATCAAAGAAATAATAAGTAATAAAATTTCTATTTTACTATTCATGTTATCTACAAACAAATACAATATTAAAAGTTTTATTACTTATACATATTTGTTGATATTGAAAGGCTTTTGTTGAAAAAAGTGTGATTTATTAATAATGTCTTCAATAAATTCTACTCTTAAATCTATTTCTAATGTTCATAAAACATGTAAGAATTCGTGGATTATTTTCTTCCATTTGTGAATATCAAAGTGCAAATAAAAACAAGTATTTGTGACGCAATAAAAATTGTCAAATGAAATATGCAACCTTTATCATTCAACTTAAAAGGTTACAATTCTAAAAATTTGACTCATGTGTCTATTTTTACACGAAAACTACTGGAAGTGATTTTAAAAACTACGGACATGTTAATTCCAAAAATGGAAATAACAGTTTCTAAAAATTTACAAGTTTACGTAGTTTTATTATTCTTGAAAATCATACATATTTATTATATGGAAATAAACTAAAATAATAATAATAATAATATATTTTTTGTTTCAAAGACATGTTACACATGTATGGAAATCGTCACAGTATATAGAAAAACATTTGCATGAATAAATTCTACATTTAAAAACAATAAGTGGAAAAAATATAAATCACGACAGAGACAGGTGTGAGAAAAACAAAAATTTTAAATGTTATCATTTAAAAACTCGGACACCGTTTAAAAGCACTTAATTATTAGAAAATCAGATAATTTGCTAAGAAACGTTTTACTATTTATGCAAAATTTAATTTCCTCTGGAAGTTTATTGAAAATATAAAGACCCTGAATGTGGGGTGCATTTTTTACTTTCTCGTATTTTGTGTTAGGAATGTAGAAGTTATCTTTTCGATCGAGTATTATGATTACGTATGTCAGAATTTGTTTGAAAAGTAGATTTATTTAAATAAACAGATTTACAGACTTCATAAATATAAAGACATGCAAGTGTAAAAATTTTAAATTTCTGAAAGAGCGGTTTACAAGAAGAATTGCGTAGTACATGAGCCATAGTTCGTAGAATGCGTTTTTGACAAATAAATACACCAGTAACACTCGGCGCTTTACCCCAATAACAGATACCATACCGCAGAATAGATTCTACTTTTGCAAAGTAATAAGTTCTTAGTTGATTCTCTGTAAGTATATGACATAAATGTCTAAACTGATAGCCTATCGAACTATGATTTGCGGCCACAGATTCCGCATGAGATTTCCATGTAAGATCTTCCTCCAAAGAAAGTCCTAGAAATTTATTTTTATAAATTCTAGAAATTGTATTATTGTCAATAACTAGTTCAATATCCAGATTTTTGGAATATTGACGGTTATGAAAGCGCATGTACTGTGTTTTCGATTTATTAAAGAATAAATTATTCCTGGAAAACCAATCTGACAGGCGATTTAGGCAGTTTTGGCATTTAATTTTAAGATTTTCAGTACTGGAATCTGTAATTATAATGGAGGTATCGTCGGCACACATGGTGACAATACACTCTTTGTCAAAAATTAAATTTAAATCATTCACATATAGGAGAAATAATGTAGGCGCAAGCACACTGCCCTGAGGAACTCCGATATTGACAGTTACTCGATCGGAAATTGATTCTGTTGTTATATTATTGTCGGTGTATTTAATAGTTACGTACTGCTCCCTATTTTTGAGAAAAGAATCTAACCAATTTAGGGGTTTACCTCTGATACCTGTGGTAGAGAGTTTGGATCTCAGAATATCGTGGTTAAATAGTAAATATGAATTCAAAATTCAGGAATATATAACACAGTGGAAATAAAATTAATAAGTAGATACCTATATCAAATAAATTTAAACAAAAAGCATCAAATATCTTTAATTTTTTTAAAAATATTAATGTTTAAACAGAAGAATCTTATTCGGCAAGTATAGCCCGAATGTTGGAACGTATAGAGTTACGCTTCAAAAATTAGATGCAGAGAACGGTGACCTTCGCCTATAATAATTATTTATATATAATTAAGGGCATAATTAGAAGATTGTAACACGGGGGAATGTTTAAAGCACGACGCGCAGCGGAGAGTTTTATTTTTCCCGAGTGCTATAATCTTGATTATGCCCGTGGTACATACATGTTTGTATATATATAATATAATATGTATATGTGTATATTCGATATTGTTGTTCTAGCGTTGTGGCTAAAGTATGCTGTGGTTTCTACGTAATTTGTTGGTGTTGCTTATTATAAACAATTTTAATTTAATGTCTAATGAAAATGACAGATATCGATTATTCCAAAGAAATAATTAATGAATTTGAGGCTGCACAGGGCAAGATGGTTCCACAGAAATCAAAAGACGTACACGAGAAAGAATATGAAAGTTTTGCGAGTTTATAAATAAAAGCCAAATTGCTCCCGCTTTTGAAGGCGAATAAACAAGTTTATGATCCCAAAATAAAATAAAATATTTTGTTTAAACTGCATGTTTTAAAACTTCCAATTATGTTCTTTCATTATCCAAAAATAAATTTTATCTATCAACAATACGTTTATTCTAGTCTACTTTTAAAACACATCATAACCTAGTTTAAAGTAATCTGTATTTTTTCCAAGAAATGAGAGACAATTATTTTTCAAACCAACCTATAAACCTTGTATCAATTACTTATCAGTTTTTCAAACTGTATTTTCCTTCAAATATTCATATTAAAATCAAGGCAAAGTATCTTCCCACACTTGTAAATAACCGGATCAAAATACCTCGCTTATTACACATTCAAAACAAACAATCAACAAATTACCTACACCTTTACCTTTTCTGTTCTCTCGTTACAATTAGATAAAAACAGCGTACTGTTCATTTTAATAATAACTATGAAATCATCTACACACTCTCTCAAGAAAAAACCAACTAGTGAAAGGAACAGTTAAAATATTGATAAGTTATATTCACTTATCTTGTAAAGGGTAATCATCGGGTGTGGTACATACATTCGCAATTTTTTGACCTTCAGTTTTCTGTTCATCACGAATAGATCGGCCTCGGTCAAAAAGATTACAGAATACGAGTAAGTTGGTTGCACGATTTTAAAGATCGAACTAATTTGAATAGGTAATTAACCATAAATAATTATTTTTAATTATTCATAAAATAATATAAAGGAATATACATATTTTAAATTTTTAATTGTTGGATTATTCGCTAAAAAATAATATTCATTGTACTTTTTGCCTAATTTTTACTTTTAATTATGTGTTATGATTGTGTCGTCCATCATAGTAACAATTAGAATTTATGGGTCATCTATATTAAACCTAGACCTTGAAACTGTATGTTAAAGACTATTAAAGTTTAAAAAAGTTGTTAGTTTTTAGAATAATCGAATTTTTAATATCATTTCCTCATCTCTATATCGAAGTCACACAATTACTATTTTCCATATTCTCACAACGTTTTGAAATACGTAATCCATTGTCGATAGGATACATATACCTACACTAGACTGTTTTTAAACATGTGTCATAAATTTAAATGGTATACAGAACTGACCAAAATGCGTAAAATCATTATAGGTTTGTTTCCGAAAAAAATAAAAACAGATAAAGATAGTGATCAAAATAGCTATTTGTCTATTAAGAGCGCAAAATGGGACATTGTCGATTGAGACGTTGTTGCCAACAATGTCCATTTGCGCTCGAAACACACACAAGATTTTTTCTATAGTCGCCACCGTGGGGTTCTCCACCATAACAAAAATTTATTTGTTTCAAGTACATTAAACTAGTGCAGTGAAAAAGTGGATGTCCATTGGAAGCATTCACGCCACAAACTTTTGCAGCACAACTGTTCACACAATTTATTATATATTTAATTTTAATTTATCGTTATTTTCCATTCTTCTTGACCTATTTCTTCAATCTAATCTAAGCATTATATACTTTCGTTTTTGTAAATGGATGCCCTATTTTATTTTCACAGCAGTGCGACATTTTGTTTGTTTATGTAATATACCGACAGAGCAGTTATAATATATCACATTAACTTGTAAAGGTGGTAATTGTATAACTACAGTGCTATTAGTTCCTGACTAAACGTTTCCATTAAGTATGTAGACAAGTGACTTTTTCTCACCATTGTATAGTTAGAAATTTAGACAGCGAGCGTTCTTTCTACTTTGTCGCGCATAAGCGGCAAAGTTACATTTTGCTTTGACAGCGCAAATGGCTACTTTGTGTATAGACTGTAGAAAAAATATTTTGTCTGTCAGTAGACATAAGCACATCTAAGATGACCTCTGAAAAGTAACGAAAGTCTCATTTAATCGAAGTCGTAACACATATGCCCAATTGCATAAAACATAGTAAATAAATATATAAATAAATATATCATCACTTCATCACGGCATATTACCCATTGCTGGGTGTGCCATTCTGCTTCCTGCACAGATTTCGGTAATGATGATGACATATTTGTACCGTGCGGGCGTTTACCAGGCGTCACCTCACGGGCACTCATTGTTGGCGTGGAAAGCTCGGTGGAGAGTACACCACAGGGGTCAATTCGATCGGAATCGAACCCGGTTCCGCAGATTCGCGACCAGACACTCAGGCACGAAGCCTCTATTTCCTTTTAACTTTCTTACTTTTAAATTCAAAATTATATAAATTCTTAACAATATGTTTGTTTTCGTTTATTTAGTGAGATTTGCTATTTTTTGACATTCATAGTCACCAACCTTAAAAAAATAAATATTAAAACTTGAATGAACTATAAACGAACTTTTTTGGGTGCTGTAATAGCTTTGTTACAAACGCAAAATAGAAAAAATATTATATAAACCTCTTTAATCATTTTTTCATGAATAAACATTATCTTAACTCACTTGGTGTCTAAATTATCTATTAAATATATCTTTAAAATTTTCTACATTTTAAAAATTGCCTAGTTGTTATTCCTCGTTCATTTTGGGAAAAAAATATATTATACGAGTACATCGTCTAAAATTTCCAACCACGTTCTAAACGTGATAAAATGCATTTATGTGGGCACGTGAATTAAATAGATATAATTACTAATAATACACGCAGAGTCGCTTAATTTCTTTCATGTTTTACATCACCCTAAATGATAAGCTATGAGCTATGCATATGTGGTAGCTTTAAATGCATTGTGCTTAAATTTATTATTAAATTTACGTGCCATGTTTATGGAAGAATTCTGTGGAGTTAAATAAATTATGGTATATGATATTTGAAGACTGGACAGAACGGTATTAGAATAATTTTTAGATTGAAATTGTCATGAAAATTATGTGAATCTGTAAATTATTACTAGTTTTATGGAGTTTAAATATGGAGTTATGGTTGTGAAATTTTTTACGAATATTGCACATATTTATTAAAAATATGTTGTGTAGAGTTATTTGGTTTAAATTTCCATAAAAATATTTACTTTTAACGAATTCGAAAGAATTTTAAAAATAATTTTAACTACATTTTCAACGGTACAATAGGGGACTACAGCGCAATTGATTTAAAAGAAATTAGGAAAAAATATTGAAAGTATATGCTTAATAATAAATATTAATAAAGAAATATAACGACATAATTGAAATACTTCGGAAATAAGGGGATTTTTGTTATAGCAGCTTGTCACTCATATGAAATCCATATATATTATTTTGATTGGCGACTAAAAGTCGGCCTGTAAATATATAACGAATACCCAGTTAGGGGCGGAGCCTACTACCAATGGAAGTAGAGAAATTCAAATAGCGGAGGCGTGGCTATCTGTCCAGTACTGCAATTTTCAAACAGTTTTTATTTGAATATAAATATTTTGCATTAAACTTAATAATATAAATACACTTCCAATTATAAATCGTGTAGACTTGTACAGTATAATAATATTCATTTATTTTTTATAAATATAGTTTAGAAATAGCATATATTTCAAGAACATTTAGGTCCACGAAAAACATAGTTAGATATAAAAACATATTCGTGACGTCACATCTATATTTTCAAATTGCGGAGGACTATAACTCGCTTATTAATAGGAATTTTTTCACCGGATTTTCACCGACAGTCTTAGTTTTACTTGTACTTTCAGATGAAATTATATTTAAAAAATGGTGGAATTTCCTATTTGGTAAAACTGTTTCTCGCAAAAAGTATCTTAGTTTCAAGTTATCACAGTGTAAAGTTTCAGTGTTTCTACAAAAATAACTATAGTCCAATCGAGATTCAGCGAAAACAACCACGGTACATTGGTTTTTAAGGAAACTTATCTTATAGGCTAATTTTGTATTTTACCTTCAATAAAAGAAAATTTTCATTGATTTCCCATTTCTTATATTCAATTATGAATTTAAGTTAATTTTAATTTTTAATAATACTTGGTTTTATGTTTCACAATTATTTTATTGGATTACTAGTTTCGCTATAACATTAGCATCATCAGATCTTCTTTATCGTTCAATTATAAATATATATATATATATATATATATATATATATATATATATATATATATATATATATATATATATATATATATATATATATATGTCTAAATTATATGAAATAAATATAGAAATGAAATGTCAATAAATGTTTTTTAAAATAATTTTTGTTTTTAAATTTTTTGAAAACATATAAGAAATGTTAAAGAAAAAATGAATATTCAAACAAAATCAGGTATATATAAATTAAATTGTGAAAAATGTAATGCTGTGTACATAGGTCAATCAGGAAGAAATTTTAATATAAGGGTAAATGAACATAAAAAATCATTTTTAAACAAAAAGTCAGACTCAACATTTTCCAATCATTTAATAGAAGAAAATCATACTAGCAATTTTAAACTCGAAATTTTACATGTAGAAACTAAAGGACCAAGATTAAATTTTTTAGAAGCTATAGAAATTGGTAAAGCAATAAAGAATAATGAAAATATTCTAAATGAACAGACAAGCCTTAATAATTCACCATTAATGAAGTTTCTAGAAACATTATAAAATTTATATTATAATTTATTTGTGTATATTAATATTTTTGGACTTTGTAATTTTTTAAAATAATTTTTCAAAAAATTTAAAAACAAAAATTATTTTAAAAAACATTTATTGACATTTTGACATTTCATTTCTATATTTATTTCATATAATTTAGACATATATATATATATATATATATATATATATATATATATATATATATATATTTATAATTAAACTATAAAGAAGATCTGATGATGCTAATGTTATAGCGAAACTAGTAATCCAATAAAATAATTGTGAAACATAAAACCAAGTATTATTAAAAATTAAAATGAATAATAAGTTTCACCAAGTAAGAGCAGACACAATTAAAGAAATTTGAGTTAAATTACAAAAACCTTTAACGAGAAAGAAGATATAGCTGGTGCGCGTTAAGTTGACAGGTTGGCACTGACCTTGAATGCGCAGAACCTAAAATTCGTACTTTGTAACACGAGGGGGTGCGGCAGAGGATGATACTACTACTGCATGACTTCTGCTTACTCCAACGATGATACACTTTATTCTTACTGGTGATAAGGAAGAACACACATACACTTACACTTTACACTTGATGACCACAGAATTTACGGACATGGATATTTCTCGATATATGACAACAACCTGCGCGAAATGGATCTGCAAATGGTCAACGAAGAAGACATCGGGAATGGCGACCTGGGTGTGAATATCGAAGAGGACAACTTAGCATGCCCACCTGTCCTGAAGATGGCGCTTTGTTTTTAAGAGTCGACATTAGTTACTCGTGGAGTAAACATGTAAGAGTCTAGATTAGTTCGTCGAGTCTTGCAGACGTTTTGTTGTCGGAATATGTAGTGTTTTTAGTTTTAGGGCGCGTGCTAAACGCCTGCCCGCTGGGTTACGGAATGTAACATGTTAGGATTAGTTGTATTAGTTAATAAATAAAAACTTTAGTTAATTAGTTAAAAAGTTTAGTTAGTTAGTAATCAGTAAATCACAAGTAAATGTCCATGTCATAATGTCCGTAGTGTTCATAAAGTGTAAGAGTGTGTGTGTGTGTGTTCTTTTTACCTTCCATTACCTTTAGGTAAGGAAGGTATTGTCTTTGGTCAAAAAATTCGGTGGTGAGTTATTAATGAATAAGCACGTTTTAAGGTCCCTAGAATACGATTTTACTATTTTTACGATGATGTCTGTATGTGTGTATGTGTGTGTGTGTATGTATGTGTGTCCGTGTGTGTGTGTATGTGTGTGTGTGTGTGTGTGTGTGTGTGTATGTAACAAAATTTTCGTCTGCGATATCTCTAATACTACAACTCCAAAAATTATAATTCTTTCGTATACCTCTTCGTTGCATCTATATGAAGAGCTGATTAGATTTTGGTTATAATTGGTCAACCGAAAGTACCTTCATTTGAAGATTTTAACAGTTTTTCTTGAAAAAACGATGTTAAATATCATTTTTTCACATTTAATGTTATTATAAATATTAAAGAACATTTTATTCTGTATACGATTTGACTGCATTTTATACTTCATATTAAATAGATATAAAGTTATAAAATTATAAAGAAATTAAATTTCATAAATTAGCTAGCTATGCTAGAAACAGCTACTATATTAAGAAAATTCTGATTGAAAGATGTCAGTGTCAATTGACATATTGACATATTCGTAGTATATTTGTGTTATAATTTTAATTGAAACCTCGAAATATAGGATATTTTTGTTCGAAACTTTCTGTATGGAATTTGTGTAAAATACATATAACTGTCGAAAGGTAATGTACATACAAGAAATTGAGAATCTTTTGCAAGGAACTTTCTGTATGGATTTTATAGAAAATACAAAGGCATTTACGAAAATTCTACCGGTAGGTACCGCATCTACTGACTGTGTTCGAAAACACGAGTGGTAAAAAGTTACCGTGTTCGAAAATTGTACAATATTTACCAGATCCATCTACCGGATTCATGAAGAATCTAATCTCAAAAAAAGGTAGTCATGCAAAGCGAAGTTTGTTAACTATAACAAATTTCTAACCTGTTTCAAATTTTAAATTTTTTTTATAGGTTATGGATCTACCTTGTTTACCACTTGCGTTCTTAAAATATCGATTCCGGTAGCTACAGCTGTTTACCAGTAACAGTTCACTGGTAGAATTTTCGTATAACTGACGGAAGGTAATGTGCTGGCCACATCAGATTTTTTATCACCAGTCAGTTAGAGTGTCATCGTTGGGAAAACAGACGAAGCAGTATCATCATCCTCTTAGACCCCCTCGTGTTACAACCTGGATAAGTCGAAATGTAATAGAAATTATAATATGGTATTGTTATGACGAGTAAAAGACTTTGTCAACATCTAAAATGGTATATGTCAAAAGGGAATCATTTATAAATGACAAAGTACACGCGCTAGCTGATTATGTTAAAAATAATGGACTTAGGTGTTAGGTTGTTTGTGCTAGAAGTCTTTCAACTGGTCACTAGGTATAAAGAAACAATTTTTCGAAACAATATTAATAATAATAATAATAATAATAATAATAATAATAATAATAACATTTATTGCCCAACAGAATATCAATTACAGGACAAATTTACAATTATATAAATGAATTTAAGAATATTAACATAAGTTAAATAAAAATATCATTAAAAATATTGTTAGCTGCATTACAAGCAACGAAAATGGGAGAGTTCTTCAATACGTCGGTACGAAAATTTGGTAGCTGGAATGACTTGCTGAACCGGGACCCCAGGCGAGGAACATGGAATTGCACCTGGGACAGGAGTAAAGGTGCATCAATCCTGTTATTGATCATATTCCTAAGGAACCTTGCACTGGATATTTCCCTTCTCTCAGCCAAGGATGTCATTGAATGGCGTTGCAGCAGCAAATCCTGGTCAGCACCTCTATCAGGATAGACTTTATCTATTTTAAAACAGAGATACTTTAAGAATCTTCGTTGAATTTGTTCTACCATTTGACCTTGATATGTGTAGGAGGGATACCAAATTAGGGACGCATACTCGAGTTTGCTTAAGACGAAAGCATAATAAAGGGATTTTAGGACATTATTGTCACTGAAAAATCTTGAGATTCTCATTATAAAACCTAGAGATTTGCTGGACGAATTGCAGATATTATTTATATGCTCGGTAAATATGAAATTACTACAAAATGTAATTCCTAGATCCTTAATAGACAATTTTCGTATTAATATACTGTTCTCCATAATATAAGAATTGTTCATCGGGTTCTTCCTACGAGTATAAGAAACTACGCAACATTTATCAATATTTAATTTTAATTTGTTACGAATACACCAAGAAACCATTAAATCAATATTTAATTGCAACTGAACTGCATCATTAGGGGTGTTTATAGAAGAGTACAATTTAATGTCATCAGCATATGCTAGGACATTGCAATTGAATGAATTAATAAGTTCATTTATAAATAAAATAAATAAAAGGGGCCTTAGATTAGAGCCCTGCGGGACATCCGTACTAGCAATGAATTTAAATGAATTAGTACCCTTATAAGACACATAGCAGATCCTGTTACCTAAGTAAGATTTTAAGAGTTTGAGGGTAGAGGGAGCAGCACCTATCTTATTTATTTTTTGTAAGAGTAGGCCGTGGTCAATAGAATCATGCGCTCTCGTAAAATCTGTATAGATAGTGTCAACTTGACCTCTTACATCTAGTTGTTGTGATACATATTGTGTAAATGTAGCAAGATTCGTAACAGTTGATCTCCCTGCCATGAAACCATGTTGATCTGTAGAAATTAAATTTCGTGTATTACTGTAGAGGTGTTTATACAAAACCATTTCAAAGAGCTTGGCAAAATTATTGAGAATAGAAATGGGACGGTAATTATGAATACATGATTTATCACCCTTTTTTAATACTGGTGTAATTCTCGTTCTTTATATGAGTCAATAATGATATGTTCCTAGGCTAGTAATGAAAAAAATATTTTTCTTATGGTCATTTTAAAGTTTTGTCGAGACGGTCCTGATATATTAAGTGCACACCCATCACAATAATTCACTAGTGGGAGGACATGAAGCTAGTCACAATTCAAACGCATACTTGTACCTACATTCACACTTAACATTACACTCAATAAAACTAAAAAGTCTTATCTCAATCTCTATCATAAATTATTGTAATTGTTAAACAATAAATACTTATAAATACTTCACAACTTTCGTTGAATATACCAACAATTAAATTTCTTTTGCCCAGAAGCAAAATTGTAATTTGTTTTACATGTAAGTGATTACCACCAATCAGAAGACAAGATAATGTTTTAAAGTTTTTATTTTCGATTTCTTTTATTTATTTATCATCAATTGTCTAGTTAGTTGTTTATACTAGGTGTTGTAGTGTGTTCGTTTTGTAAACTCTCATGGGTTCATACTCTTCTCTGACCAGTTGATTTCAAAATTACCATAAGTCGAATGTCATTTCAAAATTTGGACATTTGTAAATGTACTAAGAAAATCAGATAGATCATGAATAACAAAATTTGCGTTATCGTTTTAATCAGTTATTTACGAATTTGACAAGAAACTTTAATCAGACACACCTTTTTTGTCTTGTCCGTTGACTTTTTACCTCCCGCATATCGAGATTTTGGTAAATGACCACGTTTTAAGGTCCCTGGAACACAAAAAATTATAAAGAAATTAAATTTCTTAAAGCAGCCAGCTATAGAATAACACTGGAGACAGTTAATAATTTAAAAAATTGATTGACATAGTATGTTTGTAATTTTACTGCAAATATAGAATCAATTCTAAGAAACTTTCTGTATGGAATTTGTACAAAGTACATAGAACTCAGAGAAGGTAATATACTGGAAATATAGAATCTTTCGCAAGAAACTGTCTTTATGGAAATTGTATAAAATACATAGAACTGACGGAAGGAAATATGCTGACTACATCAAATTTTTATAGTAAGTAATAAAATAAATAATAATTTGTTATTATTTTCGTTAATAATAAAATAAAAAGATAGGCGCCAGAAATAGTCAAAAAAAAAACAACCCCCCACTCCTATGACGCCAAATTATATAGCACGTCACTCATTACCAATAAGAAACAATTTGTCCATCACCTACGTTATTTAAATAAATAAAAGTAGGCTATATTTGTCATATGTTAAGGCTGTATGAACTTTGACGTCTCATTCTGTTTCAGATCACGTGACTTTTTCAATATATTACACAAATTTCAATAATTAATTGTAACTTACCTAATGGACATTTCGTGGTTTTTTCAAATTTGGGCCTATTTAAAAAACAATATTTAGTACTTAGGGCCATACCGTCATACCTTTAGGTAAGGAAGGTATTGTTTTTGGTCAAAAAATCCGATGGTGAGTTTTTAATGAATAAGCACGTTTTGGAGCCCCTAGAATACGATTGTACTATTTTTGCGATGATGTCTGTATGACTGTGTGTATGTGTGTGTGTGTGTGTGTGTGTGTGTGTGTGTGTGTGTGTGTGTGTGACGATTGTTTTTTCCGTCGATAACTCCAACACTACAATTCTAAAAATTATAATTCTTTCGTATTCGTCCTCGTTACATCCATATGAAGGGCTTATTAGATTTTGGTTATAATTGGTCGCCCGGAAGTACCCTCATTAGAAGATTTTAACAGCTTTTCTTGAAAAAACGCTGTTAAATATCATTTTTTCACATTTAATGTTATTATAAATATTAAAGAATATTTTATTCTCTATACGATTTGATTACATTTTATACTTCATATTTAATGTATATCGAGTTAAAAAATTATAAAGAAATTAAATTTGCTAAAGCAGCCAGCTATGCAAAAACACTGAAAACAACTAATATAATATTAAAACATTCTGATAGACACATGTCAATGTCAAGTGTGATTGACATGTATGTTTGTGTTATAATTTTATTGCAAATATAGAATCATTTCTAAAAAACTTTCTGTATGGAATTTGTGCAAAATACATAGAACTGAGGGAAGGTAATCTACTGGAAATAAAAAATCGTTCACAAGAAACTGTCTGTATGGAATTTCTATAAAATACATAGAACTGACGGAACATGCTGGCTACATCAAATTTTTTTGGTTAAGCCTCGCTTAAAATTTAAGGGTCAGCGGTGCAACTGGGCATTAAACACTTTAAATTAGAATTAAAGTTGTGTTCGTTTTCATAATATAACTTTAGCGAGCACTATAGCATTACTTTAAAAGTCTTAAAGTGAGCCTGGTTATGAAAATAGAACTTTAGATAAAAGTCATATAAAAATTCTTGCAACAGCCCTATTCTAGCGTGACCCGTGTATAAAGTAAATTTACTTCGAGCTGTTTCTTTACCACAATAACCTTCTGGCATGTATTTAAACCTACTTAAAGTTAATGATTTTCTTACGTTCTTGTCATTTTAATGACCACTAATCGCTAAACGTTTAATAATAAAACAATGGTGATCTCACAGCCACGTAGGATTCAAGATTCAATTGCAACATAGTCTCAAATTACGGATGTGATTTTTAACCAGCTATTTCTTCACACCACCAAATTCAAATTTAAATTTATCACTAAGCGCCAAACTACATACCACATGCCAGACGAACAGGACAGACTTTGACAGAGAATTTTAAATATTTGAAAAATAACTCGTTTCCGACTACATTCTTCTTTTGGAGTCAATATTGGAATTGAATTATTTATGGGCAATAGGATGAAATTTCGAATGCTTACAAAGTATAAGTATACTATAGATATGTGCATACAAATTTATATATGAATTGATTTATAAATAATGAATATAAATATACAGAAAATAAATATCTTTTCAACATCAATTTTAGTAAAAAGTAATTTTAAAAAAATTAAGCGTTAGCATCTTTTAGTTACCAGAAATTAATTTAACAGATTTGTACAGCTTTTAAGTTTCCTAGAAATTAGTATAAAATCATTCCAAAAGAAAATTGATTGGGAGCTTTTGAGAAATGGAAAGAATGATGTGTTTCGTTCATTTTTGTTATAAAATACGAATATATTACATTTAAATGGTAACCCATATGTTACGTTTTGTATTTCATTTCAAAGTGGCAACGTTTTGTGAATAAAAATAGAAAACAAGAAACAAGAATTGAATTTTAAATTTGACGATGATTCATGTCTTCTGAAAGGATTTTAACATTTTTATATGGTCATAAATTTTCTTTAACCATATTTTCTTTATTTTTATATATGTTTGTATCAAGGACTTCAGACTTTTTTATTAGTAAACACCTGTTAGAAATAGATCTTACAAAATTGATTATATTTTTGTTTAAAAAGGAATATAAAATTATATTTGGAGTTTAATTTGATTTCTTTATTTTATATATATATATATATATATATATATATATATATATATATATATATATATATATATATGACATACACTTCAACTTAATAAAATATAATTTTTATATTTTGCGTTCATAATGAAGTCATTACGCAACCCAATTGCTTATCGAAAGAGCCTTCATTTCGATACGCGATTTTTTACTTTAGAAGGTTGGTACTACATGACATTTACTTAAATTTTCAAACGTCATAAATCAGAATTGACATGAACTTTCAAATAATTGAATAAATTTCAATCCAATGTTACCAACCACAACATTACACAAACAAATTTCCTTAAGTCAACTCGGTTTAATATAGCAGTGTTTTAAAATTATTTTGTCTCACTAAAGTATTATGAACTGTTTATTGCTAGGATACGGTGTATATAAACATATCTATAACAACCGGGGCATTATATGAGGGCATAATAGTTCATTATGCCCTCATTATAATCCGATCATCGTTTGATAATATGAACTCTATGTAATGAAAATTATTTTCTTTTTAATTATAATTCATTACAATAATAATAAGGATTGATTACAACAATTAATACATTATTCGATTACAACAATTAATATTATAAGAAAACAGCTTTGAAAGCACAACGCAGAAATCATTTTTAATTTAATTATAATACTTAAAATTGATTATGAAAAGGGCCTTAAAAAACAATTTACTTCACCACACATGTAAATAGTAAGTACGTCGAATTGCAGACGGCAATGTTTCGCATTGATTTTTGACGGATGACGGATCACTAATATTTTTGGGGACGATATTTATCTACGTTTGATTTCATTTTTGATATTAAGCAGTACAAACACTCCATAAAATGTAATAATATCCAAAAATAAGTTTATAAGGAATAAAGAATTGAGATCTGTTATGTGAAAACAAACCTCAAAATATAGTACTTACATTTACTACAGACAGGCATGGAATAATTAGAGGAACATTTATGCGTTTCTCTTCCTCAAAGTATGCAGAAGCATTCAAAATAATTTCTTTACACCGTTTCGATAAAATATCTTCCGAAACATCAAATTCACCCATTTCATCATCTCCAACGATATAGAACATTGATGTTTTAAAAATAAATAAATGTTGATAATAAACAAAACAATTAAACAACATCCTTAGCAACGCCAAAGCTTAAGCATCTTAAGCATTATTGTCATCAAATTTATTATAAATGAAAACTTATTTCACATGACATAAAATCTTGTATGCACCATGAGCGTTACTAGATGATAATGCCCATTGGACATCTATCCCTCGGGCCAAAGGCTCTCGGTCTAGATCCTCGTCTCCCGCCTGGCATTATCATTATCGTAACGCCCTTGGTACATAAAATACTATTATAGTGTAAAAGAGGTAAAATATGAATAATTTGATAAGGACTCATTTTACAATTCTTTTTCGCACCTTTCTAAATTTTGACGCGTGGAGAAAAAACATGTCTCATAAAACTTGTTCTCTAATATACTACTCGTATTTTATACTCCGATGTGTAAGCTTGCTACTTACACACTGCAAACAATTTTCCTATATTTTATTTGCTATACTACATTCATGTTGGTAATACTGACTGAGTACTGCAATATTCAACTTATCTATCAGATGTGAACTCGGTATTTGGTGTGTTCAAATATTAAAATTGTCGTCTGATCGTCTGTCAATTTTCTAATTTGTTTAAGGAATGTTATTTAAGGTCATATTAAAAATCGCAACTCAAGTGTAAACAAGCTTTATAACATTCAGTCAATAATTTTACTTGACCTCATGTCACAAAGTTTGTGTTTACACTTCTGTTGCATAAATGACTATGCATTAAATAATGTATTCTTTGTTATATTCAGAATAAAGAAATAAAACAGAATGGACCTTTGCAATTTAAAGAGATAGAAGATATGCGCAATGGGGATTTGCCCATAGTAAGAACAACTGAGATCTATGGCGCTTGTTTCTAAAATATTTAGACGTAAAATGTGAGAATATCTTAGATAACTTTAAAAAATCTTATTGAAATGAGTTACAAAAGCTTTTATTGAAGTTAAACTGTCTAACGATGCAAATTTTCACTGAAAATACAGGTATTTTAATGCCTGCAATATGTCTGACGTATCGTTTGGCTGGCAGTTGTTCGCGCCATTTTCTTACTATTTGCAATCAAAGAAAGAGATAGCAGTTAAATTAAAAAGGTCCATTTCGGGCTATGTAATTAGAAACGCATTTTATGTCCAAGTTGTCCCCATAAATAATTGTTAAATTTTTATGATCCTTTCAACCATTTTATATACGTTTCACGTATTTACTCCAAGTTCAAAGACCGAAAATTATCTAACAATTTATTTTTATTCTCCATTAACGGCATAAATTTTCTCATCACACATAAACGATTACTTCCAGTAGGTCAAAAATAGAAAACACTCGCAATGTCACACGTAACGTAACCAAAATGTAAATTCCCTTTAGCCGAATGTCAATTTCACTAACACATAAACCACTTACCGACTCCGGCCATTTCCTACATGGAAACCAGTTCAAACACGCATTAACATATCACGTGCACAGTTTACCATACAATACCTCCATACGAGCAATTAGAATCTTAAGATGCTCAGCGAATGACAAATGATAGCGGATGACGTCACTAGGAAGAGGAACAATGCAAGATCACACATTTAGATCAACTAGATGAAAATAATTGAATAGCGATTTACTAGAAAATGAAGATAAGTGTTGGTCAATTGTTTCACGGAGCTTGAAGCATGGAAAAATATATAGAGTAACTGCAGGAAATTGTTTATAAAACTACAATAAATGAAAGTGAAAATTTTTAATAGTTCTTCATAAAAATAAGAAAATCAGGGCTACTTGATCCATGATTTTGAGTAGAAGAATCACTTTAAAATCTGCTATAGAAAAAAATGTTTTTACCTCCCGTTACCCTTGGTAAGGGAGGTATAGGGATAGTGCTAGAAATTGCATGTCGGGATTTTGGTAAATGGGCACGTTTTAAGGTCCCTAGAATCCAATTTTAACATTTTCACGATGATGTCTGTGTGTATGTGTGTATGTGCGTATGTGTGTATGTGTGGATCCTCCACTCTAACTCAAATACCATCATTCACAAAATTTTGAAATCTTGTATTTCGAACTTTTTCTGTAACGGAAAGTACAAATCTGATAACTAGAAATGACAGTTTACTTCAAGCTCAAAATAGTTTTTCTTCGGAAAATACTTTTTTCTACAGTCTATATACAAAGTAGCCATTTGCTCTCTTTTGTCAACGCAAAATGTCACTTTGCCGCTCTAGAGCGACAAAGTAGAAAAAACGCTTGCTCCTCAAATTTCTAACTGTTGAGAAATGTCACTTGGCTACATTCTTAATGGAAACGTTTAGTCAGGAATTAATGACACTGTAGTTACACATTACCCACTTACATAACCAAACAAAATGCCGCACTGCTGTGAAAATAAAATAGGGCATTCATTTACAAAAACGAAAGTATAAAATGCTTAGATTAGATTGAAGCAATAGCTCAAGAAGAATGAAAAATACCGATAAGTAAAAATAAATAAAAAATAAATTTTTGTTATGGTGGAGGACCCCATTGTGGCGACTGTAGAAAAAATCTTGTGTGTGTTTCGAGCGCAAATGGACATTGTCGATTTTGAGAGAATGCCTCGCTCTTGCGTCCTCGGCAACAACCTCTCAATCGACAATGTCCCATTTTGCGCTCTTAATACACAAATAGCTATTAAATGTTATTTTTTCGACATTAATGTTATTTTTTCGAGATTAATGTTATTATAAAAATTAAAGATTATTAAATTTTCTACATTAATACTTTTTCTATATATTTTATGGATAAATTTATAAAATTATCTATAATTTAAATCCCGGATCATACGCTTCAAACAAACAAATCTCCTTGATTGCGCAGCTATTCAAATGTATGTAACTGACAGATAAATGTCACTGTCAAAGAACTAATCATTTCAAATTAATAATAGTTTTATTTAATCGTTTTAAAAAGAAAAAAGTAAATAGAACAATAGGAAAGGAAATCAATACAGTTTTTAGCATATGTAAATATGTAGGTATGTATTTAGATTAATAAAAATTAACGATTCGCAAAAAAGTTTAAGCTAATTATCATTTTTGGAATAGTGAATTCTATTTTATCCCGGTATTTATAATTTAATCTTCATTTTATTACCAACAAAGGTAGTTACTTGGATTAGATTAGACAATATTTTAAGAAATAAACTGCCAAAATTGGTGTAAAATTCGCCAACCCAAAAATAAAAATTAACTTAATCCTTTTTGTGACTCGGACGGTACATGGCGGGAGGTATTGTGTTGACCACACCAGATTTTTTAGTACTAAAGATAGCAGGATTCATGTTATATAAATGCTATTTACCTTTCTAAGAGTTATTTTTGCAATATGGTCTCTAAAAAGGCATTTAACGTTGCAATATAAAGATAAACGGGTAAATAAAAATAGACTTTATTTCCAAGTACATAAACAACAAAACACTGTCTCATTCTCTTGTCAAAGCCGACAGTGTGGTGCAACTCAAGTACGTACTTATTTTCTGTGCCAAACAAATGGCAAATGACTTAAACAGTCGACAGTCGTCATTGCGCAGTTTTATGATGCAAACGTCATATTGCTTTACAAACATTATTAGCACTAGGTAGTTATATGTTTCTAAATAAATGAATGGTAAAGTTATAATTTAATCTAAAGATGCATTTACAATTACAGCCAATTTAAAGCATTCGTAATAATTAATATTTTGTGTTTAAATCTTACGTAATAATTTCGCTTTGAATGAGTTGTTTTGTACCAATGTGTGGGTAGGGAGAAAGTTAATATTGTAAAATTACATAAATGTAACAAACATGGAACCAGCAGAGTCGGATTTATAGTAGAGGCCTCGGGGCAATGAGAGAGTGAAGCCTCCTTCCATAAAATAAATTGCTGATACGCACAATTTTTGAGTTATTCCCCCCAAAACTCATATACCTACACCCACATTAATTTTCAAAAAACTACTTTTAGATTCAAAATTTTTTAAACCCCATATTAATATCTCGTTTAGTTCCCAAGATATTTGCGTTCAAACTTTTTTGGCTATTTCCATGTTATTTTTCTTTAGAAATTGTATCCATTGTTAAAATTTTTTTGTACATTTGTAACTTATGTGATTTTGACCGTAGAAACGATTGGCAAAATCACCAGTTTCATATCTGCACCCATTTTTTGGGTTATGACCCAGAAATGAGTAAAATTTGAAATTTAAATATCTAGAAAACGAAAAAAGGCCAACCTGTGGTTTGAAATTTTGATATCAGCGTGTTGAGCAGACGTATCTAGATTAATTTGAAGATTTTGAGACTATAACCACAAATAATTTGTTTATGTACCAATACCACAATATCGTCATCATTAGATAAAATCTGTTGTTCAATAGGTCTCAACGGAAATGTTGTCTCCAAGCTAATCTGTCCTGCGCGTCCCTCTTCAGCCTCTCGTAATTTTGTCCATCCTTAATTTCTATTAACATTCCAAATTTTCTTCGCCCTCTTCCCCATCTTCCCTGTATTTTTCCTTCAATAATAATTTTCTGTATTCCATCCCGCCTTAATATGTCCAATCCAGTAAGTTTTCCTGTTTCTTACTTCTTTCAAAATTCTTCTTTTTCTCCTCTTAACACCTCCTCGTTTCTGACTCTTCCTTTCTAACTTATCTTCTCCAACCGTCGTCACAACCACATCTCAAAACTTTTTCTCCTTCTTTCACAATATACGAATTAGTAAAATAATAATAGTTATTTATGTATTAAGGGCATAATTAGAAGATTGTAGCACGGGGGAACATTTAATTTTCCCGAGTGCTATAATCTTGATTATGCCTGTGGTACATACAACGTTTTATTTTATTTTGGTTCTCGAAATTCAAGGATTCAATAGATATATTTGCATATTCGTTATCGTTATACCAGCGTTGTGAATTGTAAGTATGCTGTGGTTTCTACGTAATTTTTTGGTGTTGCTATATTTTTTTTATAAACAATTATAATTTAGTGTCAAATAAAAATGACAGATATCGGTTATTCCAAAGAAGTATTGGATGAATTTGACGCTGCACACAGTAAGTTGGTTCCAAAGAAGTCAAAAGACGTATACAAGAAAAAATACAAAAGATTTGCGAGTGGTGATTTATCGAATTTGTTGTTTGACATTTATCCATAAACCAAAATTTTAATATTTTTAAATAGCTATTGCCTAGCAACTTTATAGGCCCTCGGGCAATAAAGGGCAAATTGCGCCCGCTTTTGAGAGCGAATAAACAAGTTTATGACTTCAAAATAAAATTTTAAATTTAAATTCAAAACCATATTTACTTAGTTAAATTACACAGCATTTTGAACAAGAGTTACATTATTATGTAACTAAATTTATGGTACAGTAAAAATCTTGCCATATTTTACATTTCTAACAATAAAAACATATTTTTTTCTTATTACGTGATCAGCAATCAGCAACATAAAATACTAAGACACTCGTATTTTGTTATAATTATTATGAAACAACAAAATAAAATACGATGGGCTTGCAGTCAAAACTGTCTAATAAAAATAACTTATTAATTTACATACATTCGTATTTTAATATTTTTATTAACAGCATCATAACTTAATATCCATAAATAAATAGCAATCATACTAACAAGACATCTGGACTCGTAAAGCATATAGTCCTTGGATTTAAATGCTTAACAAAACGTATTGAGATATAGTCCAATTATTTTTTCTCCCAACTATAAGAACCGTTATTGTCTGCTCAAAAAAATTATTATTAGTTTTCAATGAATAGACCAGAAAAGTAAGGTTAGAATTTGCTTTTGGCGCGAGTTCATAGTTTGAATTCCCCAGTATAGGTTTCTTATGGAAGTGTGATTTTACTGCCAGAAAAAAATATTTTGTAAAAGAAATTAAGTAGCTCTTGTTAAGTATTTTATATTTTGTTTATTCAGTAATAGAATGCAACTGTTTAAAATCCTTGAAAAGGTAGAGTAAGAAATTTATTAGAAATTAAAATGTTACGTATAAGTTAAAATTCCGTATGTTGTGGATAGTCCCTCACCCGCCCGTAAATAAGTCAAGTGCAACACAAGCTATGCTGCGATTAGCTGCGTACCGAAGTTGTAGCACCAATCGAGATATACGTTCATTGAATTTTGTATTTTTATCTTTACCTCTCGCTAAGAGAGGTATTGCATTTATGCTAAATATCGCATATCCAGATGTTACTGAATAAGCACGTTTTAAGGTCCCTAGAATCCGATTATAATATTTTTACGATGATGTCCATATGTGTGTGTGGATGTTGGATCCACGATTTCTCAAATACTATAAGACTTGAGACATTTTTAACTAATGATTCCTCAATCTAACAATAATAGGAAGAGTTGATTAAGTTTTGGTAACAATTGGACAACCGGAAGTAGTATTTACAAGAAAAAAATCATCTAAATATTATTTATCGAAAATTTATGTAAATACTTATATTAAAGAACGTTAAATTCTTTATTCGTTAAATATAAATTCATTATTATATCTTCTATAGATTTAGAGATAAAGAAATGCATATAAAATAATTTGATGTAAAAATTCTCAGATCAAACTACTTCAAGGCAAGAAATTCAAATGTTTGTAATTGACACATAAATGTCACTGTCAAAAATATTTGTATGCCGCTGTCAAAAATATTTGTACATCATTATGAAGATTATGAAAATAAATAAAAAGTCAACAACGTAAATGAATATACGTAAAAAAGAATATAAAAGGAATTTGCGAAAAAATGACGAATATAAAGAACAAGAAAAGGAAAGTAGAAAAAAATTTAGGATATTGAATATAAAGAAAATGTATGTATTGTACATAATGTATATTAAAATATCCCATAGATTTTGCAAATATATGTGAGAATTGTTTTGTAGTGAGACATGAATATATGTATTTGTATTTAAAAATATTTTTTGTTTTATGCGTACAACCAGGTAAAATATCTGGCGAGAAGTTATGTGCTGGCCAGATCAGATTTTTATTTAAATAATTATAAATAGTGCACTGTTCATGTGAATATTATTGTACGAATCAGGAGATAAAGAATGGGCCTAGGTGGTACATATAATGTTTTGCATAAAAGATTTACTTTTATGAGATTTTTCGGCCTTTAAAGTTGAGCAAAAATTTTCTTGGTAAGAAATACATGGGGAGTAAAATTATGCTCTCAGCGTTATTTAAAAGCCGTAGCATGTATTTAATTTATATCTTTGAAATTCTTCGCCATACAAATCGCTTTGGAACAGATCTCTACTGTTGTCGCGATGTCGACAACGACCCAGTGGGCGAAAGTGATCAGTGACCGCTCTAACAGCCGAGCTATCCATATAAGGGACGGACTATGCATATGTTACAGTCCACCGAACAAGCATTGCGATTTTTCTCAGCGTGATTTGCGAGATTTATTGGTTATTGCGAATGAGAACCATATAACCATATAGGAATTTATTTACTACCCATTAATCAGTGACGGCTTGTCAAAGAAGAAATAACTCAGAATATCATTTTAACAAATTAATAATATTAATGCAGTTTACCTAATTTACACTCTGTGAGGCTTGCCTCTGATAAATAGAGTGTTACTGAATACGTATTACAAATTTGTAGGGTATGTAGGGAATGCAGAATATACTAACTTTTACTTTTTACCTCCCGTCACACCGTAGGTAAGGGAGGTAATGTAATCGTGCTAAAAATTCGATAGTGAGTTTTCAGTAAATAAGCACGAATTAGGGTCCCCACAACACGTTTTTAGTCTGTGAGTGTGTGTGTGTGTGTGTGTGTGACGATTTTTTCGTCCCCGATATCTTTTATAACAAAGTTAAAAATATATTTTTTTCCGTATTTAAGCTTCCTGCATTCATATAACGAGTTGATTAGATTTTGGGTAAAATTGGATAAATAGAAGTGATACTTTACTTGAAGCCCATAACAGTTTTTAATAAAAAACTATATTAAAATATAATCCAAAACTTTTCAATTTTAGTATTTAAGACTTTTATATCATGAGAAACAACATATTAAATTTTGGCTAAAATTAATCAACCAGAAGTGATACTTTACTTGAAGCTCTGAACAGATTCTCGTGAAAAATATATTATGATATACTCCAAAACTTAAATTTAGTATTTACGACTTTTATATGAAGGGGAACAACATATTCGATTTTGGATACAATTGATAAACCGGAAGTGATACTTTATTTGAAGCTCTGAACAAATTTTCGTGAAAAATATATTGATACAATCGAAAACTTTTCAAATTTGATATTTAAAACTTTTATATTAATAAGAATGACATGTTAGATTTTTTCTAATATTGATAAATGGAAAGTGATACTTTACTTGAAGCTCTGAACAGATTTTTGTGAAAAATTATTTTGATATATTCCAAAACTTGTCAAATTTAGTATTTAAGACTTTTATATAACGGGAAGCAACATATTTTGGCTAAAATTGATATACCAGAAGTGATACTTTATTTGAAGCTCTGAACAGATTTTCGTGAAAAATAAATTGATACAATCCATAATTTTTCAAATTTGGTATTTAAAACTTTTATATTAATGAGAACGACATATTAGATGTTTTCTAAAATTGATAAACCGGAAGTACTACTTTACAGGAAGCTATAAACAGATTTACTTGAAAAAATATACTAAAACATGATCCAAAACTTTTCAAATTTGGTATTTAAAACACGTGTATAATTTGAAACATTAGATTTTAACTATACCTATATGATAAACCGGAAGTGGTACTTAATTTGGAGCTCTTAACAGATTTTCGAGGAAAAATATAATAAAATATAATCCAAAATTTGGTATTACAGACTTTTCTATTTATTGGAACAACAAATTAGATTTTGTTTACGAATGATCAACCGGAAGTGATACTTTATTTAAAATTCATTGCTATTTCAAACATGGAATTGACGGGAGGTCATGTGTTGGCCACATCAGATTTTTTGACTAAACTTATATATGGAAAGGTATCGTTTTCGAGCTACACGCTATAATACTTAATTTTCTTACGAAGTATTGCCTCACCAAAGACATTATTAGGGGTCGATTTGTTGTCGATGGTCGATGAATAAAGTTTAAAGAAAGGTTTAATTGTAAAACTATTGTTTCATCAATTTGTTACGCCCTATAAACAACGTATAACAATAAAGAGATCTCCATGACGAAACATAATCGTATATTGACCTCCCAATATGTCAACATTGTTATTGTTTATTGTTGTATCCAAATCTGTGAAAAAAATCAGATTCCCATGCTCTACACACTGAAAATAGACCGAAGTAATCCTTCTGAATAAAATCATACCAAGAAATCAAAGCAAAACATCATTGGCACCATTTTGTTTGTTATTACTTCCGTAGTGACGCAACCGAGAACAATTGATGCAGAATGAAAATTCTTTCATCGTCTGATATTCGCAATCATTAGACATCCTCACTCCAGAATGTGACTGTATGTCGAGGTCATTGTTGGAATTATATTAGAACAGCACGTATCATTGAGATTTTCCATTTTTAATTTACAATGCATGCATAATTTGTTATTACAATGTAAACAACGATGACACATTGGTAAATATTTAAATGGACATGCCTTACTTTGGAATTTTAAATACGTAACATATGTTTCTATTTTTATGTTTTTATAATCATTTTTTATTGCTGGTATTGTTTTTATAAATATTTATTGTTATTGAACGTCACTTAGCAACTGAACACATAAAATTAGTACTGGAAAAACTTGGAGAAAAACAGTCTGCTGAAAACGTTTCAAATTTTTTTTTATTAAATTGCCGACGTTTCGGCACCAAATATACCTTCTTCAGAGGCATGTAAACTTACTAAGTTTTACTCCAAGTTTTTCCCAGTATTACTTTGATTCAGTCGAGAAATACATATTTAAACATAAAATTAGGTTATATGCAAATACTTTTTCGAAACAAGTCGTACAATTCTAATATTTTAACAAAATAATAATGTATTACTTACCTTCGAGACTTTACAGCGTCTATTTGATGAAAAATATACATAATCATAACAATTACACTATTTTTAAAACAAAAACAATATACAATTTCACATTTTTAACGTTTACAAACAACTGAATAAATTAATACATGGTATAATTTTCAAAGCCAACCTTGCTAATTCCTGTTACAACAGCGCTAATATCTTTAACAAAAGAAAATTATCGTAATAAGAGCGCCGAATTTAATTTTTTAAATGAAACAAATCTTTTTTATTTAATCGATTTGATTTTCATTTCATATCAAAGTAAACATATTCTGATTATGAAAAAGGGGGGAAATTAAATTTTCTTGTTTTATTCACACTGTTCTATAGTTTATTTAAATTATAATGCGACAGGTTTCGATCATTAAATGATCATCACCAGGCAACCAATAATAAATAAATTATAAAAAATTAATTTCCCCCCTTCTTCATCTTCCATTTCACACTTGGGTGTTGGGTGTTCCATTTCCTATAATATTCTGATTATTTATGGGAAAGAATATTAGTCAAATGACTTGTTTTATTTAAAAATATATCAAATAACACTTACTATGTATTTCTTATTCTAATCTCGTTTTATGGAAATTAAATTTGTAGTAATTATTAAATATTCTGTATACACACTTCTAAAATGGTATTGAACATTGTAATGTTAATAGATTACTAATAAAATGTAAATTGAGTTCTACTTATATGGATGTCAATAATTAATCAACAACAGGATAAAAATAAATATTACAAGTTCTTTTTACAAGTATTAATCAATTTTATATTTGAATCGAATTTGTAAATTTTATCTATAATATAATCTTTGCCATAAAATCTGAAGAATGGCATGTGATCAAATTTGGGATCCTGCACTCTGATTTTTTTATTATTTTAAATGAAAGTTCTTTTAATTTTGAAGTAATTCGTAGTATTAAAAAGTCTTAATTGTTTTATACCGTATTTCAGATAAAAATAGACTTAGGAGTAAGATAGGGTTTACGATTCCAAGCTTCTGATTGGTTTAAACGCAAACCAAGTTTACAATAACGATATGTAAGCAGGTATATTATTTATTGCAATTTGCCTTTATAATCTATTTAACAATTTTAAAGTAACTGTTTATTTACTAAAGAATTAAAAATGATCAAATTTTGACGTTTCGGTCTGATAAGTATGTCATGCACGAAACAAAACTAATTCATAAGTTTTATGTGTGTAAAACAGGCTGGCTCTGTAAAGCCACCAAGTCTATTCTTATCTTAAATACAGTATAGTTAAATGCATTTGATTTTTAATGTCAACATGACGTCACGGCGACACCTATTGCTATATCTTTCTGTGGTACAGGCTCTATAGTAAGCAGCGAGAGAAAGGTGGCTCTAATGTGACGTCACAGTGACACTGACAACAAACCTCAAATATTTCGCAAAGTAATTATTAAAAAATTGTTTTTTTCATCTTAATGGCTATTTATTAAGTAATACTTTAAGTATAAAGTGTACATTTTATTATTTTTAATAATAATAATAAGCCTTATTTTTTAAAATTTGTTAAATATCCCTTTCGCTCTCGTTGCTTCTATTACATCCCACAAATGACGTCACAGAATTTTTAAAGAAGTGTTTCCCGCATTCTATTATTATTTAACTTTTTAAAAAAATCGGGTACGTTATTTTTCTCTATATTAATATAAGCTCTAAATTTGAACAAACTGTTTTGTCGTAATAAATTTTATTTAACAACTCGAATAAACCTAGACAAAACATGCCCTATACCTCACTATTGTTTGTTATGTTCTCGGCTGGACAGAAAGAGACAACTAGAGATAGAGATATATAAAGTCTACTCTAAAGTTTGTCGAGAGATGTCTCTACGGTCCTTATAATGTATTTGTGACATTTTATTCCTTTGTTTAGAAGTTGTGAAGTCGTTTGGAACTCGATTTCAAATTCTGTCAGAATTGGGTTTTCCCTGCTATAGACCAGTAGAATTTGAAATCTATCCGGAGAAAGAATTGGAGAAATCTCAATTCTGTCAGATTTCAAATTTGAAATCTATCCTGAGAAAGAATTGGAAGAATCGCAATTCTGTCAGATTTCAAATTCTACTGATCTGGAGCAATAGAATTCTAGTGGGGAAAACCCAATTCCGACAGAACTTGAAATCAGACAGAATTTAAAGTTTCAAAATCGAGACCCAGTTTTGTTTGTTCAAAATTTTACAGTTTTATTTTTCTCTATAAATCTGCTTTTTTCAAATGAGTTTTGAAATAAAATGTGAGTAATTCAAAAAACTCTTATTAATTAAAAAAACAATTAATTAATACTGCCATGAGAAATTTACCTACAGGAATCTTGGACTGTATTCATAACCATATCCTGGACCAGGATCCATTAAATAATCATGGCATTCAACTGATCAATTTAATTTCAGACATTTATTTCAAAATCCGGATTCACCACAAAAATAAATTTAGAAATAACTACAAATAGAATAATAAGCATGTACACAAAAATATTGTTTAAAAATTAATAGAACAATATGAATAATTATATACAATTCTTTTTATCCTTTCCTAATACTAATATCAATTTGTTTCATACATTTTTCGTTAATAATAATTCAAATGTTTCAAATATAGCACAGTTCATGTTAATAGAACAAGCAGTGACATCTAGCGAATACTCCGTGAGGAAACAACATATCTCTATCCTTAGTTGTCTCTTTCTGTCCAGCCGAAAACAAAACAAATGCTTTGAAGTTATATCCAAACCAAATAAAATAAACCAGTTTTTCTTTCTTTTTGCAGTTGGCACTGACCATACCTTCTCAAGGTGGCAATTCTGGTTGGAACAATGCTCCGGATACCCAGTACCACATCCAGACCGATGAGGGCCCTGAAAGGTACTTCCGGTATCAAACCATGAGCGGGCAGTACCGGAAGGAGAAACGACTGGAAGATGGTACTGTCATTGGGACATATGGATGGGTCGATGCTAATGGTTACTTAAGAATGAGGGACTATATTGCTGATAATCAGGTAAGAAAAATAAACAGAGAAATACAAACATCATTTTTTTGCCATCTATTGAGTTCCGAAATAACCTCTTTAGACAAAGACAACAAGCTCGACGCACTGGCGGATCTATGGAGGTAGTAAAGGGGGTAATTACCCCCTCTAAGAAAATTGAAAATATATTGTTTTTATTATGAAGTATTATTATTTTAAATGGGAATGCATACAAATTCCTAAATGCGCACATATCACTCTGTACATTTCTTGCCACATATATTTTTCTATCGTCCCTTGAAGTTATATTACTCTATACATTTCTCGCCTTGTACTTTTGTCACTTTGTACAAATCTATACCATAAAGTTGCTGCTTATCAAAGCAAACTTGACGCGTTCACTATATCCCGAATTACACTTCAAAAACGTATCTTAATTTAAACATGTGTAACATTTACGTTATGTTTTACGATAGGTTTACGTTTATAATTTTTTGCACGATGGGGTTTTTTAAGTTACCCAAAAGAGTTTTCAAGATAGTAGGTTATATATATATATATATATATATATATATATATATATATATATATATATATATATATATATATATATATATATATATATATATATAATTTTTTGTGTCATTTTCAAATCTATTTTTTTGTAATTTTGTGCGTCGATCGTGCAAAAAATGTTATAAGCATTACGAACGTTAAGGAATTACCGATCTTAGACAAAAATAAAGTCATCGCTATGCTCCTCCCCCAAACAATTGTCTTCGATCGGTAAACTGCCCTTACCGTTCTTAATACTTAACTATTATTAAAAGGAATAAAATAAATTTTATATTCGAAGTGTACTTCGAGATGAGATAACGCGCTATGTTCGAATTCAATTATGTGCAACAACTTCTTGGTATAGATTTGTACACAGTCACGAATGTACAAGGCGGGAAATGTACAGGGCTATATGACTTCAAGTAACCTAAAATGAGATCAGTTTGAAATACATCATAATTTCAAATTGATCTCAACTTTTCGCTCGTCAATGTACTTATAACAGTGAAATGATTAATTTATAAAATTAAATAATTGTATATTATATAAACTTAACATTTCATTGTTGTATATTATTTTTTGCTCCTCAGTATACATATTATGGTGATAATATTTAATTAAACATTTGTGATTTTTTGCAAATTTCATAATTACCCCCCCTAAACTCTTAGATAGATCCGCCCATGGCTCGACGAGAGAGATAGTCGAGTATTACCTTGATCTGTTAGATCGAATTTAAAACAGTATTTAAATGGTGTTGGACAATTTTGTGTTTTGTATTCTTATTTTTTTTTTTCTTCTTGTTAGGGTTACCGTATCCTGAAGACCAAAAACGTGTTCGTGGGTAAAGACCGTGCCATCAACCAAGCCGTTTCCGCTGCTAAAAACGCTCCAGCTGAAGCCGGCGAACTAGTCGACCACGACCAAAAGGTCACCCCAATCTACCGACGCCCCGTAGTAGAAGAACCCATAGTGGAGAAGAAAATATCACCTCTTTTTCATCGTCCTCTTGTTATACCTGGTTACAACAGCCCAGTTACCAGCACACCAAGTTATGTTAGCATCACGCCTAAACCTGTCGCGGGATACAGCACACCATATGTGGAGATTTCTCATAATTCCATTAAAGGAAGTACTGAAAGTCCTTCTAGTACTATTGAACCACCATATACTGTCACTGATAGGCCTTCGACTGCTTATGTACCACCATCAACGCCATCTCCAATTCCTAATCCGAATTATATTACAGTATCAACTACTCCAAGACCGCCGATTACTCCAGATATTTCAAATGATTTGGATTACGCGCCAGAATCGACCTACAATCGACCACAAACGTATAACAACCCTTATATATACCAAAATGGCCCTACATATCCAATTGACAAAAATGGTAACACCTATAATGGTTATACTGGCAATCAAGTATCAAATGACCCTCAATACCCGTATTACGATGGAATATCAGTTACAAATGACGGTTTTAGATATTATTTACCCCGACAGTACCACGAAGAAACAAATCCTGGTGGTTCAGATAGGACCGGAAGTTTTGGTTACATAGATCCTTTTGGAATTAGAAGAGTTATCTATTACAACACAGCACCTGGAACTGGTTTTCAACATAGAAAGAACAACAGATACGTTGGATTTAATGCAAACCCATACGACCCGAGACCTTACCGATAAATTTCGAACGACAAAATATTTAATATCATCAGGGAGTAGATTTACGGAAAATCTAATATTCATTTGTCATTAATTTAAATATTTCATCTGTCATCTTGCCGTAGTAGTCGTAATTTACAAACCTACACAAAATGTGAATAATTTAAACAACAATAAACAATTCTTGATCTATAATTTAACCTTGCGACCACTTGTAGTGGGCTGGATATAAAAAAAATGTATAAATTTTAAATTAGCTAAACTAGAATTTCAAACAATAGTAATAAATTATGGAAATTTAATTGCACAATAATTTTGTTGCTAATTTTAGTTGGAAATAAATTAAATGCTATAATAAAAATACAAAAGCTGTCTAAAAAATCGATTTGCTAAATAGAAAAAATATAATAGTGACTAAAATGATTAAAAAAGCTTAATCAACACGGGCCCGATCTTCAATACCTTTGCTAGTTCGAAAACTATAAATGTTACGACTTCGATTAAACGAAACTTTTTTTAGATCAAATAATGGGGTAATAAATTTTCTGATGGGGTCTCGTGGCCGCGTGCCTGAGTGTGATCCCGACCGGCGCCAAATATTTTTCGAATTTTATATGGCACAACATTAACCCCTGTGGTGCACTCTCCACGCCAGCAATGAGTGCCCGTGAGGTGACGCCTGGTAAGCGCCCGCACGGTGCAAATATTTCATCATTACCGCATCTGTGTACAAAGCAGATTGGCACACCCAGCAATGGGTAATAAGCCGTGATGATATATTTATTTATTTATTTATAAATTTTCTGTAGTTTGGAAACTACAATAAAACAAGTTTAGGAAAAAATTTAATGTTAGAAAATTGAAATTTTTATACATCTAGAAACGTCCTTGATATCTGTGACGTAGATTCTATATGTTGTTGCTCATTCAAGATTAAATATATGAAACACAGATGGCACTAGTATATTTTATTAACTTTGTATGCGTTAATTATTACGTATTTCTTTGATATTTGTTTGTTTACTAACGTTTTTTGTTCAAAACTTGTAAACAGGCAAATAGCTGTCTATACTTGGGACGGCGAACAGATGCAGTAATAAAATTAATGAGCAAGGCCTGAAGACCAACGCGCACTTCAGCGACCGAAGCGAAGCGCGACGAAGAGAAGTTTTTTCATTCATTATTATGTGTATACGCGCACTTTGGAGCAGCGAAGAGCAGAGCAACGAGGCGACTATTCACATAAGAATACATTGAATGAAAAAACTTCTCTTCGCTTCGCGTCGCTCAACTGCGTGGCGGCCTTTATCGTACCGTGCTCGCAAAAGTCAGCTTTACACGTTACAAATTAAGAAATGTGAAACAATTCTGTTTTTATTTGAAATGAAGTTAATGTACAAATTAAAGACGAAATTGAAACTAAAACGAAATATAATTTACATTAAAAGAAATTATAAAAAAAAGGTATTTAAATATTCATTTTTAAGAACGCAAATACCAAACCAAACCTAATCTCAGTAGTCGCATTCATGCAGCTGTGTAAAAACGGGTTACCAATAGCAATGTTCTATTCAAATTTAGCGCTTAGTGGGAAAAGTTTCTTGTGCATCTGTTCGCCGTCCCAAGTATAGGAAATTCGCTGCAGATGTCAATAGGCGGATGCTCGTCATCAGCGCGCCATGATGGAAAATTTGAATTTTGATGATTTTTTAAAAATTCATATCTCACTTGATATACATATTTTCTTACTCAAAATTAGAAAATCACAGCCCTACTGGAGTGAACTATTAAAAAAATAAATAAATAAACAATACCGGAATCTTGACTATTATTTAATTTTCAAATAATTATTAAAAATTGAGAAAAATGTTTCGTATAAAATATTGTATTTTAAATAGTCAGTTTTTTTTTCGATTCTAAAACGAAATGGACTCTTTCTCAGAAACAGTTGAACATCGGACCTTTTTTTACTCATTTTGGTCAGTACTATGTGCCCTTAAAATTTGTATTCGAAGTTTTGATGTTCAATGATCAATTATTTTCATTGAAGGAAATATATGTCCAGGCAAATTTAACTATTTTCTAATAAGATTTTATTCGCATATATTATAGTTTATTTATATCGATTTTTCAAATTTGGAATTGTGAATTATTAAAAGAATATTTCTAGTATATGATATATTTTTTATAAAACCATTAAGAAAAATGAAGGTCGTTTTAAGGTAGAACCACGCGTTGGTTTTAAAAAATTGTTTTTGTTGTTTAAAAATAAACAATTGCTATGTTTGTGAAACCTATCCTTGGTAATTTTTGGTAAAATGTGGGCAATAATTTTATTCATAATCATGAGCGAAATTTTAATAATATTTTGATAGTTTTAAAATAGTTTTAAAAAATACTAGTCGAAAACTTTCCCTCGCTCATGTTCACTGCCATTTAATCATAAATTTTACTCGCACTATTTGTTAATTTGAGGTCCTAATCTCTTTAACTTATTCGCTAATTAAGTAGTTAAGTGTTAAATCTAATTTATTGATTTATTAATATTTCGTAACAATATGTAGGCCATAAACACGAATATGTGATCATCAAATTTTTATTTATATACTCAGGCAAATAATATTTAATAATATTGTTATTAAAAGTATTATTTGTGATCTCGTCGAATCACTATTCATTTTGTACAAAATGTGTTTTAATAAAAGTTGTGATAAATATGTTTTGCTATCTGAAGGAAATGAATTCTGGTTACAAGATCTGCCTGTTATTTTTGTAGATGTGAAGTTGTAAATAAACTTTTACACAAATCATGTTTTTATTTATTTTTATTTTCTGAAGATAAAATTAAAAATTACCCCTTAGAATTAAGTGAAAATATTTTATTTTGTATAAAAATTTCCGCGCTTTTTCTTTAATTTTCAAGAAAGCCAAAGTAGTTATTTGTATACCAAGTGTTGAAAGTGTTTCGTTTTCGCACCAAAACGAAAGTTGCAGCTTGAGGGAACACAGGACTTTCAACACGTGTTATACACACTATTTTTTCTACTCCTGCAAGATAAAAAAATAAGGATATAATGATTTTTTTTTTAATAATTTAACATTTATTGTAAATTTTTCTATTTGTGATACGTATTTATGACTACAATAAAGATTCTATACAACATTCATACATAAAATTCGTTGCAGGGATATCGAAGCGTGCTGCAAAGTTTTGCAACACTAGTGTTGCAGAGTCGCTTTCAGCATGAAAAACAAACAAGAAAATTGTATTTTCAAACTAGGAGTAGAAAAAAAATTGAGTGATTAAGCCCTAGGGATTAAATTTTTCAAAAAAATTCCTCAGTTTTTGTCTATTTCCGAAAGGTTATAAAACAATTAAAATTCTACAAAAATTTTCTGGTTCATTTTTTGAAAATTTTCTTTGATTTTCAGGATAGCTAAAATAAATTGCATGGAAGGCCCTTAAGGGTTTAATTATTTAAAAAATTCCCAGGAATTTTTGACTATTTCCCAAAGTTAAAAAAAATGCGAGAGGGACCTTTATAATTTGATTTTCCAAAAAATTCCGGGTTCTTTTTGAAAATTTTCTTTGATTTTCAGGATAGCCAATAAAAAATTGCGTGGAGGGGCCTTAAGGGTTTAATTATTTAAAAAATTCTCAGGCATTTTCAACTATTTCCCAAAGTTAAAAAAAATTTCGTGGAGGAGCCTTAAGAGTTTAATTATTAAAAAATTTCCCAGGCATTTTTGACTATTTCCCAAGTTAAAAAAAATTGCGTGGAGGGGCCTTAAGAGTTTAATTATTAAAAAATTTCCCAGGCATTTTTGAATATTTCCCAGTTAAAAAAAAATTTGCGTCGAGGGGCCTTAAGGGTTTAATTATTTAAAAATTTCCCAGGCATTTTTGACTATTTCCCAAAGTTAAAAAAAAATTTGCGTGGAGGGGCCTTAAGAGTTTAATTATTAAAAAATTTCTCAGGCATTTTTGACTATTTCCCAAAGTTAAAAAAAAATTTGTGTGGAGGGGCCTTAAGGGTTTAATTATTTAAAAATTTCCCAGGCATTTTTGACTATTTCCCAAAGTTAAAAAAAATTTGCGTGGAGGAACCTTAAGGGTTTAATTATTCAAAAATTTCCCAGGCATTTTTGACTATTTCCCAAAGTTAAAAAAAAATTTGCGTGAAGGGTCCTTATGGAATTGATTTTAAAAATTTTTTTTCGCCTTTTTTGTCTATTTTGAAGAGCCAGACGAAATTTCGCCTCACGGGCAATTCACAAACAATATCTTACATATTTCATTATACCTGTTTTACCTTTTTTTTGTATTTTTACTACCTGTGTTTAATTAATTTACCAATCCTGGAGGGCCTAACCTAAAACACTGGGAAAGAAAGTGCTTTTCTCTTTTTATAATCATAAGTGACAATACATCGTACAAACTAAGTTATAAAAGTTACAATATATCTTATAAACTAAATGTATGTGCCGCAGTTGTTGGTCGCTTGTCATGGCTGTTGGTGTTTCTTCGGCCGTCAGGAAACCTTGGCATCTAAACACACAAAAAACAGTTAGTGAATTGTATTTAAAATGTGTATCAGTTCATTATTACCTTTATTTTTTCGGTTGGGAACTTCAGACATCATCCGTTCTTCGACAAATCTTCTGATGACCGTCCTACTGTCGCTGCAGCGGGAGAATTCTTCCTCCAGATCTAAACATCTCTTCTTCGTAGCTGAACTGAGATGTTCCTAAAGCTAACATAAGAATTGACACACAGAAAAAATATACAAGAACAGACAAACATTTATACAGGCACGATACATTCAGGGACGCCCAATTCACACACACTCAGTCGCTCTTTTTACTCCATAAAATTTGAAGTAAATATTCTCCGAGTTCTAGAAGAGTCGAGTCCAGAAATATTTCTTCCCCCAGACGGTTGTTCTTGTCCTGGATCTCTTCTAAAGAGTGCCTTTTTTCCTACAAATCCAGAAGATTTCTGTCCTATTCTTTTTACCTGCAACTTATGAAACACTAGGCAGTCTCTTTTCTAAATTATTTACAAATTGTGAGTTATATAATGGAATAAAACAGTTTGGAAACTCTGATATATCCAGATTAGAACTCCAAGCACTAAACACAGTTCAGTTCAAAGGGCAACAAAACTTATATACTAAAATACGAAACGGGGGGTGAGCTAACTTAAAACTAAAGAGTTTCCCTCTGAACAGAGCGAATGCATAGTGAAGGGGTTCGATTCTGAATACGCCAGAACCGCCAGACTATTACAACGATATCAGGCAAATTATAATAAAAAGATTAATACATCTCACCTTTGATTTTCAATTCTCGAATGTATATCAGTTCATTATACCTTTATTTTTTCGGCTGGGAACTTCAAACATCATCCGTTCTGCGCCAAATCTTCTGATGACCGTCCTACTGTCGCTGCAGTGGGAATTCTCCTCCATATCTAAACATCTCTTCTCCGTAGCTGAACTGAGATGTTCCTAAAGCTGTAACATAAGACTCGACACGCAGAAAAAATATACAAGAACAGACAAACATTCATACAGTCACGCTACATTCAGGGACGCCCAATTCACACACACACTCATTCGCTCTTTTTACTCCATAAATTTTGAAGAAAATAATAATAAAATAGTTCTGGAAGAGTTGAATCCAAGAATATTTCTACCTCCAGACGTCTGTTCTTGTCCAGGATCTCCTCTACAGAGTGTATTTTTTCCTCCAAGTCCAGAAGATTTCCGTCCGATTCTTTTTGCCTGTAACTTATGAAACACTAGGCAGTCTTTGTTCTAAATTATTTACGAACTATAGGTTATATCATGGAATAAAACAGTTTGGAGACTCTGGTATATCCAGATTAGAACTCCAAGCACTAAACACAGTTCAATTCAAGGGCAACAAAACTTATATACTAAAATACGAAACGGGGGGTGAGCTAACTTAAAACTAAATAGTTTCCCTCTGAACAGAACGAATGAATAGCGAAGGGGTTCGATTCTGGATACGCCACAACCGCCAGACTATTACAACAATCCAGACAAATAATAAAAAGATTAATACATCTTACCTTTGATTTTCAATTCCCGGAATTGCTGTTGGCTGCTACGTTCATCTCCAGATTCTTCAGCATCCGAAATCTGCTCCAGGCTCGAATCCAGGGCGCGCCTTTCACCCTGGAAGAAAAAATACAAGAGTATCTACTCCCACAACTAACATATCAACAAATTTATTCACCAACACTCAGTCCAAATTCAAATTTAAAAAAAGTACGAAGCTTAACAGCCTCCAACAAGTTCTACTGTTTGATGAATTACTCTATTGACTCAGAGCGAATCTCAAAGTTTATCTGCACGCGATTGAATTCAAATGAAAACGACTAGAACGAGAAAAACGAAAACGGGGGGAGCTATCTTACAAACTAAATGCATCTACGTTTGAACTCAAAATCGTGGTACAGATTTAAACCCGATTCGCTAAACAGTCAATAAAGACAACTATAAAACAATAAAGAACTTACTTTTGTCTATTAAACTTTCTAATCATATTTTTATCTAAATTGAATGATTTATTACTAATAAAATAACTCACCAAATAAATTGTTTGTAAAAATGGCCTAAAGAACTCTTTTTACTCCGTAAATTTTGGAGAAAATATTCTCCAAGTACTGGAAGAGTTGGCTAAGTCCTGCAGGTCCTCCAGACGTTTGTTCTTGTTCTGGACCTCCTCAACGGAGTGTCTTCCTCCAAGTCTTGGAGATTTCCGTCCGATTCTTTTTACCTGCAACTTATGAAACACTAGGCAGTCTTTGTTCTAAATTATTTACAAACTATGAGTTATATCATGGAATAAAACAGTTTGGAAACTCTGATATATTCAGATTAGAACTCCAAGCACTAAACACAGTTCAGTTCAAAGGGCAACAAAACTTATATACTAAAATACGAACGGGGGGTGAGCTAACTTAAAACTAAAAAGTTTCCCTCTGAACAGAACGAATGTGTAGTGGAGGGGCTCGATTCTGGATACGCCAGAACCGCCAGACTATTACAACAATTTCATGCAAATTATAATAAAAAGATTAATACATCTCACCTTTGATTTTCAGTTCTCGAATGTATATCAGTTCATTATACCTTCATTTTTTCGGCATCCGTTCTGCAACAAATCTTCTGATGACCGTCCTACTGTCGCTGCAACGGGAATTCTCCTGCAGATCTAAACATCTCTTCTCCGTACCTGAACTGAGTTGTTCCTAAAGCTGTAACATAAGACTCAACACGCAGAAAAAATATACAAGAACAGACAAACATTCATACAGTCACGCTACATTCAGAGACGCCCAATTCACACATACTCATTCGCTCTTTTTACTCCATAAATTTTGGAGAAAATACTTCCCAAGTTCTAGAAGAGTCGAGTCTAGGAATATTTCTTCTCCCAGACGGTTATTCTTGTCCTGGATCTCTTCTAAAGAGTGCGTTTTTTCCTCCAAGTCCAGAAGATTTCCGTCCGATTCTTTTTACCTGCAACTTATGAAACACTAGGCAGTCTTTGTTCTAAATTATTTACAAACTATGAGTTATATCATGGAATAAAACAGTTTGGAAACTCTGGTATATCCAGATTAGAACTCCAAGCACTAAACACAGTTCAATTCAAAGGGCAACAAAACTTATATACTAAAATACGAAACGGGGGGTGAGCTAACTTAAAACTAAAGTGTTTCCCTCTGAACAGAACGAATGAATAGTGAAGGGGCTCGATTCTGGATACGCCAGAACCGCCAGACTATTACAACAATATCAGGCAAATTATAATAAAAAGATTAATACATCTCACCTTTGATTTTCAATTCTCGGAATTGCTGTTAGCTGTTCTGTCCATCTCCATATTCTTCAGCGTTTGAAATCTGCTCCAGGTTCGAATCCAGGGCGCGCCTTTCTCCCTGAAAGCAAAAATACAAAACAGTATCTGGCTCTCAGCTAATATTCACACTTCTAGTCAAATTAGCCAAAACACAAATAAAAAGGTCAGGGAGCCCAGCAGACACCAACAAGTTCTACTGTTTGATGAATTGCTTTATTGGCTCAGAGCGAATCTCAAAGTTTATCTGTATGCGATTGAGTTCAAATGAAAACGACTTTAACAAGGAAATCGAAAACGGGGGGAAAGCTAGCTTAAAACTAAATGCATCTCCTTCTGAACTAAAAAACGTGATACAGATTTAAACCCGGTCCGCTAACAGAGTCAATAAAGACAATCATAAAACAATAAAGAACTTGTCAATATCTATTAAACACTCTAATTTTTAAATTTATATCTAAAGTGAATGTTTTATTATGAGAAAATTAATAAAAACTCACCAAATAAATTGTTTATAAAAATGGCTGAAGGACAGACGGCGCACGTGTACATACACTATTTGCCCTGAACAAGAAATTTATAATTATTGATATGAATATACAACAGAACCAGACAAAATTACATCAAAATGATCGTCTAACATTCATTCATCGATTTCTATATAAATTATTAATGATATTTACATTTAATCACTGAAAACTTTCATTATTATGGAGCACAACAATACACATTAATTTTTTTCACCATTGTTGTTGAAACAATCGCAAGCGCTCAACTACCAATGAGAAGGCAGCTCTCGCCGTTGTCAAGGTGGTGGAAATTTAAATATTATTTGAATTTTATTTTAAATTTTGATCTGTAATGTATCACAAAATGTGAAAAATGATGAAATTCTGAATTTTAAATTCTATATAATACTAGTATGGCCATCTTACTGCAAAATTCTAAACTTACATTTCTTATAAACTTTGTAAATAGCTCATAAAATAGAATTTAAACTTTACAATAAATGTACTAAAATAATAAACAGTTTCTTTAAAAACCCCTATCTAAACCAGCGCTATTTTCTTAAGTGAAATGAACTGCAAAATATAACAATATTTGCGGGGCGGGAAGTATTGTTCGAATTTGCAAATCTCAACGTCAAAAATGCCAACTCAAACTTATAAGTTGGTAATATTGTCTGTCATATGCATAAAATTCTTAACTTTCTATCTTCTATTTATATAATGATAATGAATCATTATTAGGGTTTGGTTTTACATATTATTTTAAATAAGTCATCACAAAATTAGGTATGTTACTTATTTGCCATTTATACAAATTAATGACAACATTTAACCTAAATGAGTAACAGACAGTTTGCTGCAAGGAAACTGTCAAATTTTATTTTATATTTGTAACAAAATTAACCAGTAGAACATTTCAGCTTTTAAAATGAAGTCTTCAGTAGATCATAAAATTTCACATTTGCTTACGAGAGAAGAAAATGAACAAATTTTTAGATTATTTGCTTCGAAATGTCAGGTATGCTACTGTCATCGACCACAGCCCAAATTTCTAATAAGATATATCATTCCAGTCCCTTGCTACTGCAGTTGTTCAGTTATATTTATCACAAGCACCCGACCATACGCACTGGGTTAAAAAAGACACTGGGGTGATGTGTTTTGTAAAAGATAATACAAGAAGAAATTATTTCTTTCGATTATTCTGCTTAAACAGAAGCAAACTGATATGGGAACAAGAACTCTACAACAATTTTGAATATAAAGCACCTCAAGATTATTTCCATTTCTTTGAAATTGATGTAAGTTTACTAGAATGAAATTAATTATTATTTTTTAACTTTATTTTTGTAGGATTGTATAGCTGGATTAAATTTTGCCAGTGAAGACGATGCAAGAAGTATGAAACTAGTTGTACATGAAAAATTGGCCATCAAACGACAAAGGAGAGAAGGTATACTTGAGAAATTTGTCCACTGAAATTATTATAATCATTTGATTTACAGAACGAAAATCGAGGAATTCTTTGCAAAATAGAGGGACTCTTCAGCCGAATCAAGGGTTAAATAAGCCGTCTGCTTTCAATTCAAACATTACAAATGAGAAGTTTCAGTTTAATCAAACCAACAACAGTATTCCTTATAATAGCAGTGAGTATCATCTTTTATTCTATTACTATGTTTTTTTGTGAATGTTTCAATAATAATTTATCTATAAACATTTATTGTTTGTCAAAAAAGAACCTTTTTTAAGGCAAAACTGGTGAAAAAATGAAACGCTATGTCACTTTTTTCACGATTTATTATAGAGGCAAACAAATAGGGGATTCCACCATTTTTTTATAATTTCATCTGAACGTATAAGTAAAACTAAGACTGTCGGTGAAAATCCGGTGAAAAATTCCTATTAATAAGCGAGTTATAGTCTTCCGAAATTTGAAAATATAGATGTGACGTCACGTATACATATAAGTTTTTATATCAAGCTATTTTCTGCGTGGACCTAAATGTTTTTGAAATATATGCTATTTCTAAATTAAATTTATAAAAAATAAATGAATATTATTATACTGTACAAGTCGACATGATTTATAATTGGAAATGTATTTAAATTATTAAGTTTAATACAAAATATTTATATTCAAATAAAAACTGTTTGAGAATTGCACTTCTGGACTGATAACTACGCCTCCGCTATTTGAATTTCTCTACTTCCATTGGTAGTAGGCTACGCCCCTAACTCGGTATTCGTTACATACAGGCTGAGTCTAGGAAGACGCCCCCCCCCCTTAACTTTTTTATTATAAGTAATAGAAAAAAATGGCTCATATAAAAGTTTTATTATTTTACATATACTATTTGATGGCAGATGTAGATATTTTTTATAAAGTCAGGTTTACAAGATACGACTATCAACTTTTATTTTTCAAATGGCAACCTATAATTATTTTAATAAAATAGAAACCGCCATTTTTTTCTCTTTTCAACGATGTATTATTTTTTATTAATGTATTTGAAAAATTTCGAGATAAATGAGATAATTTAGAAATATTAGAAATAATTTTTAAACAAATATTATAGGTGGCTATGTGAAAATAAACAAAACGTAACAGTGCTATACAACTTAAAACATCCTTCTCAGTGTTCTTAAACTCGGTTGCCAACGTCTAGGAAACCGCTCCCGGTAAATTTTTTTTGCTCTTCTTATGATTCCAGTCGATTCACCAATTATTAGAATCATATCAATTAATTCGTTCTTCATAAACATTTCAATTTTTTTTTTTTTTGTTTACAAAATAAGTTAAATTAAGTAACAAACAAATGTATACTTTTTTGACATTAATTTAATTGTTTTACATTGTTACGTTTTGTTTATTTTCACATAGCCACCTATAATATTTGTTTAAAAATTATTTCTAATATTTCTAAATTATCTCATTTTTCTCGAAATTTTTCAAATACATTAATAAAAAATAATACATCGTTGAAAAGACAAAAAGATGGCGGTTTCTATTTTATTAAAATAATTATAGGTTGCCATTTGAAAAATAAAAGTTGATAGTCGTATCTTGTGAACCTGACATTATAAAAAATATCTACATCTGCCATCAAATAGTATATGTAAAATAATAAAACTTTTATATGAGCCATTTTTTTCTATTACTTATAATAAAAAAAGTTAAAGGGGTGGGGGCGTCTTCCCAGACTCACCCTGTATTTATAGGTGGTCTTTGAGTCGCCAATCAAAATACTATATATGGATTTCATATGAGTGACGAGCTGCTAAAACAAAAACTCCCTTATTTCCGAAGTATTTCAATTATATCATTTTATTTCTTTATTAATATTCATTATTCATATACTTTCACTATTTTTTACTAATTTCTCTTAATTCGATTGACCTATAATCCCCTATTGTAGACCTGAAAAAAATTGTATGCAACTAGAGTAAAAAGTGGTTTGTTTCACTCACATAATAATAATAACTAATAACTTTCTAAACTTTTCGCATTTGTAATCGACTCTGGTTTCTTTTAAGATACTCCATTAAGCAAAAGTAAAAAGAAACGCCATCTAACTAAAGATGACATTGGCACCCCAGAAAACTTCATCCACATATCCCACGTCGGGTGGGACCCGCACAAAGGATTCGACATTAATGTTGACGATCCCCAATTGAAACAATTCTTCAGTAAAGCTGGCGTTTCTGATCGACAACTCCGGGATAAAGACACTCGGGACTTTATTTACGACTTTATCAACACCCATGGTGGCCTGGATGCTGTTAAATCAGAAGTCATAACTGATATCAAGAAGACACCGTATCCACCACCTCCGCCGCCTCCTTCGTCGAATCAAATTCTGCCTGCGCCGCCCCCCGTACCCCTCAGAACACCCGTAAATGTTAGTGAATTTTTTTAAGTGCTGTGATTTTATTTTGTGATTTGTGGTATTTATAGAGAAGTGCACCACCTCCTCCACCTCCGAATAAAGTGCCAAAACCGCCGCCTCCAATTGCGAGAGGGCAACCGCCTCCCAGACCTGACCATATACCAAATGGTGAGAATATATCATCATTCATATCATATATTTTAATCTTTTCGTATTTGTAAAACATTTTATTAATTCAAATAATTAGAATGATCAAGTTTTTTAAGTTGCACTTTGATTTAGGGACTCGAGCAATCTTGAAATGCCTAAAATCCTTGAACTGATAACAGTAATTTTCCTATTTTTAGGCATTACGATACATAAAATTAAAAAACAAATAATGTATTACATTAATACGTACATGTTTTATTTTTTGCATTTCTTTTTTGGCATTTTAATTTCCCTCCGAAACCTATTGGAATCTTACTCATTAACTGTGAGCAACAAAGTTTTTTAGACAATACTTTTACATATTATTAATACAAAAATGAATAAATTTCTTGTTCTATATTTTACAAAAAGAAGTACCTATAAAAAAATTAATAAAAGAGTAACAAAATAAAATTGTGAAATGACAAACGCATGCGATCAGAAATCAGCAGTTTTTAAAGTGCTTCAAGGTCGTTCAGAAAAAGTAAATTCATTTTCAGAAAATGTAAATTTAATTTCAGAAAAGGTAAATTGATATAATTTTTCTGAAATTGAATGTACTTTTTCTAAAATTGAAGTTGAAATGTATAGTCATTGTTGAAGCAAACGATTTAATGAACATAAAATGTCAAAGTTATATAAATATCTTCTTCAGTTTCTGTGCCACAACCTCCTCGATCAGCGTCTGCAGCTCCACCACCACCACCGCCGCCTCCAATGAGTGACTTCCAGGCCCCACCGCCCCCTTCGTTACCCAGCTACCCAACAACTCCCAGTCAGCCACACCAAATGTCCGCACCCGACCCCAGAGATGCGCTAATGGAGAGCATTCGGGCCGGAAAGAATTTAAAAGTAAGAATAAGATTTTTTATTTAAATAGTTTCATAATGTAAGGTTAAACATGATAACAGGCTATTCCAGCTCATTGGAATCAAAAGAAATTAGTAAAAAGGCAAAAGCATATTCTTGATACAATTAAAATAATTTCGAAATAAGGGGACCTTGTGTGACGTCACGAATATCATTGACTACGTTTACCTCGATAATTCAAGCGGCTTCAAGTATATTATGACTTGAAAAATCCTATAGGTTTAACCCAGCAGATTGAAAATAGGATTGAGTTATTTTCATTCTTCTTTAAATTCGTATCGACTAAAAAAAGATAGTTAAATACTCGATTATGCAGACAGACAGGGAGAGGTATATGATCTAATTTCAGGCTGGATATATAACCCCAAAATCTAAAAATTGTCATGATGTTATTTGTCTTCCCTTTTAAAACATTAAAACATATATGTTTCTTCATCACTCCAAATATTTCGCTTTTCGACAATCGTACTAAGTTTCATGTCGCGACTTTTATAAAATGCAAACAACAAAAGATATGAATTTAGTAACACTGCAACATATTGCGGATGTGCGCATGCGTAGTTACATTATTTGAAGCTTCACTGTTTATTTCAACAGAAGTCAAGCCGCTTCATAAGTCCAAGCCTGTTATTTTATAGGCTTGACTTGACATTTTCAAGCGGCTTGAAATATTAATGTCGATCGTTTATTTCGAAGATTGAAAAGGAATTTATTAAATTCAAGCGGCTTCAAACGTCGAGATAAACATAGTCAATCGCCCCTATTCTGTAACTTAATCGATAATAGTTATCGATCGATAACAATTTTTGACAAATAGAAACAAATGTATCATCTGTCAGCATCATTTTTTATTCAGTGTCTACTATAATTATTTGCTACAATTTATTATCGATCGATAAAAGTTATCGATTGAGTTACAGAATAGGGGTGATTATTTAGATTGGCGACTGAAAGACCGCTTACAAATGTTTAACAAATGAACGTAAAGAATTTCAAATACCGGAAACACATATAACACTGCCAGATTAGTGCGAGTAAAGCTCAATAGGGTGACAGGGTTTTTTTTCCTCCTAATTAATAAATGAGATCTACATTGCCAAATCGTATTATTTATTTAAACATTATCTTGGATCTATTTTTCCCTCAAAATAAATATAATTTAGAAATATCATATGCTTTAAGAACAATTAGGTAGACGTTGAAAACAGTTTGAGATGAAAACTCATATTTGTGACGTCACAATTATGTTTTTAAATTCTGGGGGACCATAATTTGTTTATTGATACGAATTTTTCACCGCATTTTCACAGATAGTTTTAGTTTTACTTATACCATCAGGTGAAATTAAAAAATGATGGAATAGCCTATTTAATTATTATACGAATTTACAGATAAGACAAAATATATTATTTGCTTTCAGCCTGTTGAAAACGTTGAAAGAAAACCTTCAGTAGGAGATTCAAGAGGAGATTTGCTCAGTGAAATCCGAAAAGGAATTGAACTAAAACCAGTAACAGTAAGTATTAATTTTTCTAAATTTTCGTATATTAAAATTATTTTGAAAATATTTAGTAATTCATAATGAATTCTGGTGCAATTTCTTTCAAAATTTGATCATATTGCTCTCTTCAAAGGCTCAAAATAACCAAAGACCGTCATCGGGTCCCAGTTCAGAAAACAGCCTCGCAGAAGCTTTATCAAACGCTTTGAAAGCACGAGCTTTCGCTATTCAACCTGACTCAGAGTCAGATTCTGGAAACAGCTCCGATGATGAAGACGAATGGGAAGGAGAAGATTAATCCTCTATTATCTTTTTATTTTAACTTACTTTTTTATTAATCTTTGACTTGTGGGATAGAGGCTTTAATTTTGTAAGTATTTGATTGTATTATTACTTACCATAAACTAATATTTTAGCAGAGATGGGGCATAATAATTTAATGTACACGATTAATAATAAAGAGTATTTGTTAAAATTAAAAATGGAAAGTATTAAAATAGTATTGTTTAAAAATATTTGCCCAACTCTAAAATTTATTTCAACAAAGACAATCAAAAAATATATTAGCTTACAATAAATGTATGATGCAATAAAATATAAATTTTCATAATTGTTACTACGATAGCTGTTCGTTTAATTTAAATAATTATATAATAATTACAAAATACGTTGGAAAAACACCTATAAATAAAAATAACAAAGGGTAACAAATCTTAATTATTTTTCAATCCATTGTCTTTGTTGAATTTTACAAATAAATAATCAAAAATAAATGCAATATATTGTGAAATAATTAGAAATATTGTTCATTATTGTTCTCAATAAGTGCATGATTAAAATAATTGAAATATTTTATCTTATGCCATTTGTTTATTTTTCCAACAAGTTTATTCCTGCGCGTGATGTCCTTTGTGCGTAAAAACATGTTAACGTTTGTCCCGTAGTTATAGAAAATTAAATTACAGCCATGGCCCTTTCTCCGCGAGAATCAGGGAAATTAATTGCAGATTTAGCGGAAAATGTGAAAATTTTACCCGACGGCATTGAAAAATTAGGAAAAAAGGTAAGTTGCAATTTCACATAACCTAGCTTTTACATTTTACAATTATTTGTTGTTAATAGTTGTTGGAGGAATTGGAATCTGGCCGATTGAGAGTGGGTAATTTCTCTCAAAATGATTATCACCCAACAGCAGATGATCCAAAGGCAATTGATTGGATCTTTTTGGTTGACACTTTAAATTTTTGTTTTTGGAAACATGATAATGCTGTTGGTTGGGCTGTTCAGAGGAAAACAGGATATTTTGCGCTGTGTGCTGCTATTAATAGGGCACAAAAAGTACACAAAAAAAATTTTCAGTAATGATTTTTATTAATATAACTTGTTATAGGCGGGAATCGATATCACTAATCCTGAATTTTATTCTAAAATAAAAGACGATCAACTCGAAAATATCTTGCGCAGCGATACCAATTCTCCAGTTCCATTATTAAAACAAAGAATCAAATGTTTGCATGAAGTAGGGACCGTTTTACTACAAAAGTATAAAGGAACGTTTAAAACTTGTGTTGAACTATGCGAAAATTCAGCTGTAAAATTATTGAAATTAATCGTTGATGATTTTCCTTGCTTTCGCGACGAAGCTATTTACAAGGGCCATAAAGTAGCTATTTACAAACGCGCACAAATTCTAATAGGAGATATTTGGTCCTGCTTTAAAGATAAAGATTTGGGATATTTTCCCGACATTGATGAATTGACTATGTTTGCTGATTATCGCGTACCCCAATCTCTAATTTATTTTGGCGCTTTAAAATATTCTGATGATCTTAACACTATTTTAGAAGCTAATATGCTTTTGGAAAGTGGATCCGAAATGGAAGTTGAAATTAGAGGTGTTTCAATTCATGCCGTTGAATTAATTAGAGATTGGGTTGTCAAAAACTCGAAAGAAAAATATAAAATAAATTCTGTTTTAATTGATCATTTCTTGTGGGATTTTAGACGAGCCCACGCAAAGGAAATAGCTAAAATGAACATTCCATTTCATAAAACTTTAGGTATATATTATTAACATTTTATGTATTTTATTATTGTGAAATGAATATAAGTTTTATAAACAAAGACAGTTTTGTTACTATTTTTTAAATGAAATAAACATAAATGTAATACTTGATTGTTTGCTTCTGTTTTACCTTCTTCTATCAGATAAAAAACAAATGTCGTGTCGTACCTACGTGGATGAAATATGTCCATATCTTATAAAAACTTCATATTATATATTAAAAAATATATAATATAAATGTTAAGGTATAATACAATCTAAATAAGTACAATATTTGTTTGTTACATACTTTTTAAACACTAAACAGTATTTGCTTCTAGGTTAGGATTAATAAATAACACATCCCGTCATTATGGATGATAAAAGCAAATTAACAATTTGTAGGAGGCATCTGATATATTTTGCACTTTCAACTCGATTAGCAATCATAACAATACAATTTATTTCAAATACATTAATCAGTGACCACAATCCCGATGTGTTCACGTCACCAAGAGAAAAGACAAATTCATCGTTGATTGGTAAAATAACAACCACATTTTTGGGTGGTTTGTTAAATTGGGATGGACAGTACTTTTACCACATTTCTCGATATGGATATACGTATGAAAATACTTTGGCGTTTTTTCCGTTATATCCATTACTTGCAAGATTTATTACAATTCCGTTGTCGTACATATTTCCGTTCGTCGAAAATGATGCATTGGTATTAATTGTTTTCATAGCTTTAAATGTTTATTTCTTTGTAAAATCCGCCCTAGCTTTATTTGATTTAACAACAATTATTTTAAATCGAAAACTTGCTTACAGAGCGACATTTTTGTTTTGTATAAACCCGGCGTCCATATTTTTTGTAGCTCCATATACTGAATGTATATATTCTTATTTCACATTTACAGCAATGTTGAATTGTGCCGAAAACTATTACAAAAATACCAAAAATAAAGGGTTTGCAAGTTTTACAAATTTACTAAGTATAAGTGTTCCTATATCTATGTCAATATTTACAAGATCTAATGGCGTTTTGAATATTGGTTTTCTACTGTATTATTGGTTGTTCTTCTTTCGAAAAACTTATTGGCCACATAATATTGCTACTTTCATTCATCTTATAAAATGTGGTCTTATATTAGGAGTAAATGTTCTTATTTGTTTTATACCATTTATTGCCTTCCAAATTTATGCTTATCAAAATTTTTGTACAAATTTTGAATATAACGCGCCAAAAATTATTATACAACATGCCGAAGCAAATTTATTTGTATTGCCAGGGTCTTTTTCTAAACACAATCAAACATGGTGTTCTAACATTTTACCTTTAGCGTATTCTTACGTTCAAGACCATTATTGGAATGTGGGATTTTTAAAGTATTATGAATTTAAACAAATACCTAATTTTTTACTTGCTGCGCCATTAGCGTATATAATAATCAAAAAAAGTATATCGTATCCTAAACAATATTGTTTTAATGCAGAAATAAAAGAATTTGCTACTGTACCACACGGTTTATCAAGTAAAGAATCTAAAGATGAAACCGTTAACCGTTATTTGTATGACGATAAAATGTATGTTTTTGTGTTACATGCATTGGCGTTAACAATATTTTGTATTTTGTGTATTCATGTCCAAGTGACAACTAGAATGTTGTGTTCTGCTAGCCCGGTGTTGTACTGGTTTTGTGCATATGCATTCGAAAACATAAGTTCTGTAGATTTTGATTTGTTTTCGTCATGGAAAGGCTTTTTATTTACAAATGAATTAAACCAGGAACAAAAATTTATGAAATATTATTTTTTAAGTTACTTTGTAATTGGTACTATATTGTTTAGTAATGATTTTCCATGGACTTAATTAGTTTGTGATTAAAAACCAAAGACTTATAATTATTTATTGTGATTTCTGTAAGATTTTTATTGTTTAAAAACATGTACCTAATTTAAATTGATTGTATTCAATAAAATATTTTAAATTTCAAATTGTAATTTGCAATTTTAATTTGCTTTTCAGAAATACGCATACATCAATGACACGAAAGATATTTAAATTTTGTTTTTGTGCTGCAAACAATCTATATACAGGTTGCATTTATTTTTTCTCTTAAAATAAATATTTCGCATTGCACGTCTATATTCACTGTTCCATTTCATTTAAGCCATTCAGTAGATGGAGCTGGCAACAGCGCAAACTTGAAGTAGCCGAAATCACATTGGGTAAACTTGTCTTGTCTCCAATTTCAGCCAATCACAGAGGTTAAAAGTATTCCCTATTTTCTGCAATACTGAATGGTACAAGGTATAGGTACGAAATGCAATGAAGTTATCTGCAAGTAATATCAGACGGCTCATAAATGCCCTTGAATAGTCATCTTTCGTGAATAATTCTTTACTATGCTCTGTTCCATTTAAGCCATTCAGTAGATGGCACTGGCAACAGCGCAAATCTGAAGTAGCCGAAATTTCATTGGGTAAACTTGTCTCTTGTCTCTAATTTCAGCCAATCAGTGAGCTCAAAACTATTCCCTATGCTCCGCAATACTGAATGGCGTAAATGAAACAAGGTATTGATATTTAGAAAATAAAATATATTTCGGCAAAAATCAGATAGCCATGGAAATAAAACAACAAAACAAAATATCAATGGACCTTTTCAATTTAACGGCTATCTCTTTCTATCGCTACAAATAGGACGAAAATAGCGCGAACAACTGCCAGTTGGGCTGTCAAACGAAACGTCAAAAATATTGCAGTCATTTTAGCTCCAATAAAAACTTTTGTAACTTCTTCCGGGTTGTTTTTTAAAGTTGTCAAAGATTTTTCTCACATTTTACGTGTAATTTTTTTTAGAAACAAACGTCATAAATTTCAATTGTTCTTACTATGTGCAGATCCCCATTGCGCATATCTTCTATCTCTTTAAATTAAAAAGGTCCATTAAAATCATTATACTTGAATAGTTATTGCTTAATTATAATAATGTAGACGCAATGATTACAAGAATTAACATAAATAACACTGAATAGACTTTTTCAATATAACGGCTATCTCTTTCTATCGCTGCAAATAGTAAGTAAAATGGCGCCAACAACTACCAGTTGGGCTGTCAAACAAAAGATCAAAAATGTTGCAGTCATTGTATTGTATTATAGGTGAAAATTTGTATCGTTAGACATTTTAGCTTCAATAAAAGCTTTTGTAACTTCTTTCGAGAAGTTTTTTAAAGTTATCAAAGATTTTTCTCATATTTTACGTCTAAATTTTTGGAAACAAACGCCATAGACTTCAGTTGTTTTTACTATGCGCAGATCCCCATTACGCAAATTTTCTATCTCTTTAAGGTCTATTGATGTCTATTGTCAGAATGAGATCATGTTTTATTGTTTTTTTATGTCCATGGCTATCTGATCTTTTTAAAAGTAAAAATTAATTTTAAACATTTTTTTAATCTTGTATTTTTGCTCTAAAATGTACAGAAGACCCAATTTCCACACATTTTAAAATCCTATGTTCCGCGTTTCGTTGCTCATCCTGTATATGACTGTGCGCATTAAAACATCCATCTCCCCACTTAACTTTATTTTTTTTATGACCTTGTTACACTGTTGTGTTTGATTCGTATCGGTATTTTGTTGTGATGTGGTTTTGTGTGTCTTCTGTTAGTACTAATTGACTTAAAGTGAAGTTGTACTTAACAAATAGACAGATTCATTCATAATATTTGTTTATTCGAATTATTGACAATTTTAATTGTTAATTAGTAGGCGTCCTATGAAAATACTTTCAGTTTTATCCCCACTTATAATATGATACTTGTTAAACAAGTTGCCTAACTAAAAAAATATATTTTTGAAAAATTAAATTTAAAATGAATATTAAAAATAAATTATTGTTTTCTTACCGTCAATCAAATATAGTTTTTATTTCAAAAAAATTTAGCGACGATTGTTATTTAAGAAAATTCCACGAAATACCAGGACCAATATCTTTGCCTTTAGTAGGAACTTTATATCAATATTTACCGATAATTGGTAAGCACATACTATAAATACTATTTGTTAAGCAAATATTTAAAAACATTATTTTTCAGGACATTACCATTTCGACCGTTTACACCGAAATGGTTTTAAAAAATTACACAAATTCGGTCCGGTAGTACGTGAAGACATCGTACCAGATGTTAGCATCGTTTGGATATTTAAACCAGAAGATATACAAATAATGCATGAATGCGAGGGAAAATATCCACAAAGAAGAAGTCATTTAGCTTTAGAAAAATATCGTTTGGATAAACCGGACCTTTATAACACTGGGGGTTTATTGCCAACGTTAGTTTAGTGGATATTACGTAAGTTTTCAACCAAAAATATAAATAATAGTGGGATTCTAGGAAGGAATTCTCTTAAATTTCTATAAACTTATATATCTACAGGGTGCTTCACAACAGGCTAGAAATTTTAAGCGCATACAGTACTGACCAAAATGACTAAAAAAAAGTTTAATCAATGTGGCTCCGATCTTCAATAGTTTCCGAGATATAAAGGCAGTGAAAAATAAGTTTTTACGGGGTTTACCTCTGCTATCTCGAAAATTATAAGATTTACGACTTCGATTAAATGAATTTTTTGTTTATCTTTAAGACCTTGACCAATATTTATTTTTCAAATAACTTCTTAACTATTAGAAATTGTTTTTTATAGTTTTTTACTGGCATAGACAAAATTTTGTTCGATCACTAAATGGTCTCTTTTTCGGAAACAGTTGAGAATCAGACAGACCTATGCTGTTTAAGCTTTTTTTATTCATTGGTATACCTTTAGAAAACATATAAATGTGTTATAGAATTCAATAAAATAGTATTCTTGGCTAATTTTTTTTAACTTACTCTATGAGGCGCGAGCAGACACGTGACTTTGACAAGTGCTTGTAGGGCCCCACAAGGGTGCCAAGTATGCAGCTTGTGTACCTTGCCTGTGTTGCCAAATCAGTTTAAGAGTAAAATTAATAAATATAATTGTAAAACCATTTATTATTAATGAATATCATGTTTTATTTTCTGACACATTAACTTAATTTTTAAATTAATTTTTATAAAAATAGGGCGCTCAAATTTAGCGCGCCAAGAAATCTTGCATCGTAGATGGCAGCACTAATCGCTTTTTTTAAAAAAAAACATTTTATAATTAAGTTTATGTGTCAGAAAATAAAACAGCGAGACTAGTTTTACAATTTTATTTATTAATTTTACGCTTAAATTGATTTGGCAACACAGGCAAGATACACAAGCTGTAAACTTGGAAGCCTTGTGGGGCCCTACAAGCACTTGTCAAAGTCACGTGTCCGCCCGCGCCTCTGACATCTGGTGAGAGATTTGTGAACGTAGCAAATGGGGAAAACATGACTTTTTATCACTTGTTGGTGTAGTGAAATAAATGTTTATCTTGAATATAAATGATATTTTGCACTAAGTCGTTGCGATGTTTACACTTTGAAGTAAAAACAACAAATGATATGAGTATTTTAACACAACAAAATGACGGCCAAAGGGGCGATTTTGATTTTGTCGTCGTCCAACCTGCCAACTGCAGTTCATTTTTTTCTCCTATAATACTTGTCTCATAAGATCAATAACTGCTAACATAAGCCTTGCTTTAACTTAAACGCTGTTTTAAGAAATGTAAAGTTTTATTATTTATTATTAATAATAAATAATATCAAATTTATCAAAATATGATTTGAAAGCAGAACAAAGATTGTAATCAACCAAATATTTTTTTAAAAAAATTGGTCTGTTAACATATTAGTTAGATTAAATATTGAAATTGTAATTTGACATTTCTTAAAACAGCGCTTTAGTTAAACAAGGCTTGTGCTACCAGCCAATGTTACCAATCGTTACAAAATACAATTTAATAAATTTTGAAATGACTGAAAAACAGAAACAACACTTTTCGATTTTTGAAAGTTTACGGCAACGCTGAGGAAATATAGACATCGTCATAAAATACGTTTAAATGTCGAAATTTTTAATTAACGTTTAATATATGAGAAAATCTATATTGAATATAGGAACGTGATTATTTCTTATTACATTCATCAACATTAGAATAAAATTTAATTTTATAAATGAACTTAAATATGAAAATTAAAATAGATTTTTGCTCTAAGGAAGAACTAGTATGAGGGGGGGGGGCTTGTATAAGGTATAAGCATAAGAAGGTCAGAAGTTTATAGAAACACTTATAGATCTTATGGAAATGCCTAGAATCCCATTGTAAATCTACTCTGTATTTGAAAGAAATAATAAATCATTTAAATTTTTGGTTGAAAAATATTCACTTTTATATATAAATAGTAAAATATGTTAAAAATGTAACATGTACTTATTTTAGTAACGGTCCGGAATGGTTTAGACTTCGCAGCGTTTTTCAACGAGGTCTTAGCAATTTAAATTCAGTCCGCAATTTTTTAAAAGCCTCCGAAGAAATTATTCAAGAATGGATTGAATACGTGAACACTATTTGCTTAACAAAAGATTTAGATTACTTGCCGATATATTCCAGACTGTACCTTGAACGTAAATATATTTACATATTTTCATTTTCTCACATAATTTATTATTATTATTTTTTTGTAGTTACATGCATGGCTGCTTTAGATATGCGTTTAAATAGTTTCTCAGAAAAAGAATTGAAAACTAGATCACGTTCGTCAAAATTAATGCGTGCAGCTTTAACCACGAATAGTTGTATTCTTCGCACTGATAATGGGCCTCAACTTTGGCGTAAATTTGACACACCTTTATATAAAAAATTAAAAAAGTCACAAGAATATATAGAGGAGTAAGTTAAATTTATTTTATATTTTAACATTATTTTGCATGCTTTGATTCTGTGTAGTGTTGCTGTTGAATTATTATCACAAAAGATGACATTTTATGACGAGTCTGAAAAATCAAACCGTTCTGTTTCTTTACTTGAAAGTTATTTGTCTTCTCCAGAACTTGATTTAAAAGATATTGTAGGAATGGCTGCTGATTTTTTACTTGCCGGAATTGATGCGGTATTTTTGTTTATCATTAAAAATATTTATACTTATTTTAATGTGTTTAATATATTTTAGACCACTTACGCTTCAAGTTATTTGTTTTACAATATAGCTAAAAATCCAAAAGCACAAGAAACTTTGTTTAAAGAAGTTAAAGAATTGTTACCAAATAAAAATTCATGTGTAACTAAAAATACTCTTGCGAACTGCCCATATGCTCGAGCAGTATTAAAAGAATCTTTAAGATTAAATCCAATATCTGTAGGAATTGGAAGAATCTTAGATACCGACGCAGTTTTTTCAGGATATGAAGTACCTAAAGGGGTAATATACTTGTATTTTTCCTATTAATTCCATTGACGATAGCGAGAGAATTTGGAACTAACTCGTTTTTCAATTCAAAGCGCATGCGCAAAGTGTTAGACTACAACCACTACAACTAGTGCCGTTTGCCATATACCTTGTTTATATGACAGTTCTGTCGTATTTTTTTTCAAATAATTATGATGGGTATTAAGCTTCTGGTCCTCAAAACTCAAAATACTGTCATTTGAAATGTTCTGTTATAGTTTGGAAAATAAAAAGTGAGGGGGAGTTTTTTTTTTTTTGATAAAATATTTTTAAATTCAAAGCGTTTTTTCTTTAATATTTTCTTCTCGCCTTTACGGCGTACATAACACAACTATGTGCGAATTAGGTCTCGACATACAGGCCCAAAACGTGCTTCATACAGAGAGACAAAAGAAAAACACGGCCACCTGTTTATGTTATGTTTACATTTGACACTTGACAATTTAATTTCTGTATTTATCGTATTTTCAAGGTTTTACATTTACATATTTGAAATCAAATAATTTGCGATTTGATATTGAATTTGATTTTTCAATATCAAATATAAAAGAAGACATGAGTTCATGTTTTTATTCTAAACTAGCGCTCGTAGCGGACAACTATGGTGAACCAAAGATATGTCATCGTATTGTGAGCGATTTAACTAACGATAAATTTAATATCTTTCGTACAAAAATACGCTATATATTATTATCATTATATTTCAAAATGACCAAAATCCCCCATTATCCCCATCTAACTAATATAACTACTTGTCTTTGTTCAAAATTCTCTCGCTATCGTGAATGGCCTGTAGCAGATTTTAAAGTGTTTTGGTCTATTCAAAATATTGAATCAAGTATTATTCATGAAAGATGACTATTCAAGGTCATTTATGAGCCGTCTGATATAATATTACTTGCAGATAACTTCACTGCATTTCGTAAATTAAGTAGACATACGTCAAATAATATGTCTCTTTCTAATACAAAATGCTGTGTATTCTATCTTCGAACAAATGACCTTGAATAGTAATCTTTCGTGAATAATACTTTAGCACTTTAACCGCAAGGTAGGTAAAAGAATACATACTTTAACAGCAAGGATAAATAAAATATTTTAAATTTTATTTAAATTAAATTAAATACATTATAAACTTTGACGGTTTGTGCTAATACCAACTTCAATAATAATTTAATTTATATTTTTTCTTATTTTTTAAAATCTGCTATAGAAAAAAAAGAAATGTATACTGCGATAAAATTTTATTAACGACTTTTAAATCATTTTAAAAATTATCTTTCAGACTGTGGTGGTAAGCCAGAACCAAATTTCTTGTCGCCTAGAACAATATTTTGATTCACCAAATACATTCCGTCCTGAACGATGGTTAAAAACTCACGAAAACTATAAACCAATTCATCCATTTTTGGTGCTACCATTTGGGCATGGACCGCGCTCTTGTATTGCCCGAAGACTTGCAGAACAAAATATGTTAACATTATTATTAAAAATATCACGAAACTTTGAATTGAGTTGGCAAGGTGCAGATTTGGATTCCAGATCATTATTGATCAATAAACCTGATAAGCCTGTAACTTTAATTTTTAAACCTAGACAAGATTAAATAAAAATATACAGGATATACTCATAAATAAATTTCAATATTTTATTTGAACATATTTTGTAACAACTGTATTTTTACAATGATCTATTTTTAATAAAACATATAAATAAGTATATATTTTATATTAAATTATGATGCAGGGGGGTATGGGTAACCTGCTGGTGGGTAAGGCCCCGCTGGTGGGTAGGGCGCCGCTGGTGGGTAGGGTGCCGCTGGCGGGTAAGGCGCAAGTGTTTTGGGCGCTGGGGTAGAGATAGGTACTGGTGCTGGATACGGTGCTGGGTACGGGTGCACTTCCTTTTCGGGAGCCACAGGCAATAATTCCGGAAGATTAATTTCAGGTTTTTTTAAGTCAGTTCCAGCCGGTCCATGGCTAGGTGGCAGCACAAACACAGGTCCAGCGGGTTGAGGCACAGGTGTGGGCAAATCTTTAACTGATGGCGGTCCATAAACCAAAGCTGGTACAATTGGCACAGGAGCAGGCGTCGTTGGTGCTGCTGGTTTTGGGGTAATGTACTTGATATTAGGAATTACTGGTGACGGTGTAGGAGGACCGTACACTACTGCAGGTACAACAGGTTTGCTAGTGGCAGGAGGATAGGGATATATGATTTTTATGGTTGGTACTACAGGAGCGGCAGTACTAGGTGGTCCGTAAACAAAGGCGGGAACAACCGGCTTGGCAGTTGTAGGTTTAGGAGTCACATAAGTGATTTTGGGAATAATTGGTGACGCTGTTGGAGGAGGGCCGTAAACAACAGCTGGTTTGACAGGTTTAGGTGTGGTTGCAATTTTCAAAGGTGGAGGATAGGGATAGTTGATTTTAATGGTTGGTACTGGAGCAGCAGTTGAGGGTGGGCCGTAAACAATTACAGGTTTGACAGGTTTGGGTGTTGTAGTTGGTTTTGGCTGAGCTGGAGGATAGGGATAATTGATTTTAATGGTTGGTACTGGAGCAGGTGTAGATGTAGAGGGTGGTCCATACACAACAGCTGGAACAACAGGTTTGGCAGTTGTAGGTTCAGGTACATATTTAGGAGTTATATATAAGATTTTGGGTACTACTGGAGCTTTAGTAACAGCTGGAGGATAAGGATAAGAAATTTTTGGTGTAGGTGCTGGTGGCCCATAAACAACAGCAGGTACTACAGGAGCTGGGTACGGATGGGACACACCACCTCCAGGTAGAGATGGACTTCCTCCACTTCCAGGTTGAGCGATAATTCCCACTAAATGACTTCCCGCAGGTGGGGCGAAGCCTTCTGATCCCGGTTTGACAATAATCTCCACGCGCTTGCTAGGGGGTAGCAAGTCTGGAGCGTTGGCCTTTGGATTGCTGAAGCCCTTAGTTCCAGCAGGGAAGTATTTTTCACCGGAAGCAGCTGGGAGTTGAACTAAAGTGGTGAGTTTAGTCACAGAAGGCTTGCTGCCTGCTGATCCGCCATCTTTTGGTGCTGGAATAACAACAAAGCCATCTGGACCTGATGGTTCAACCGATGGAGGGCCGTAAACCGTAAACGGAACTGGGGGTTCCGCAAGGGTTGCCACTACTAGTGACAGGAAAATACAAATAGATTTCTGAAACAAAATAAAATACAAAATTATTGGTAATTAGGTGTATATATTTTCTAAATAGTTAAGATATTGTTTTCAACTTACCATCGTTGAAGCTAATGATTGTTTGCTGTATTTCGGAAAAAACATAAGCTTTTATACAATTTGGGTAAACGCCTTAGGAAAATGATAAATACTTGAAATATCTCACCAATAAACAATATTTTAATATAGGATCTAAAATAGTGAAAGTATACACGGTATTATTTCCTAATGATTTGTTTTTGGTTTAATTTATCGTATTTTAATTACATCTTCGAAACATATTTTTAAATAATATGACAGAATATTATATTTATTTTAAAAAATGTATAAAATTTTAATTATGCATTGTAAATTAAAAGTAAACAAAAGGAAGATTATATAAAATAAACTGAGATATTTTTGGATAGACGTCTGCTGTTTTTCACGTATATTTACCTAAGAATAAACAAATCAAAGTAAATTTATGAATATAAAGTGAAGTAATTTATATAGTATCAAATAATCTGTAAAATATCAATTTAACTTTTGAGACCCAATAGACCTTTTCAATTTAAAGAGATAGAAGATATGCGCAATGGGGATTATATAAAATAAACTGAGATATTTTTGGATAGACGTCTGCTGTTTTTCACGTATATTTACGTAAGAATAAACAAATCAAAGTAAATTTACGAATATAAAGTGGACTAATTTATATAGTATCAAATAATCTGTAAAATATCAATTTTAACTTTTGAGACCCAATAGACCTTTTCAATTTAAAAAGATAGAAAATATGCGCAATGGAGTTCTGCGCATAGTAAGAACAACTGAGATCTATAGCGTTTGTTTCTAAAAAAAATTAGACGTAAAATGTGGGAATCTCTGACAACTTTAAAAAATCTCTTCGAAATAAGCTACAAAAGCTTTTATTGAAGTTAAAATGTCTAACGACGCAAATTTTCACTGAATTTACAGATATTTTAATGACTGCAATATTTTTGACGTTTCGTTTGACAGCCCAACTGGCAGTTGTTCGCGTCCTTTTCTTACTATTTGCAGCGATAGAAAGAGATAGCCGTTAAATTGAAAAGGTCCATAGGTCATATACAGGGTTTTGACTGCTCTACCGGAACAACATAAAATCATATTTTCCTAATTTCCTGTTTCCCTAATTATTACCTTCCTTCACCTTTAGGTAAGGAAGGTATTGTCTTTGTTCAAAAAATTCCTTGATGAGTTTTACCAAAAATTATATTTTTTTGTGTATACCTCTTCTTTACATCCATATGAAGAGCTGATTAGTTTTTGGTTATAATTGGTCGACCGGAAGTAACCTAATTTGAAGATTTTAACAGTTTTTTTAAAAAAAAACGCTGCTAAATATCATTTTTTCACATTTAATGTTATTATAAATATTAAAGAATATTTTATTCTCTATACGATTTGATTACATTTTATTCTTTATATTCAATGGATATAGAGTTAAAAAATTATAAAGAAATTAAATTTCATAAAGCAGCCAGCTGTGCTATAATCATGGAAACATCTACTATATTAAGAAAATTCTGATTGATAGATGTCAGTATCAAGCGCAATTGAATTGATATAGTATGTTTGTGTTATAATTTTCCTGGAAATATAGAAACTTTCTGTATGGAATTTGTACAAAATACATAGAACTGACAAGGTAATATACTGGAAATATGAAATCTTTTGTAAGAAACTTTCTTTGTGGAATTTTTACAAAATACATAGAACTGACTGAAGGTAATGTGCTGGCCACATGCCACATCAGATTTTTTTAGGTAAAAATGTTTCAAATAAAAGTTGAAGAATTTAATATTTCGCATCTGAATCTATAAGTAGACTTTATTATTGTACACTATTAATAGTTATTTGTATATCAAGGCTGCGAAATCACTCTTTAGCGTACCGAGAGAAACATTGACAAGGCACTAAAGGATTTCGCGGACAAGGTGTACACAATATTTTTTGTGCAACCGTGAAAATATGTAATTACAAATTTTATTAATTTTATACAGTTTCATTGTAAATAGAAGTTAGCTTTCAAGGTAGCTATGGGATTGACATTTGATAAACAAAACCATGCAATTCTCAAGTGTCAAAGTGATTGTTTACCTAATTTCGCGGCCGCTACCATGACAACAGTCGCAAAATCCAATTTCGCGGCCTGTATTGCGGCTGCGAAATTCTTATTTCGGGTCCGGTTGCACAAAAAATAAATTTTAAACAGTATAATCAAAATGAGTATTATTGAGTATATAAATTAAATATTAACATTGAGAAATACTATAAAAATTGTGTAAATTTTCTTTAAGGAAAATAAAATAATGGTTGTTATTTTTCATGGTCAAGGTAAAATTACAATTATAATTGTTAAGCACAAACATACACATTGCATGTCTACTTGATTGATAATTACAACTAGCTATAATTTTTCACTCAGTAAATAATTAGATGAATCTTTTTCTCAATATTTTTATTGAATAAGGGATTTCCTCAAGTTTTAAAATAAGAAGAAATTATCTTAATTATTGTAGGTTTCATAAAAAGTCCCTCCAAACTGAGTAAGAAATACCAGGAATTGTGATTTTCCATTTTTATGATGATCTCATCAGCAGAAGAGGTCATTGAAATGATACGTCCACATATTCATAAAGATATTTAAAACATATATTCAACTTTTACTAGTATACCACATGTTATTTAATACAATAATATCATATAACAATCATGTAATAAAAACTAAAACAAGCTAAGCATATGTAATCCAGATATTGGAACGTACAAAAAAAAAAACTAATAAATATTCCGTCCTCGAATATGACCTGCGGGGGCTACTAAAACTTTTCGTTTCCGAGTCAATGAATAATAATTTCTTTGTTTGATCAATTCATATTTTTTGTAATTGGATTTGCATGGAATGGGAAACCCAACAATTTTAAATTGCCAGTCAAGCATACTGTGACGTACGCCACTGAAAGTTTCGAACGTGGTACGCAAAAATAACCCGATTAGCTCTTTTCTATAAAGTCGAATGAAGTATTCTCGACTAAAGCCTTGAGTTGTAGAATTCGCATTTTTCCGAAGTCTCTTTTTGTCTCGTGTGATTCAGAATACAAGCTGGGTGTTTGCCAGACGTCCGCGGGAAATCGAAGAGGAAACTTCGCGAAAAATAAAATACTTAAATAACAGTGAAAATATTTTTTTATTAATTCATCAGAGAAAAGAGTAAAGTGAACATCAAGTTGTGATCTAAATAAATGTGTTAAACAAATCAATCATTAATCATCAACATTTTATTGAAGTGACAACATATCTTTAAATAAATTGATTGTTGGCATCAAGCATATTATCGAAATGAGTTTTTCGCCTACGGCAACAAGAAGAAATGTATATCCACGGTATCCTGTAAGCAGAAATGCATTTTCTTCGCCCAGAAGAGATTTAAGTCCAAATGGAAATCGTGAAACTGAAACAACCCCAGTTCCCAACTATAGTTATTATCATAACAATCAACCAACTTCTATTTCTCCCATTCAACCAAATTCAAGACCAAAAAACATAAATTCCGATAACAACACTGAAGTATTAAAACCATTGTTGGAACCAGATGCAAACAACCCCCAACCCCCGTTAGCCGGTCCAGAAATCGACGATATCGACTCCGATGAAAGAGAAACTGTCCACAACAATCAACCTGGAGTAGACGACGGATTTTTCTCTGTAGATAAAGGAATAGAAGACAACAACCCCGATGCAGAAACTCTTCCAGAAAAACCAAAAGAACCTGAACCACTTCTTCCCCCCGATGCTCCGGATGACATTCCAGACGACATAGACATTGGAACGAGAGTTGGATCTCCTGTTCCAAGATATCCAGAGTTTCCCTACGCTCCTGGATATGGACCGGGGGTATATAATATTCCAGATTATGCCCCAACGGAAATTGGTGGTGAAGCTGTACCGGATGTTAATTTTTATCAACATAAAAAGACTTTAGCGCAAGGAATGATGGACTTGGCGCTTTTTTCAGCGAATGCAAATCAGTTGAGATATGTTTTGGAAAGTTACAGTAGACATCCATATTATTACTCCAGTATTATTTTAATTTCACTTAGTATAGGATTCCAAGTAAGTTGAATATATTAATATATTACCACACCTTTGCCTTATACGGTTGACGCATTAAGTTATTCTCGGTTATTGCTAATGAAAGTATAATGGGGTCTTATACTCATTTTTCAATTTTTTTTTCTGAAACCGCAGCAAAAGTACTATTTTCACGCCAAAAAGAAAAAAAAATCAGCGCGAAGTTTGCATTTCCCTGACTAGCCACGAAAACATTTAAACGTTTCATTTAAAATAGGGGTTCCCAAGTCAACGGCTTTTGAAGAAATAAAATTTTAATATAAAGTATATTAATATAAAATAAAAATAATGATAAATTATATAGTATTTATAAATGAATTTTTAGAATGAAAAATGCATATGTTCAAAACGGTCGCCAAATGACGTCACAGCCCTAACGAGGTCACACATCGAAGTTATTTCATTAATTAAAAATACATACAAATAAAAAGCACACACTTGCTAAATCAGTAACTACCCAGTTAACGTGGTAACGTGGATCACACGTGGATGCACGTTAATGCAGGTTATGTGTTAGTTACGTTTAATTTTCCCGCCCTAGATTTTTGTAGCTACATTCACTCGACACAGCTGTTTCTATCTCACAGATCATCAAGCTGACCAAGGCCTTGCTGGGGTTGTGACGTCACAGGTTGACATCATAGCAAATTGCAAAATTCTTTTACATTTTTCTCTCGTACTGCAAAATAAAAAAAATATGGATCTAATATTTTTATCTCTAAATTAACATATCAAAAAATTGTGGAAACCCCTATTATATTGAATATTAATATTTGTGTTTTGAACATTGAATATATTAGAAAAATAAAAAAAAAATTAGAACACCTCCCTATCGTCACAGTTTATAATGTATTTAACTTAATTTAAATAGAAATTAAAGGACTTTATCGACCCTTGCTGATCAAGTATTATTTTTGTTCTGTTCGTTTCGCTATTCTGCGTCTACGGTTTACTGTCGCTCCCATATATTTTGTATGGACGGGGCAGTAAACTGTAGACAAAGAAGTGAAACAAACAGGCCTATTATCTACCCTTGTGGTTAAAGTGCTACCTGATCCACTGCTATAGAAAAAATTATATTCTTTTCGCTTAAGAGGACCGCCTACGATTTCGAAATGAACAAAAAGAAGCTCTACATTTTTACCAATTATGCAAAATCTGTAAGGAATTTATGTATTTTTCACATATTTCAAGCTAAGCGATACGCACCAAGTGGCTAAATTTTGAACTAAAAATATGCCCAGAATAATAATTTTCTGGAGTTTACAGGCTATTTAAATCATTTAAAATGTCCTTTAACACAAGTATCATATTTTTAAATATCTCTAAAAAGCGTAAAATGCAGTATCAATGACAGTTGACAGCTCGTACATTTCCTAGTTGTGACGTCAAAGTATAAGTAACCAATATTGCTTGTATACCCTGTGGTGACGTCACAACTGGGAATCGCCAATATCATTGTTCTTATATCTGTAATAAAGTTCTAAAATTGGTGATTTTTGGTTAATTTCTGAATAAAGAATAAATATTTTAAAATTTTAAAAAGTTATGTACCTAATTTCATGTTTTCTAAGAGCTAGAGTTTAAATTTTATTAGAAATGAATGACAAATACTGTCATTATTAGTAAAAATCTAAGACGTGTTTTGTGTATTTTCAACGCTAAAGTATAAATAACAAGTTACAGACATAATATCAAGTTTTTTAATAACATAATAAAAATAAGATATAAATTCGTAACAGATTTTGCATAATTAGCAAAAAGTTAGACGATCCCCTTAATATTATTATAATCTCTGTGAAGTTATGGCGTCATACAGTTATAGCGCGAATATTTTTTGGTAAAATTTAAGCATAAAATGATTTAAAATTAGTTATGACAAAAAATATACAACTTTTTTTAGTACAAGACTTTACTTTTCAAATAAAATTTTCTTGGATAGATATTTAAAAAAAATTCTTGACATTCTATAACATAATATTAGATAAACTAATGACAAAAATAATTAAATGTTCTGGTATTTCTAAATATTAAAGTTCCGTCCTTTTGACCTAGTATAAGCGGCGCCTTACGGTCGCGCAAACTATTGATTCATGAACATAACTCGCAGATTTCTTAACTAAATCTTTATTTTTCAGATAGCTGTTGGGTTCGGATTGATATGGAATGCAAGATACGATGTGAAAGACAAAAAGGAGATGTGTATAGCAAATAAAATTAACAATTTTACAGTAATAGGAATATTTTTAGTAACAGTTATAAATGTTTTTATATCTGCCTTTGGAGTTGCGACTATTACTCCAACCGGATGATTTGACCTTGATTATAAAAATAACGTTTTTCCAGTGATAAGACTAATTATAAGTACAAACAAGCAGCTGTATGACGTTTTTATTATTCGTAGATTTGTGATGATATATTTTAATACTCATGTTTTTACTAACATTTCATATATTTATTATACAAATAAAATAAATTCATTTTTCATAAAAAAGTACTTTATTTATTCAATACAACACAGAAACATAAATATAATTATTGTAAATAATAATACATAATATTTTGTTCGTCTACCACATAAATGGCGCGCGCTCTCTTAAAACTTTCAGCCCAATTTTTTCCCATTCTGTATTAAGAATCCAAAGTTCTTGCGCAGATTCCAAACAAGACATTATCGCAGCGCCTTTCCACGCTGTCATAGCTGGATCCATTTCTTTAGGATGTGTAATAATGTCTAATTGTTCTGCTCTATACATATACGGAATTTGTAACGAGATTCTGTTTTGTAACCAAGTTCCTATTCCTTGAAATTTCATCCCTCCTCCCACGACTAAAATGCAGCCGTACATTTTTCGTTTTAAATCTTCGTTTGCTAATCAAAATAAAATAAAAAAGTTAATTAATTGTAAGTTGATAATGATATAACACGTTGTTTGGATGAGTTATAAATATTTGGAATCAGAGGAATCAGTTTGTGTTTTGTTTTGACGTTAACAGTTGTATTTTTAAACTGTTTAACGTCTAAATTAGTGTTTGTTTGTGGAAATCAAATGTTTTATTTGTAGAAACAAGGTAATTTATTCATTTGTTTATCTTAATTTAATAATAGTTTCAATTTATTTTAGAAAAGATAACTCTAAAACTCATATAATTTGAATATTATGTTTTAATGGGGGTTTTGCGAATTTTTGATTTTTTTATGTTAAAATATTTTTAAATCTAAAGCGATTTTACTTTTATATTTTGTAAATTTTTAAAATATACCGGAGAAAAAAATGTTTAACTTTTGCAATATTTTCTTCCCACCATTACGGCATACATAACATCAACTATGTACGAATTAGGTCTCGACATACGTGCCCAAAAGAAAGGGACGTTGAAAATATCGAAAATTGAACAAAAAATAAATAAATGCTTGACGTTTTATGTTTTATCTGTCACAAGGTAAGTTAAATTAATTGAGGTTTCTGACAATTTGATTTGAAAAATGTCGTTAATTATGATAATAACAGAAATATTATATTAGACTAATAATTAAAGTTAAAACATAGTTTTGTTTAAATAATATGAATTTATTAAAAATTCAACTGCGTAACAAAATTATGTATGATGCTATGATCATTTGCCCATTTCCAATACATCTAGTACTACAAAAGGAGACTACACTTATTCCTAACACTCTTTCTGCTAGAAACGCACGTTTTCCTTCTCGTCCTATATTCTGATTACGTGGCTTACGTGTATTTTTTGAAGACACATTAGCAGTCTTCAATTTTTTTTACGAATTTAGCAATTGTGAAATCACGCTCTTCATTATTATAAATATTCATTTTCTAATAATTTCAGACAATAAAACTAGACAAATTCAAATTGTCGGAAACGTCAAATAAGTTAAACTTTATGACAACCCCAAGCTCTAAACGTCATCTCATTCCACAGTCAGCTACCCTAACCATTCACCTACAATGACAATTGCAAATGTTTTGATATTACGTAATAAAATATTGAAACAAATATTTATTGACAGATATTTATAATTTTCTCTGATTTACGCAATGATAATAATGCAATTAATATTAAATAAGGTACACGAGGTAATGTACTATTATCATGTTAAATAGCATGCCTTAATTTTATGCCGGACACTTTTTATTCACAAAAATCAGTTTTCCCATGTTAAACACCTATGTCAAGGATTGCTTGGGACACACGGTATATATATATATATATATATATATATATATATATATATATATATATATATATATATATATATATATATATATATATATATATATATATATTGAGTTGAAAAGTTAAAACTAATAGAATCTATGGCTCATGCAACTTTCCTATATTCCTGTGAAATTTGGGGTCTGCGTCATTTTAAAACTGTAGAAAAAGTACAATGCTATCTACTAAAAAACATTCTACGTTTACCCAAAAATACCCCTCATTATCAAGTAAGACTGGAAACAGGAGCAGTACACTTATGGACAATGGTTCTTAAAAGAGCCTTAAACTGGTGGGCAACCATTCTAAAGATGCCTGATGATAGGCTACCAAAAATAATATACAACAGATTAATGTCTCTAGATAATTATGAAAACAACAAGCTTGAATTCAATTGGTATACACAATTAAAAAACTTTTTCGAAGATTTTCACTTACACTCCATCTGGCTTGAACAAAAAATAAATAAACAGAAAATAGATGAAATTACAAACACCCTTGCATTAGATCTAAAACAGAAAGACATCCACAGACTCTCACTCTCCTCCTATAGTTTCCACTATAAACTAATAAAAGATAATTCTGAAATAGAGAGCTACTTAAGATTAAAACTGCCTGTAATTAAATTACAAATAATATGTCAAATTAGACTTGCCAGTGATATGGGACTTAAAATATTTTATAAAGACTTGAAATACGAATTAAACTCTACTCAAATTTGCCTATTATGCAACAATAACAAACAAGAAGACTTATTTCATTTCTTTATGGAATGCCCTATATATAGTAATATAAGAAGAGCGTTTTTAAGCAAGTATTTTACAAATCACAGTCAAACCGACTACTTATGTTTTTTAAATTTTATAAAATCTCTAGATTCGCACAAAATAGATAACATTTTTTATTATACTTTAAATGCATTTAAAACGCGTAGCTTTTGTTTATTTGAATAGATTTTTCCTTGGTCTCTTCGCTACATTCTTTCTTTTGTTGGATTTATTTAAATTATATATTATATTAAAATAAATGTGATATTTATGTTTATGATATATAAAATAATGAATTGTTATAATTATTTAATATATCTTTGTTTTATGATTGGGCTGTCAATTATTTGTATGGGAACTTCCCGGAAGCAAATTAAATAAATAAATAAATAAATAATATATATATTGAGTTTTCTTTGGTTTTTATAAAAGCAGCTAAGCGATGAGCCCTTTCCTTAAATCTATCAATTATGGCGCTAAATTTTAATATTATTCTTGTAATTTATTTTTTAATTCGTCTTTGGTTTTAAAACCATTTATTCCTGTTTTTCCAAGAATTTTCCGCACTTACTTATTTGGGTTTAAGTTCCGGTGACTGTAGGAGTAGAAGATGTTTGAGCTTAGTTTTGATAAAAAAATGGAGTATTACAGCATTTTTTAATTTATTTTTTATCTTAGTTCAGGATTGTAGGACTAATTTTGAGTAAAAAAACACTATACATATTTCAAGCGAAATATAAATTTTCCATCACGGAGCGCTTACGACGCTCATTCGTCTGTTGACATCTGGACCAAACTTTAGCGTCTAAACCCACGTGTTCATAGACACTCATTTGCCTGTTTATAACTTTTGATCAATAAAACGTAGATAATCAAACCAATATCAAACACAATAATTAGAGCAAACATAATGAATAAAATATCAAATACAAAATATACGCGTGTACTATCGCCAACTGTGTTTCTAACCGCATATATTTAACCTGAAATGAGCAACAACATATCGAATCTACGTCACAATGTTCAAGAACGTTACTAGATTTGTAAAGAATTTCATTTTTCTAATATAAATTTATAAATAAAAACTTTTTACTAAACATGTTTATTATATTTTTCTAATATACGAAGATGTAACCTATAGGAAAAAGTTACTATTTTGCATAAATTCCATACCATCGGAATATGTCATTTTTAAAATTTATTTATTTATTTACGTAAAGCTTTTCATTTTGAAATTAATATTATTATTAATATTATGCATATTATTTTAGTTTTTTTTATGTATCACTGAAAATATTTTTGTCTTATCTAAATTCTTAGAAAATTTTATAAACAAGGAAAAACGGCAACAATTTAACTAGTCTAAATTTTTTTGATATATATATATATATATATATATATATATATATATATATATATATATATATATATATATATATATATCATTATATTTTTAGATAAAAAGTTGTAATAGGTAAATCTTAAAAAATTTAATTACTTACGACATCGATCGATGCTTTGTAAGACAGCTTGGTCTAAACCTAAAAGTTGCCCAGGATTTAGCACAAATTCTTTATCTTGTGACCCTGGAACTGCTGTATCAATTGCATCAACTACAATATCATCATCATTAGCGTTTACATTCGATTGATTTCCGCCTTGGTCGTCATTTCCTCCTAATAAATCAGAGGACGATGTTTCCATTGATTCTTTTATTCCTCTTCGCTGCAATTTATTCAAAAAAAACTTAAATTTTTGATCATAAAAAAAATTTATGTAGTACTTACACTTGTTTCCCGTAAATAATTTTCATCATGTGGATCCTCTGGATCGCCACTAGAACGTTTTTGAGTGTGAACTAATTTTAGACCAGTAACTCCAAATAATTCTGGTGAAAATAAACTCAATGGAGCAACAATACATTCATCTCCAACTTGGAGCGTATATTGAACAATGGGCTTTTTTGGATGATTAACAACGAAAGATTTTTCTTGAGATCCACAAATATCCTAAACCAATAAATTATAAATATGAACAATAATATATTTTTTTATATACTTACAAGATTGACGTGACAAAAATCTTCTTTTAATTTGTGTAAAAGCATAGTATCTAATTTGTTACTTTCTGAACAGTCTTTGTACGGAAATGCACATTTTTGAAGCAGCCAGTAAAATGTTTGCGTTATGTCGCCTCCTCCATATTCCATACGTACCTAAATAATAATAAAGAATAAATTAACTGTTATATTAAAAATATAGCTCTTGAATTTTTAATATAGGGCGCGCGCAGACACGTGACTCGAGGGACCTTGAAGTGCTTAGAATCAGCTGATTTGTGTGCGCATGTCATTTTGACAAGAACATTGTCAATTTGACAAGATCAATGTTTTGACTTATTTTGATTTTGAATTGCTAAAATGTCAATATTTTATAATTTTTAAGCAGTAAAACACATGAAATTAATAACATTTTAGCAGTCAAAAATCAAAATAAATCAAAACATTGGTCTTGTCAACATGACATTGTTCTTGTCAAAATGACATGCGCACACGAATCAGCTGATTTTAAGTACGTCAAGGTCCCTTGAGTCACGTGTCTGCTCGCGCCCTATTCTCGACTGAAATATCCTATAGAGGCGCTGCGTTCATTTAAGATGGCCCACTTAGTTGATGATTTTCCTGAGGTGTGATTGGCTGCCATAACCAATTCGGAGGGTTCGCAAGTTTACCGCTTGGTCGCGAATAGCTTTCTTAAAAATCAAATGAATCTGTTTCAGATTTTTCAAAATGTATTTTAAATTAAAGTATATGTAATATTTTTCTTAATAACAATTTTTATTTTAATAATTTATTGTTATTTTCTTAAATAATTAAATAAAAAGATGGGCGCCAAATATAGTCATAAAAAACAACCCCCTACTCCTGTGACGTAGCATATACATTACGTCATCCACAGCCAATAGGAAAACAGTTTGTCTATCACCTACGTTTTTAACAAAATAAATAAACGTCACATTATACAAATTTCAAAAATTAATTGTAAAATATCTAATAAATATTTCGACATATTTTCAAATTTGAGGCTACTTTAAATTTAATACTTAGAAGGTAAATATTTTTTTTTGCAACAGCCCTGTTAAACCTATTCAATTGCCTGCTCTCCTAATAATTTTACAGCAAAAACTGTAAACAAAATTATTTTATATTTTTTATTGTTTTTGGTATCTTCACAATTTTAAAAACAAATTTCTATAAACTAGTACAAAACATAATAAAAGAAGTATTTTTTGTCAAAACTCCACTGTGGAAAGTGGCGCTGACCTATTGTCATTATTTTGCGCGGAAAAGATGAAGGTCGTATAGGGCGCGAGCAGACAGGTGACTCGAGCAACCTTGAAGTGCTTGGAATCAGCTGATATGTGTGCGCGTGTCATTTTGACAAGAACGATGTCATTTTGACAAGACTAATGTTTTGACTTATTTTGATTTTGAACTGCTAAAATGTTTTTATTTTACAATTTTCAGGCAGTAAAACACATGAAATTAAAAATAATAACTTTTTAACAGTTTAAATTAAAATAAGTCGAAACTTTGGTCTTGTCAAAGTACCTCGCGCACACATATCAGCTGATTCCAAGCCCTTCAAGGTGGTTCGAGCCACGTGTCTGCTCGCGCCCTAGTCTTTTTACATGTTTAGTAAAGTCAATTTTCTATCTAGCAAAAATTATTATTATTATGAGAAAAATATACGCATATAACGGTTTTTTTTATTTAATGTTTGTTAACTTCTTATATAACATTTTATCCTAACAATATTTAAAGATTGTGAAATGTAGAAAAATATAGATACATACTCTTGTATTTGAATGAGAAAGTCCGTCTTCAACACAGGAAACAGAAGTTTTTTGATCCCCTACATCAACAACACATGCATAGCCTAATCCAGCGCCGAAAGTTGCTGCTACATGATCCTATTTATTAAAAATAATAAAATATAATATTTAAACATTGACACAAATAAATATATTATTACTTGTACAAGAAAACAGCTGCCAAATCCCATTTTTAATAAAAGTAAAGTCATCAGTTCTTTTAAATAACCTCGATTGTAAATATCTGGAATAACTAAAACTGCTTTGTAAAATTTTAAATCGAATTTTTTTATATGAAGTTGATTTTCCAATACATGAATCCAAATGGTTTCTAAGTTTGCTAAAACTGCAGTTATGGAACCTCCAGGTCCTGGATGGATGTTTAAATCTCCTCTTCGATAAGGAAAATGTATATTGAAATCTTCTATAGGATTTAATCTGAGTATCTATAAATATTTAAGTTCAACAAATGTGGTAAAGATTGTATTAACAATTACTCGAAATCTCAATCATACAGCAAACATCGTAAAAACTCATTTTTCACTGCCTTATATCTCGAAATCTATTTTGACATATGCTCTTAAAGGTTTTACCCGCAGTTGAAAAACACCTTTATATAAAAAACAACATTGGACCCAAAATAAATCCCTGTGGAACACCAAATAATATAGGTAGGTTAATAATCTAATTTACAATTATGAAATTATCAGTGAATACTAAAACGTCGATTTTGTAACAATAAATGTTGTATGACTGCAATTTCGAGTTACAAACACCTAAAACGAATAAATATTACATCATTTCCAACGACAATATCTTTCTCTGGCTTGACCCATTCTCCGCCACTAGATCCTTGTTCTTCCGGTTGCGATCTCCTATTAAACGCGGCAATTTGTTGCGGGGGAGTCGCATATCTTCTACGACCATCTGATTGCAAACATGATTGAAGAGTATGTGATATTTGCAAACGCGCATCTTCAATTTCTTGTAACTGATCTTTAGACTAAAATGTTCGTTATGGATTAGAGAATACGACCTAATACAGGGTGAGTCTGGGAAGACCCCCCCCCCTTTAACTTTTTTATTATAAGATAGAATAAAATGGCTCATATAAAAGTTTTATTATTTTATATATACTATTTGATGGCAGATGTAGATATTTTTTATAAAGTCAGGTTTACAAGATACGACTATCAACTTTTATGTTTCAAATGGCAACCTATAATTATTTTAATAAAATAGAAACCGCCATTTTTTCTCTTTTCAACGATGTATTATTTTTTATTAATGTATTTGAAAAATTTCGAGAAAAATGAGATAATTTAGAAATATTTTTTAAACAAATATTATAGGTGGCTATGTGAAAATAAACAAAACGTAACAATGTAAAACAATTAAATTAATGTCAAAAAGTATACATTTGTTTGTTACTTAATTTAACTTTGTAAACAAAAAAAAAAAACATTTTGAAATGTTCACGAAGAACGAATTAATTGAATTTTCTCGAAATTTTTCAAATGCATTAATAAAAAATAATACATCGTTTAAAAGAAAAAAAAAGGCGGTTTCTATTTTATTAAAATTATAGGTTGCCATTTGAAAAATAAAAGTTGATAGTCGTATCTTGTAAACGTGACTTTATAAAAAATATCTACATCTGCCATCAAATAGTATATGTAAAATAATAAAACTTTTATATGAGCCATTTTTTTCTATTACTTATAATAAAAAAGTTAAAGGGGGGGTGTCTTCCCAGACTCACCCTGTATAGATACATAAATGTATTATCATGGCGCATGAAGAAATTTAACTTAATATTAATCAAATCAGAGGTATTCCATGGCGCAACTAATTTGATTAATATTAAGTTAAATTATAAAATTTTTTGAGTCTAATGATTCTTAATTCATGATTTTCTACTTCTATTATCCAGAACAGAAAAAAATGAAGAATTTTAACGTAATTGTAATCAAATCAGTGGTGCCATGGACAGTGTGCGCATTTGTTTTTTTTCCATGGCCTCACTGATTTGTGGCCCTATTCTGAACAAAACTATAGGTTTTACAGATCTGTAAATAATGAACAAATATTAATTAACAATGTTTTTGTCAGTTTTTTACAGATTTACAGATCTGTGAGACTTACAGATTTGTTCAGAATTGGTCTATTGATTAAAATTAAATTAAAATTCTTCGATTTTCCATCAATGGTGCCGTAGAATAATTTTAAAAAATGGGTGTGTTAAATTGTGAACATGCAGATTTCAGAAGTATATTCATACCAGTTCAGCTTTAGGAGGTAAAAATGGATCTTTATGTTCTAAACCACCGATTGATCGTCTTCTAGCTACAGCATGTAATATGGTACATGGGTTTACATCAGATGCTCTGCCGATTCGTAAATATAGAGAGCCCGGATGTATAACAATTATAGTTTTTGTATGAAAATGCTAAAATTAAAACAATGCATAACTTGATATACCTTTTATTTTATTTGTGAGGTACATTGTACCTCAGGAGGAGTTTCTGGAAAAATAGGCATGATGATTACTTTTAAAACATAACCTTATTTTTACTTTAACAAACACAAAAACATAACCTTATTTTTACTTTAAACGTCAAATATAATGACGTTTGATAGTTCGAAAATACGCTACCGGTGTCATGATAATCGATTGTAGCTGTCATTGAAGAAAATCTAGTCATTTTTCGTAAAATATTTCGAGAATCAATATTTTAAATGTTACCTAGAATATTTAGAACCGAATCCGAGATTCGCAAGAGACAAATTAATACTTTAAAGATATTTAATGATAAGTAAGTACAAATATAACCTCTTTTGATTACGGGTTATTACTCTTTGTTTTTATGCAGTGTGATAGAAGTAGTGGAAGGAACTGAATACTGCATTGCTTTTGAGTCAGGAAAAAATGAGCTTGCGTTGCAAGTTTTGTTATCAAACGAATTTCCAAACGAGAAACCAACTTTGAAAATATCTCCGTGCGTTTCACACCCTTGGGTAAATGCAGACGGAGAAATTGTGTCTGCACCTGGTTTATTGAATGTAAGATATATAAATATTAAGAAATAATGTAATAATTTTGGTAATAGTTTACAGTTCATTCTGATTTGGGACGTGTTGTACAAGCAATAATAAGGGAATTTGAAAGGAATCCACCTCCATTAACAGTGAATCATAGTCACGTGAATACCAGCTCGCCTATTCCAATTCAATTTTCTTATTCTAATCCAATTAACGTCTCAAGTCCCAATTATAGTTATTCTAATCTTAATTCTTATTCGCAAGCCTTAGTTCCTTCAACATCCTGTGTAAATCAATCTTTAATTTTTCCTGAATTAAATTCTTTAACCTTAGAGGAATTACAATTATTAAATGAAAATGGCGATAAACAAGATGAATTTTTGGAAAATATGCCGCAGATCCGAGAAATGAATAAAACGTTAGACGATCTTTTAATTCAAATAGAGGAATTAGCAGGTACAAATCAACAATCATAGCTTCTTCAATGTTAATTTTGAAATGTTCAAATATTGTTTCCCCTAATTATTTTTCAAAACGAATATTTTTTTATGGAAATAAATATTTTGCTTTTAATGATACCCTAATTTATAATTTTGTAATAACCGCAACAGGAAAAAAACGAAGAAATTTATCTTATGTTAATCAAATCAGAGGTGCCATGGAAAAATAAAATAAAACAAATGCACACACTATCCATGACACCATTGATTTGATTTGAATGTTTCATCATTTGTGCCATGGAATAATAAAAATAAAAACTCTGCATCTCATAATTCTTATTCATTATTTTCTATTATCCAAACAAGGAAAAATCGAAGAATTTTAACGTAATATTAATCAGATCAGTGGTGCCATGGAAAAATAAAACAAATGCACCCACTGTCCATGGCACTACTGATTTTATTAATATTATCTATTTTTATTTTTCATCAGTGGTGAAATAATAAAAATTAAAAATTCAACGTCTAATAATTCTTAATTCTGAGCTTAATTCATAATTTTATATTACCCAAACCGAAAAAAACAAACAAATATTTAACTTAACATTAATAATATCAGAAATCAGTGGTTATGGAATAAGAAACAAGTGCACATACTGTCCATGGCACCACTGATTTGATTAATATCAAATTATTACCTCCCGTCATACCAAAACTTTTCAGATTTGGTATTTAAGACTTTTTTTATTAATGAGAACGACATATTAGATGTTTTTCTAAAATTAATAAACCGGAAGTACTACTTTACAGAAAGCTATAAACAGATTTTCTTGAAAAAATATATTAAAACATGATCCAAAACTTCTCAAATTTGGTATTTAAAACACGTGTATAATTTGAAGCAACATTATATTTTGACTATATCTATATGATAAACCGGAAGTGGTTTAAATTTGGAGCTCTGAACAGATTTTCGAGGAAAAACATAATAAAATATAATCCAAAATTTGGTATTACAGAGTTTTATATTTATTGGAACAACAAATTAGATTTTGTTTACGAACGGTCAACCGGAAATGATACTTTACTCAAAGCTCATTGCTATTTCAAACATAGAATTGACGGGAGGTCATGTGTTGGCCACATCAGATTTTTTTAAATTTTCATCAGTTGTGCCATGGAATAATAATAAAAAAATCTGCTTCTAATGGCATCACAATTCACAATTTTCTATTATTCGGAACATCGGAATCAGATCAATTGTGCCATGGACTGTGTGCGCATTTGTTTTTTATTCCATAGCACCACTGATTTGAATAATAAATTTGGATTTTTTCGATTTTTTCCTGTTTGGATAATAGACAATAATTATGAATGGACCTTTCCAATTTAAGGACTATCTCTTTCTATCGCTGCAAATAGTAAGAAAATGGCGCGAACAACTGCCAGTTGGGCTATCAAACGAAACGTCGAAAATATTGCAGTCATTAAAATACTTGTATTCTCAGTGAATATTTGCATCGTTAGACATTTTACCTTCAATAAAAGCTTTTGTAACTAATTTCGATAAGATTTTTTAAAGTTATCCGAGATATTCTCACATTTTACGTCTAAATGTTTTAGAATCAAACGTCATAGATCTGTTGTTCTTACTATGCGCAGATCCCCATTGCGCATATCTTCTATCTCTTTAAATTCAAAAGGTCCATTGAGATATTAGATGCAGAATTTTTTCTCTACAAAAAACTATTTAACTGTTTTGCCGAAAAATAATTAGGGGAGACAGCATTTGAAGATTTCAAAATTAACATTTAATCGTATAAAATGTTTTATGTATGTATTTTTTAAATATATTTATTATAGATACAAATTTGTCCAAAAGAAATCAGCTAGAAAAATTATATGAAGAGAGAAAGACTAGGATAGAAACTGTAGATAAATTATTACAACATAATGAAGTACTAAATGAAAATTTTCAATTATTGTCTGATAGATATAAGCCATCTAATATTAAGGTAAATAATCATTAATTTTTTGTTTTCAAATTATTTATGATAAAATTTTTGAAGGAATCTTTGAGAGAGGCGGCAGTAAAGGCAGATGAACAAAGTGAAAGCATAGCTGAAAGTTTCTTAAACGGAGACTTGGATGTAGATCATTTTGTTAGTTCCTACATAAAATCGCGAATTGTGAGCCACACAAGAAAGGCAAAAGAGGAAAAATTAGCTCATCAGTTAAGCGAACTTGAGCGCGCGGGCTTTTGAACTGAACTTGCATTTTTTTACACATTCCATTGGATGAATGTATAAAAACATGAGAAAATGCCTGTACTTACCGTATATTAAACCCAGTATCTGCCAATTGAAAAGGGCCAAAATAGTTTCCTGAAATTGTAACATGGGTACAGGAAGTGTATACAGTATTGTGATCTATTTTATTAATGTTTAATTAAATAATTTTAATTACTTTTATTTATTTACTAAGTAGAGAAACTGTACAGCGACAGAAATAAACGAATATGCATTATTTACATTGTATATTTATTTGTCTTACAAGTGATGTCATAAAAGAACAATAGTTTTAAGTAAATATCAAATATAATACTATAAATAAATCAACTATTACTAAAATATAATTTAAAAGCAATATATGTCAGCAAAATCTAAAAATAAATGTTCTAAAATAATTTATAAATTTAAAAATCAGCATCTGTGGTAAAAACATTGTCGAGTCGATCAGCCATTACACCGCATTTTTGGTACTCCCCAACTTTCTTCTCGAAAAAGTTTGTCTTTCCTTCCAGCGAGATCATTTCCATAAAACTGAATGGATTTCGCGTTCCATAAATCTTCGGACAATTCAATTCCGTCAGAAGTCTGTCTGCTACAAATTCGATGTACTGAGACATCAATTCGCAGTTCATTCCCAGTAAACTAACAGGTAAAGCGTCTGTTAGGAATTCTTGCTCAATTGTTACCGCATCTCGGATGATTGCAATAATGCTTTCTTCGGATGGTTTTTGTACAAGATGCTTGAACATCAAACAAGCAAAATCGCAATGTAGCCCTTCATCTCTGGAAATTAATTCGTTGCTGAAGGTCAATCCCGGCATTAAACCGCGCTTTTTCAGCCAGAAAATGGAGGCGAAACTTCCGGAGAAGAAAATTCCTTCAACGGCAGCAAAAGCGATGATTCTTTCTCCAAATGAGGCAGATTGGCTGGAAATCCAATTTAGAGCCCAATCGGCCTTTTTCTTCACACAAGGAAGTGTTTCAATAGCATTGAACAAAAATTCTTTCTCATGTGGATCTTGAATATACGTCTCAATCAGCATGCTGTACATCTCGGAATGCACATTTTCTATAGCGATTTGGAAACCATAAAAGCAACGAGCTTCAGTAACCTGGACTTCTTGACTGAATCTCTCCACAAGATTTTCGTTTACGATGCCATCTGAAGCAGCGAAAAATGCCAAAACATGAGAAACAAAATGCCGTTCATCTTTGTTTAATTTATGGGTCCAATCTTCGATGTCTTTGGATAAATCGACTTCCTCCACTGTCCAAAATGAAGCTTCGGCTTTCTTGTACATGGCCCAAATGTCTGGATATTCAATGGGGAATATCACAAAACGTTTTGGATTTTCACGAAGGAGAGGCTCTATCTCGGGATCAAAATTGCTAATTTTCTTCTCGGTCTTCGGTTCAGACTTTTCGCCATTGATTGTAAGTTTGTTGAGAGATATTTCAGCCAATACCTTATTTTTCGGTGAGGTTATCTTGTTTTCCTTGCTGTGGGATGAGATATTTTCTTTATCAAACACTACTGGAGGCATTTTCACAGATGTTTTAATTCAATAAGTATAAAAATATCAAAATATATACGGTAAAACTACAAACACTTTATACATCGACTATGGCGTAGTTAGGTATACGGGGTATATTGCGCCAATTTCTGTTTATATACGTAAATGTTTTCCGGTACTTTCGCGCCTAGTGGATTTTGTATGTGTTCAGACAAACATTTCCTCTTTGTAAGACTTTACAAAATAAATTTTTAGTGTAATTATAGATTTAAATCACTTTTTATGTCCAAAATGTTTATGTAAAATATGCCCAAAGTATTAACATAATTTTGTTTCACAAAAAAGAGTTATATTCAAAGTTTAAAATAATGTTTTGATAACTTTTTACGTATTCTCTGGACGTTCTCTTCTCCCACCACGATAAATAATGGCTTGAGGGGAGCAAACCATTGCGAACACATGGCATAAAATTCCCGCCAACTGCTATCCTACTCAGCAGTTGGTAAATTCCGATAATTCGCTGTGTAAAGGATAGAAAGAGAGCACAGCACGTACATTTAAAATTAGATAAAGAATCATACAAACAAGTCCCAACAAGCAGATACTACGTCACGAAATTATTAACCGTAACGCGGTAACGTTTTTTTTGCACATCAGTTATTTACACAATGATAATTATTACTCATTTTTCTTTGAAATGGCGTAATATGGCTTCAATGATCGTATAAAATTTAAATTTATTTGTCTGCAATATGTTATTCAAATTTATTGCAGTATCAGGATAGTTTATTATCGTGGGCTATAAAAATAAACTGTTATAGAAAATGTAGATTCAAATAAATAAATAAATATAAATATATCATCACGGCATATTACCCATTGCTGAGTGTGCCAATCTGCTTTGTACACAGAATTCGGTAATGATGATGACATATTTGTACCGTGCGGGCGTTTACCAGGCGTCACCTCACGGGCACTCATTGCTGGCGTGGAGAGTGCACCACAGGGTTCAATTTTGTGGCATTTAAAATTTGAAATATTTGGCGTCAGTCAGGATCGAACCCGGTTCCCCAGATTCGCGGGCAGACACTCAGGCACGCGGCCACGAGACCCCATAAATGTAGATTCACACATACTTAATTTGTTTTATAAAGCAGTTGATGGATCAAATATTCTTTAGTTGATTATTGATTGGCAGCTATTGTTTCTTGTTCGTCTTTTGTTCCTGAAACAATATAATATTACTATAAATTGATCAAAATAATTGTTAATTTATAAATATATTTACTTTATTTTTATATTATTTGTATTTCTATTTATATTTACTGATAACAGCATATTTTTATTATCTTTTTAATTAAGTCTGATTAAAATTGGCGGTTTATTTGCTCTTATCCTTAACCTTATTCAACACTTTTAGCAGTTTTTTTGTAATCTGAATAATTCCATTCAAATAGATAAAAAAATATTGAACATAAAAAAATAATTGGTATTTAGCAGTTTCGTGGAAAAACTAATGAGGAAAGAAATCTCATTTCTCCGTACAATTAAACGAGACAATACATCTGCAGATGAACTTGACGTAAATAAAACAAATGCTGGCCTATTATTTTTCATTTGTGCCGGTTAGTTAGAGAATTTAGTAAATAAACTATTCTTTATTATATGGGCCATATAACTGGTTTTTTGACCTTGAAGGTGATAAAACTATCCCTTGTGACTTGTGACATAGGAGTAGGTGGTGAATAGTCAAAAAAAAAAATGTATTAAAAAAGTTTCTGTTTCATCGTGTCAAATTCCCAAAAGGTATATAAAAAGATATAAAAACTCCAACATAATCGTAAATGTAAAGTACTTAGTCATTTGTTTGTTGGAATGCATAGATCACTAGATATAAACGACAATGTAAATTTTACTGATTTGTATATTTTCAAATAACTTCCAAAACTGAAATAAATAAAAATAAATACATATATCATCACGGCTTGTTACCCATTTCTGGATGTGCCAATTTGCTTTTTACACAGATTTGGTAATGATGATATATTAACCCATATTTTTTTAAAAACGTTTTACGACGAAAATGGACCCCGGTCTTGAAAAAGGCGATAGCAGACGGCAGACGACTTAAAAGTAGTAAGAATATGGAATGGAATATATAGGTGTGACGTAGATGTTAAGGGCATTAAAAACTCGTATATTAAATACTATTGTGGAGGTCCCCATTTTATTGAATATTTTTTATAAGGATATATTACCCATTTCTGGGTGTGCCAATTGACTTATTAAATAATTAATATAAATAAAAATAGATTACTAATTAATGACGACATACAATACATATTACTAGGGTGTTCATTATCGTTCATTTCATTATGCTGCTATGAATGTAAACATATACATATACAGGGTGTTTGGCGTAAGTCCGGCACCAACAATATTTCGTTTATTTTGAAAGATACAAGAAAATGTTAATAAGCAAACTTAATCTAGACAGAGGGGCTCATAAGATGACCATTGTAAGAATTTTGCATCACTTCCGGTTTTAGCGGAAATGGGTACAACTTTAAATCTAACATAGGGAATCTGTATTTTTATATATTTTTTTAGAATGTACATAAAATTAGCTTCACGATGATATCAAATATCATAGTATTACTTCAACCATTTCAAAATGGCGACCATTTATTTTCAAAAGATGTATTAATAAAATTCCAAACAAAATTAAACATAGCAAGCTATGAAACAATTTTATTACCTTAAAACAAAAGAAAAGTATTTATCTATGCTCTGTTCCATTTAAGCCATTCAGTAGATGGCACTGGCAACAGCGCAAATCTGAACTAGCCGAAATTACATTGGGTAAACTTGTCTCTAATATCAGCCAATCAGAGAGATCAAAACTATTCCCGCTATTCCCTATGCTCCGCAATACTGAATGGCTTAAATGGAACAAGGTATACATAAAGTTGATGTGCTCCAATTTTGTTATTTAATTTAAAATTGTTTTATAGCTTGCTATGTTTAATTTTGTATGGAACTTTATTAATGCATATTTTGAAAATAAATGGTCGCCATTTAGAAATGGTTGAAGAAAAACTATGATATTTTGGTATCGTTGTGAAGCTAATTTTATTTGCATTGCATTCTGGAAAAACATATAAAAATACCGATACCCTATGCTAGATTCAAACTTTTACCCATTTCCGCTAAATCCGGAAGTGATACAAAATTCTTACTATGATCATCTTATATGAGCCCTTTTGTCTAGTTTAAGTTTGCTTATTACCTTTTTTATTTCCTTGTACAAAGTAAAGGAAGTATTGTATTCGCGAAAAATGTCGGTTTTCAGATTTCAGCGGAAATATCCATTTTGACCATCCCTGAATCCATTCTGACTAATTACGTCCTGACGTCTGTACGTACGTACGTACGTATCTCGCATAACTCAAAAACGGTTTTTCTTGAATAAAATGCTTTCATTTTGATTTTAGAAATAAATGCTTCAAATAAGAGTTTTACAGAATTAAATTCTGCGTCTAGCACATCAAGTATTATTAAATTAACCCTTTATATAAGCGAGATATGTAAATTTAAAGCTTGCTATGGATTAGGACAAAAAATAACAAAAAAAAAAATAGATGTTAATGTCAAATTACGTTAAATACGTGCAATTTTATAATTGAGTCTATACTTCATATTAGTCTTGCGTACAAGGAAGTCGTGTGGTGTCCACATCAGATTTTTTGTATCTCTCAAAATAAACGAAATATTCTTGGTGCCGGACTTACGCCAAACACCCTGTATAGCTGAAATCCCTCACTTCAAAACTAGTTTTTGCCAACCTTCGCTTTCAAATTCCAACCCTACAACCTACGTCCCTGTCTGTCTCAATTATGATATCCATGGAAACAACGACATAAATTAGCTAGGGTCGTAAACGGTCTCACATTCGGCAATTCCAAGTTCGATCTCGGATCTCGATATTTCGAGTTGCCAGTCGTAAACGCTGAAGCTAGCTAAACGCTGAAGAACTCCAACAATGAAGGAATAAAACAGGGTTGTAATCTGATAGTAATCCAGGAGATTTACTGGCGAAAATCGTGGAGTTATGCACATAATTTATGTTTATGTTTATTTTTATTACACTCGAGGGATGGATCTATTTGAACGGAATTTTAATTTTGTTTAATTATGATTTAACATTGGTGCTAAGTTGAGAATCGATTTTAGGGTGAGTTTAATGGCCCATATTCCACGAGAAATGCATTAGAAGGTAATAACTTTATATATTAAGATACTTAATTAATGTAGTAAATCATTACTTGGTCGTTAATAAATTAATTTTGACATTAGACATGTTTGAAATATTGCTTTGAATATTTTGCTAAACTATCAAAGTATTTCAAAGTTTTTTCAAAGATTATATTTGATAAGAAAGAAGAATTATGAATAAGGAACTTTCTACAATTTTTACCTCTCGTCATACCGTAGGTAAGGGAGGTAATGTTATCGGTCCAAAAATTTGATGGTGAGTTTTCTGTAAATAAGCACGAATTAGAGTCCCTACAACACGTTTTTACTATCTTTACGATGATGTCTGTGTGTGTGACAATTTTTTCCTGTCCACGATACCCTTATATCAAATTTCCAAATATTTCTATTTTCCGTATTTAAGCTTTCTGCATTCATGTAAAGAGTTGAATAGATTTTGGGTAAAATTGGATAACCGGAATTGATACTTTACTTGAAGCCCATAACAGTTTTTAATGAAAAACTATATTAAAATATAATCCAAAACTTTTAAATTTTAGTATTTAAGACTTTTATATCAAGGGGAACAACATATTAGATTTTAGCTAAAATTAATAAACCGGAAGTGATACTTTTCTTGAAGTTCTCAACAGATTTTCGTGAAAAATATATTACGGTATATTCTAAAAATTTCATATTTGCTATTTAATATTTTTATACTAATCAGAACGACATGTTAAATTTTTTCTAAAATAGATAAACCGGAAGTGATATATCTTCAAAAACTTTTAAAATGTAGTATTTTAGATTTTTAATTGAAGGGCAAAAACATATCAGATTAGATTAAAATTGATAAAGTGATACTTTATTTGAAGCTCTGAACAGATTTTCTTGAAAAAATAATGATATATTCCAAAACTTGTCAAATTTAGAATTTAAGAGTTTTATATGAAGAAGAGCAATATATAAGATTTTGGCTAAAATTGGTAAAGCAGAAGTGATAATTTATTTGAAGCTCTGAACAGATTTTCGTGAAAAAAATATATTCGAATATGATCCAAAACTTCTCAAATTTGGTATTTAAAACTCGTGTATAATTTGAAACATTAGATTTTGACTATACCTATATGATAAACCGGAAGTTTAAATTCTATATAAATATTAATGTTAATCATTATGACATAGATAAAAGAACATATACTTTCCTTTATGGGGTCTCGTGGCCACGTGCCTGAGTGTGAAGTCGCGAATCTGGGGAAACGGGTTCGATCCTGACCGACGCCAAATATTTCCAATTTTAAATGACACAAAATTGTTCCCTGTGGTGCACTCTTCACGCCAGAAATGAGTGCCCGTGGTGACGCCTGGTAAGCGACCGCACGGTGCAAATATTTCATTATTACCGATATCTGTGTGCAAAGCAGATTGGCACACCCAGCAATGGGTAATAAGCCGTTACGATATTTGATAAGATGTGCAATGTCATGATCGTTATAATAATATGAAACATTTCCTTATTTAATAATACACATTTTCTAAAACCACCGTATTAAATAAATATTTACTTAATACAGATATTTATTATTTTATCTAGCTAGTCATGGAATTTTATTTTATTAATTTTTAGGTTAAATGATTTTATATTGCGTAATCAACTGGAGCGAAATAAATTTTTCTTATATATTTCAAAATAACAAATAATAATCGCTTCCTTATATTATAAATAGGTAATTTTTGTAAAATACTTATAAATATGTAAAATATTACCTGTAAATATTTATAGAAGTGCATTCCGAGTTGAGAAGTCATATGTTTCAATTACGTATTGTTCTATGCATTTATGAGTATGACTGTGTAGAAATGATATACGTAATGATCGGTGCATTTCTATTGCATCAGAACGCAAAACAATATGCATTTGTGATGTGAAGGTTGCAGGTCTATATGATTTTAAAATTACTGACATAAGTACTCGTATGTGTACATGAAAAATAAGAACTATTATGCTCTGTTCCATTTAAGACATTCAGTAGATGGCACTGGCAACAGAGCAAATCAGAAGTAGCCGACATTACATTGGGTAAACTTGTCTCTTGTCTCTAATTTCAACCAATCAGAGAGGTCAAAACTATTCCCTATGCTCCGCAATACTGAATGGCTTAAATGGAACAAGGTATAATAATAACTGTAAATGTTTTTTTTTTAATATTTATTTCATAATGACTATTCGTATTGTAATATAGAGTTACCTATATATTTTTTAGCAATTCATAATTTTATACAGTGCAATCTCATTTTATTTGAATTTTTCAATAGACCCATAAACCAATTTTTACCTCTCGCTACCCTTGGTAAAGCAGGTATAGGGATTGTGCTAAAAATCACATATCGAGATTATGGTAAATGACCACGTTTTAAGGCCCTTAGAATCCAATTTTAACATTTTCCCGACGATGTCTTTGTGTATGTGCGTGTGTATGGATTCTCCACTCTAACTCAAATATTATGTCATTCAGAAAATTTTGAAACCTTATATTTCTACCTTATTCTAATATGGAAAAAAGCCATTAGATTTTGGTGTAAATCAGATAACGGGAAATGGCACTTTACTTGAAGCACAAATTTTTTTTTTTCGAAAAATACTTTTAAATGTTATTTTTTTCGCAATTTACATTATTAGAAAAATTAAAGATTATAAAATTTTCTACAAGTTTGCATTAATACTTTTTCTATATATTTTATGGACAAATTTATAAAATAATATATAATTTAAATTCCGGAGCCTAAACAAAACTCCTTGGTTACATAGTTCAGATTTCATATTAATAATAGTAACGTTAACGTTTTGAAAAGAAAATAGAACAATAGTTATATGGAAAAGAACTTAATACAGTTTCGAGCATAAGTAAATATGTAGGTATGTATTTAAATTAATAAAAATTAAATGGCGGGAGGTATTTTGTTGGCCACATCAGATTTTTACATCCCGCTACCCTTGGTAAGGGAGGTATAGGGATCGTGCTAAAAATCGCATATCGAGATTTTGTTAAATGACCACGTTTTAAGGTCCCTAGAATACAATTTTAACATTTTCACGATGATGGATCCTTTACTCCAACTTAAATACTATCACTCAGAAAATTTTGAAACCTTGTAGGTATTTCTACCGTATTCTAATATGGAAAAAAGCCATTAGATTTTGGTGTAAATCAAATAATCGAAAATGCTACTTGAAGCTGAAAATAGTTTTTCTTCGAAAAATACTTTCAAATTTATTTTTTCGGGATATGTGTTATTGTAAAAATTAAAGATTATTAAATTTTCTACAGATTTGCATAAATACTTTTTCTATATATTTTATGGATAAATTTATAAAATTATCTAAAATTTAAATCCCGGAGCCTACGTTTTAAACAAGCACAACTCCTTGGTTACACAGTTCATATCACAAATGTATGTAACTGACAGATAAATGTCACTGCCAAAACAAAATCAATTGATTATGAATGCTCACGTAATTTGGAATTATGTATTCATTACCATTTGCTGTGGTTTTATTCAAATATTTAGTAGGTATATATTATTTATTTGTTTTAATCAAATATTTAGTATATATTATTTATTCGTTTTGAAATTAAAGCAGAACTATGGTACCTATAGGGCGCGAGCAGACACGTGACTCTGACGTCCTTGACGTACTTGGAAACAGCTGATTTGTGTGCGCATGTCGTTTTGACAAGAACAGTGTCACTTTGACAAGACCAATGTTTTGACTTATTTTGATTTTGAACTGCTAAAATGTTATTAATGTACAATTTTCAGGCAGTAAAACACATGAAATTAAAAATAATAACTTCTCAACATTTTAAAATTAAAATAAGTCAAAACATTGGTCTTGTCAAAGTGACATTGTTTTTGTCAAAATGACAAGCGCACACAAATCAGCTGATTTCTAGCACGTCAAGGACGCTCGAGTCACGTGTCTGCTCGCGCCCTATAGTAATAATTCTCGGCATTAAAGTTCCTTTTTTCCATTCTGGTGGTTTATTTGCCTCTGCAACTAAATTCCACAGTAATGATAAAAAAATTTAATGCCTTTCTACTTTCTACATAAAATACTATTAAAGCTTTTTGTGTATTTTTTTCAAAATAACTTATTTATTTTCTGTTCAATATTTATCTCAGAAATCATTTACTGCCAGTTGACTTTTCGATAGTTTGACACTTGTGTTTGTTGATAAAAACGCTGACACCACAGCGCTCTCGTTGCCCGGAAGCGTTTGTGAGTCTCCCTCGATGCTACTTCCGGTTCGGCGGAATTGCGATTCTGGTCTTATAGTGGCCTCTGACGGTGTTGGTGGCGGAGGCGATCCGTTGTTGCTTTGTTTTGTATCGACACGCCAACTTCCAACTGAATTTATTTATACAAGTTGTGAGTTGTGAGGTTACTTTTGTTTATAAGAAGAGAAAGAGATAAGTGGTTAGGTTATGATAGATTGGAATTTATTTGAAAGGAAAGTTTAGCAAAGCGCAATGTTGGTTTATATAATAGTTTGGAATATTAAAAAAAGCGAACTCAACCGGTTTTTTAAAAAACATTGAAACACGTCGGTTTTAGTTTTTTAAAAATACAATTAATAATTGGGGTGCAACCTTATGATTTATTTGCATGATCATAAAGGAAAGACAAATCACTATCGGGTTCCACTAATAAAAATGTATATTGCATTTATTTTTTTGTGATGACGTCATAACTAAAAAAAATCTGATGTAGCCAGCACATTACCTTCCGTCAGTTCTATGTATTTTGTACAAATTCCACACAGAAAGTTTTTTTTGCAAATGATTCCATATTTCCAGTACATTACCTTCAGTCAATTCTATGTATTTTGTACAAATTCCATACAGAAAGTTTCTTGTAAGATTCTATATATTTCCAGTAAAATTATAACTCAAACATATTATGTAAATTGCACTTTAACACTGACATTTGTTAATCAGAATTTTCTTAATGTAGTAGATGTTTCCATAGCACAGCTGGCTGCTTTGTGAAATTTAATTTCTTTATAATTTTTTAACTCTATATCCACTGAATATGAATTATAAAATGTAATCAAATCGTATAGAGAATAAAATATTCTTAAATATTTATAATAACATTAAATGTGAAAAAGTGATATTTAACAGCATTTTTTTAAGAAAAACTATTAAAATCTTCAAATTAGGGTACTTCCGGACGACAAATTCTAATCAGCTCTTCATATGGATCTAAAGAAAAGGAATACTCATCATCGAATTTTTTGACTAAAGACAATACCTTCCTTATCTAAAGGTGACGGAAGGTAAGAAATAAATGAAAATCGGAAAGCGAATCGCACATATTAATGTATATTTTTAACAACTAAAACCGATGTGATTCAGCGTTTTTAAAAAAACCGGTTGAGTTCACTTTTTTAAATATTCAATACTTTAATCCTCCATTGGTGCATTATTCACACCAGCATTGAGTGCCCGTGGGTGACGCCTGGTCAACGCCCGCACGGTACGAATTGGCATACTCTGCGATGGGTAATATGCTGTGATGATATATTTATTTATTTAATCCCATATTGTGTTTGGGGGCGTTGGCATCAAATGCTGTTTATTTCTTTATTTACATATACTACAGTATTTACTCAAAACTGTATAGTAACCGTATAACTATCTAATTACCATTGCTACCATTTGAAAATACATTGGAATGATTAAAGAACAACTGAATATGTTATTTTAGTTATAGCTTAATCGTCCCTGATTAATAGTAAATATCTGTCAATAGGTTAATTTATATCCATGTTTACATACTTAAAAAAAAAGGTTTTAATTGATTTGCTATTACTTCATATTTATGTTTGATTTTCAATATTGGATCCCATGTATTTTATGTAAAAAGTATAAATGATAAATTTTGATAAGGTTTCATAAAAAAAGTGGAGGACCAAATTATGTATTGATTGTCTGCTTAATGAAAATGTAGGAAATTAAAGTTTTCCGCAAATATTCTAAATACCAGTCTACCACTTGCCCGTCTTCCATCTACAAAATATTTATTTCGATGTTGTTATCCGGAAACTACTGCCATTTACAAGTCATCCAAACACTATACAATGAACGAATGCGAAAAATTTAATATATCTGGTCGTACAGCTATCTTACGTCACGTCCAACGGCAATTTCATTTAAATATATCCGAGTTTTCAAGTCCGAAAACTTTGGCCAAACAAGCACAAAGAATGTTTCGCACGTAAAGGAAAATCGCTTAAATTTTCATGGAAGATTCTAACGACTAAGATAGATTTTATTGTTGAATAATATTGAATTAAAGTCCTCTAAAAGGTAATATACCCAGGAGATAACTTTATGTAAATTTGATAGAATGTTGAAAACTTTACCGTTCATATCTATCTATTCATTTTGCATGTACGAGGGCAATTTATAAAGAAATCTACTTAGCTATGAAATAAGACACATTGAATTTGAACAATACTTTATTTATCAACATAATTTCTTTCAACACAAACATACTTATCCCAAAGTTTCTACAACTGTGCTATTCAGTAAAAAAAAATTTTTTTTGGAAGATCTGCAAAATAACTGTCTATAGCATACTACTCGTCTGATTTAAATCTTCTTCCCCTAATATTTTTTTTTCATATTTTTAAATAAAAAGAAGTCAGTAGGTGCTAAATCGGGGCTATAAGTTGGATGGCGTAGTTCTGTAAAACCACAGTCCTTGATAATATCTGCAACTTTACGCGCTTTGTGAACCAGTCTGGGTATGGGTATGTTACATCTACATCTAGCAACCATATATTCCATTTTATGAATGTTCGATCAAGTGACCAGATAACCAGTTGAATGTTGTCAAGAAAATAAATAAAGTGTTTTTCGAGTTTCGTTTTCCCTTTCAAATCCGTTTGTGTTTTTATTTAGTATTATAGAAGTTTCAAGTTTTTACGTTTTTACTTCCTTGTACGAAGTAAAGGAAGTATTGTAATCGCGAAAAATTTCGGTTTTCAGATTTCAACGGAAATATCCATTTTGACCATCCCTGAATCCATTTTGACTAATTTCGTCGTGACGTCTGTACGTATGTACGTGCGTACGTATCTTACATAACTCAAAAACGGTAAGCCGTAGAAAGTTGAAATTTTGTATTTAGGACTACTATAACATCTAGTTGTGCACCTCCCTTTTTGGTCATTACATAATTTCTAGAAATGGTACTTTATTTGAAGCCTGTAATAGATTTTAACTATTTTAAAATATAATCCAAAACTTTTCAAATTTGGTATATAAGACTTTTATGTCAATTGGAGTAACATAGTAGATTTTGGTTAAAACAGGCTAACCGGAAGTGATATATTACCTGAAGTTTTTAACAGTTTTTCTTGAATAAAATGGTTTCATTTTGATTTTAGAAATAAATGCTTCAAATAGGAGTTTTAGATGATTAAATTCTGCGTCTAGCACATCAAGTATTATTAAATTAGTCCTTTGTATAAGCGAGATATGTAAATTTAAAACATATACTTTTTGGTTTTTGTAATGAAGCTTGCTATGGATTAGGACAAAAATAACAAAAGATTAAAAAAATAGATGTTGATCTTTGCGTACAAGGAAGTCGTGTGGTGTCAACGTCAGTTTTTTTTTACAAGTGTAGAATATATTAAATACCGAACTGATATTTTCTATACTCTACACAGGTATCCACCGCGAAGACACTTTCCTCATGCTCAAATCATCATGCAAAATTTGAAAGACGGTTTTTACAATCTGGCGTACGACTTACGACGTCATAACTGAAGTCGGACTAGACTACGATTCCTCTGTCGCGACTTTTCATTATTATACATTTAACATTATAAGCAACATAAAATTTCTGTCTAATTTACGTATAATTATAGTCATATTCAAATCTCCCCCTTAAAACAATTGCTGGATTGTCACAGCCAGCTTCGCGATGATTGATTTCGGGTTGAGTGGTGTTGAGATAATGAAATTCTCCTGTGATGCTCAGTTGTTCATCACGTGACACTGACATCCCTGTCGAACGCAGATAGCCAGGCGCACGGTGTAAGCTTCGGAGATGACAAATCGTCTTAGGATTCCACACTCCAATACGTAAGAATGAGGAAGAAATATTGTTACAAGAGAGTGCGTGACTGATGGTCTTTAAATATTTGGAATTGTTAGACTGTGGTTCACCAAAGAAGAAAAGTTTCGCAAGATGTATGTTGACAATTTATTGTGTTAAAAAATAAATTTTGAAACAGTTATTTAAATGTCGTGACGGCGGGAGGGAGAGCACAGTGGTGGACTCAGAGGACGTGGGTTCGAATCCGAATAAGGTCGGGAATTTATCTCGGTTGGCCTGGATCTTTATCCACTCCCGTTACTTTTTGGGATAGAATTAATTTGGCGACCCCTAAATACCAGGCACCGATTAGGGGCTATAACAATAAATACAATCGAATGGTCTCAGGATATATTAACTTGCTGTTTGAACCCAAGGCCTTCCTATTGCTGGTAGGATGCTCTAACCAACTGAGCTCTGAAGTCAATAAATTTTTCACATGTCTTGACCATTAATTTTTCTGAATGTTACAATAATAACTGTAAAAATCTGATGTGACCAGCATATTACCTTCCGTCAGTTCTGTACAGACAGGTTCTTGCTAAAGATTTTAAATTTCCAGTACATCACATTCCCTCAGTTCTACGTATTTTGCACAAATTCCATACAGAAGGTTTTTTTAGAATTGATTCTATATTTGCAATAAAATCATAACACAAAAATACATGGCATCGCACTTGACATTGGCATCTGTCTAACAGAATTTTTTAAATTATGAATGTTTCCAGTGTTTTTGCATAGCTGGCTGCTTCATGAAATTTAAGTTCTTTAAAATTTTTACCTCCCGCTATCCTTGGTAACGGAGGTATAGGGGTCGTGCTAAAAATCGCATATCGCGATTTTGCTAAATGACCACGTTTTAAGGTCCCTAGAATTCAATTTTAACATTTTCACAATGATGTCTGTGTGTATGTGTGTGTGGATCCTCCACTCTAACTCAAATACTATCATTCAGAAAATTTTAAAATCTTGTATTTCGAACTGTTTCTGTAATGGAAAGAGCCCATTAGATTTTGGTGAAAATCGGATAATCGGAAATAGCACTTTACTAGAAGCTCTAAACAGTTTTTCTCTGAAAAATACCTTTAAATGTTATTTTTTCGAGATTAATGTTATTATAAAAATTAAAGATTATTAAATTTTCTATAGATTTGCATTAATACTTTTTCTATATATTTTATGGGTAAATTTATAAAATTATCTATAATTTAAATCCTAGAGCCTACGTTTTAAACAAACAAAACGCAGTTGTTCAAATGTATGTAACTGACAGTTAAATAATATTAGTAACGGTTTAAAAAGAAAAAAGTAAATAGAACAATAGAAAATGAATTCAATACAGTTTCCAGCATATGTAGGTATGTATTTAGATTAATAAAAATTAACGATTCACAAAAATGTTTAAGCTAATTCTCATTTTTGTATTATTGAATTCTAGTCTATCCCGGTATTTAAAATTTAATTTTCATTTTATTATAGCTCCGGTGCCTAAATGGTTAGAGCAACGCCTCATGTCATGAGTGTCCTCGGGGCTCTGGGTTCGAATCCCACTAAGGCATGGATGTGTGTGAATGTGAACCACTCTGTAATTGGGATTTAATCCTGTTGAGGGGTTTTAAAAAAAGGTAGTTACTTGGATTAGATTAGACTATATTTTAAGAAATAAACTGTCAAAATTAGAGTAACATTCGCTAATCCAAAAATAAGGATTAACTTAATCTTTTTTGTGAATCGGGCAGTAACTGGCGGGAGGTATTGTGTGTTGGCCACACCAGATTTTCAGATTTTAATTTATTCAGAAGTCGTAATTAGTCGACTTTACACTCCCACAACTTTTACAGATTGTGCAGAATATATTTCAAATTATAACTTTATTCACTTCTCCTTATTATATTATGAACTATGGCACATTACTTACATAACAATAACATCCCGTATAGTTACGTACGAATAGTTTCGAACTAAGTACAAACAAGTTTCTTGAAAAGATTGAAATAATCAATTCAGAAAGTTAAAAGTTTGTTATGTTTCTTAAGAATCTTTGCTGTCAGCATGAACTTCATTGCTTATTTCAAGTCTCTATCAGTCAGATCTCCGTCTTGTCCAGATAATTGACATCTAGACTTACGAGTCTATTGTAGATAATCTCGTCCACTTTTACAGCAAGTTTTACGGCTACGTTTGGTCGCTGCTAATTTGAAACGGAGTTTTAAAAATGTGAGATTTACGGGTATTTTGGCGAAGAGAAGACATCTCCAAGAGGCGACGTAAAGTTAAAAAGTTGTTTGCCAAGGATGTTATTGAGTTAGTTGCAGGTTCATGACTCGACTTGTTGCTTTGCTTCGAATGGAAGGACGATGAACCGACGTATTGTTGAAGAAGTCATTCTAAAATAAATGGAATAAATACATTTGGAATATATCCGATGTATCAAAAGTTTCAAAGAAGTGGCAAACAGACTATTGACAATTTAAAATTGAGAACTGTACTTTGTGCCATCTGGCTATAACTTACACCTCTGAAAAAAAAACTAATGTGGCCAACACATTAACTTCCGTCAGTTCTATGTATTTTGTATAAATGTCATACAGAAAGTTCCTTGCAAAAGATTCTATTTCTTGTACATTACATTAAGGCAGTTGTATGTATTTTATACAAATTCCATACATAAAGTTTCTAGCAAAATTATACTGTCAACTGCACTTGACACTGACACCTTTCAATCAGAATTTTCTTAATATAACAGCTGTTTCCAGACTTATAGCATAGCTGGCTAATATATGATATTTAATTTCTTTATAATTTTTACCTTCCGTCACCTTTAGGTAAGAAAGGTATTGTCTTTGGTCAAAAAATTCGGTGGTGAGTTTTTGATGAATAAGCACGTTTTAGGGACCCTAGAATACGATTTTACTATTTTTACGATGATGTCTGTATGTGTGTGTGTGTATGTATGTGTGTGTGTGTGTGTGTGTGTGTGTGTGTGTGTGTGTGTGTGTGTGTGTGTGTGTGTGTGTGTCTGTGTGTGACAAAATTTTCTAATGCGATAACTCTAATACTACAATCCCAAAAATTATAATTCTTTCGTATTCCTCTTCGTTACATCCATGTGAAGAGCTGATTAGATTTTGGTTATAATTGGTCTACCGGAAGTACCCTCATTTGAAGATTTTAACAGTTTTTCTTGAAAAAACGATGTTAATATCATTTTTTCACATTTAATGTTATTATAATTATTAAAGAATTATTTATTCTCTATACGATTTGAATGCATTTTATACTTCATATTAAATGGATATAGAGTTAAAAAATTATAAAGAAATTAAATATCATATATATTAGTCAATTTTGCTATAACTCTGGAAACAGCTGCGATACATTAAGAAAATTCTGATTGAAAGGTGTCAGTGTCAAGTGCAGTTGACAGTATGTTTATGTTATAATTTTACTGGAAATATAGGATCTTTTGTTAGAAACTTTCTGTATGGAATTAGTACAAAATACATACAACTGCCTTAAGGTAATGTACAAGAAATATAATCTTTTGCAAGGAACTTTCTGTATGACATTTATACAAAATACATAGAACTGACGGAAGGTAATGTGCTGGCCACATCAGATTTTTTAACTCTATATTCATTTAATATGAAGTATAAAATGCATTCAAATCGTATAGAGAATGAAATATTCTTTAATATTTAGAATAACATTAAATGTGAAAAAATGATATTTAGCATCGTGTTAAAATTTTCAAATAAGGGTACTTCCGGTTGACCAATTATAACCAAAATCTAATCAGCTCTTCACATGGATGTAACGAGGAATACGAAATAATTATATTTTTTGGAATTATTAGAGAATATAGTATAGAGAATAAAATATTCTTTAATATTTATAATAACATTAAATGTGAAAAAATGATGTTTAACATCGTTTTTTCAAGAAAAACTGTTAAAATCTTCAAATGAGGGTACTTCCGGTTGACCAATTACAACCAAAATCTAATCAGCTCTTCACATGGATGTAGCGAATTGGAATACGAAAGAATTGTAATTTTTGAAATTGTAGTATTAGAGTTATCGCATTAGAAAATTTTGTCACACACAGACACACACATACACACATACACACACACGCATACACACACACACACACACACACACACACACACACACACACACAAATAGTAAAATCGTATTGTAGGGACCCTAAAACGTGCTTATTCATCAAAAACTCACCACCGAATTTTTTGACCAAAGACAATACCTTCCTTACCTAAAGGTGACGGAAGGTAAAAATATTTTGTTCATTTGTTAGGTATAACTAGTTTTACAACATATCTCTAAGTCGTCCAGAAACATTTTATTATTGACCCATTTTTAAGAAAATTTGGTACTAAAATCTATAATTATTAACTAAATTAAATTCCTTCTTCATTCTTTGCTAAAGTTGTGAGAATTTATTAAACTTACAAAATATCAATTATTAAATAATTCGAATATCTGGAAGCATTGTGGAAAATAATTTATGCGAAACATCCGAGCTAGTGCAACTTGCAACTACAGTGTATTGTTCTATTTATCCAGGCATTCAGAATGCATACACCTAGTTGAATATAAATATGCTCCGACTAGCCAAAAACTTGGTTTTGTATTCCTCACGGAATAGAAAAATAACAGAATTTGATATTATTAAAAAAAGTACGTCTGTTCCATAATTCATGCATTCTATTTTGTCCCATAATAGTTGCCACAATTGTAAATAATAGGGGACTACAGCGCAATTGAATTAAGAGAAATTTAAAAAAAAAGTATTAAAAGTATATGCTTAATAATGAATATTAATAAAGAAATAAAACGATGTAATTGAAATACTTCGGAAATAAGGGGGTTTTTGTTATAGCAGCTCGTCACTCATATGAATTCTATATATATATATATATATATATATATATATATATATATATATATATATATATATATATATATATATATATATATATATATATATATATATATTTTAATTGGCGGTTCAAAGACGGCCTATAAATATTTAACGAATACCAAGTTAGGGGAGGAGCCTACTACCAATTGAATTTCTTTGATAGCCACTATCAGTCCAGTACTGCAATTCTCAAACAGTTTTTATTTGAATATAAATGTTTTGCATTAAACTTAATAATTTAAACACACTTCCAATTATAAATCATGTAGACTTGCACAGTATAATATTATTAATTTATTTCTTACAAATATAAGAACATTTAGGTCCATGAAGAAAATAGTTTGATATAAAAACTTATATTCGTGACGTCACATCTATATTTTCAAATTTCGGGGGACTAACTCGCTGATTAATAGGAATTTTTTCATCGGATTTTCACTGAGTCTTAATTTTATTTATATGTTCAGATGAAATTATATAAAAAATGGTGGAATTTCTTATTAACATACAGTTAAATTTTTAAAGTTGTTGACAATGCTGTCGCTGAACTTGATTTGTAGGCGTTAGTGTAGCATTTTTTTCTGGCACTGTGTCACTATCTTATTTTTCAAATTTTTGTTCTCATATTTGCTAAAAAACTTATCAGTTGACTTATTTTTGAATGTGAGTATTTTTATTTTAACATATAGGGGCGTGCAAAAGTATTGGAACCAAACTTATTTTATCTTATAAAAGAACATATTCTTGTGTAATACTTTTACATATTATACTACTTTTAGGAATGTGAATTACATTGTAATTAGCATAGTTGATATGTTTTAAAATTGATTTTCATTGTATTTTATTTTTATTGCACAAACGAAATAGACCTTTTCAATTTAAAGAGACAGAAGATATGCGCAATGGGGATCTGCGCATAGTAAGAACAATTGAGATCCATGGCGTTTGTTTCTAAAAAAATTAGACGTAAAATGTAAGAAAAGTATCTGATAACTTTAAAAAGATTATCATAAAAAGTTACAAAAGTTTTTGTTCAAGCTAAAATGTCTAACGATGTAAATTTTCACCGAGAATACAGGTATTTTAATGACTGCAATATTTTTGACGTTTCGTTTGAGAGCCCAAATGGCAATTGTTGGCGCCATTTTACTTACTATTTGCAGCGATAAAAAGTATCAAGCCAATGGGGTCCTGCACTCTGATTTTTTTATTATTTTAAATAAAAGTTCTTTTAATGTTGAAGCAATTCGTAGTATGTCAGTCGAAGAATTGTGTCTCGACGTCTTAAAGAAGAACGTATATGACATATTGGACTTATCAGTGATAAAAAAGATTTAATGATGTTTTATTACTATGGAAATATTTTATGTACAAATGCATATGTTTACTAATTTACCGGTTTGAGGATATTAATCCATTGTTTACATGTACAAAAGTAGGCTGGTAACTACGTAATAACTGAATCTGTAAGGTAATATTATTACCATACTGACAACAGTCTACAAAATGAATATAAAATGAAATGAAAATAATGCTCTTCATTAATACATACAGATAACGTTAGCGTGTCGTTCTAAATATACGGTTTACTTTATTCTAAAATAATAAAAATGAGGAATAAAGAACATAATTTTAATATTTGTCATATTGACATATGTCAAAAAATTGTTCTGTTAACCATAGCATTCTGGAAGTAGCATTAACGAGAGAATTTCAAAAAATAATTTTTATTAATATAGTCTTCATTTTCTGACACCGATAAACTATTGAACAAACCACGGATGTTATGAATCATAACAAGCCTTAGATGCCTTAAAATCCTCGCTCTAAACTGACATCTGCAGCAGTTATGATATACATAACATACCTAGGTATGTTAATAGCTAATAACTGTTTGATTTTTGTATCACCTTTACAATATATGATATGGTTTAAAAATCTGTTTGCATGCAACTGTATTGAAAAATCTTAACTCATACTATTCGAAGATGGTCTTGTATTTCATTATTGAAGTGTATTTAGTGTAGTGTTAACAATTTATATTCGAAATTAATTAACGTCATATATTTATTCCTCGAGAGAAGCCACAGAGTAATGCATCTTCATTTATTTTCACACCATCTACACGTCTCCATGGGTTTAATCACCTAACTTTGCCAATATATTAGCTATTTTCTGAGTCTCCGTCACCCTTGGCCTTGAGGGCTTTTGCCGTAACCTTGAGGGACTCTATTCCCTATTCCCAACCCTTTCCCATGCAATGAGTCCTGTGGGAAACACTCCGTTCACACTGCAAGCTGAAACAGGAATGTTAGTGAAGCTCGCATCGCATCGATTCCAATACAATTTCATGGTGATTAAATTATTCCCCAGTTGACTGGATATTCTAATGGGAGATCTATTGATGTTAGAATCGATATTAATTTATCAAACTATAAATAAATGTCCATATATCATGTTCATGTATTTGTAAGTGTAAGATGTGGGTTTAATTAAATAATTATAATTTAGGGCCGGTATTCAATCTCCTGGTAAAGTGTCAGTTAATTTAACTGCCGGATAAAATAAAATATCGCATCATATAATTGACACGTGTATAATTTTGTCAATTTATGCTATAATATTGATGCGATATTTTTATTTTATCTGACACTTTACCAGGTGATTGAATGGGTGTGAAAATAGGTGTCGTTTTATTTTATTCATGGAACCTGATGCGCCTTTTAAAAGTAGCCATGATTTATTATTTATTCTATTTAATTATGTAAACAAATATGACTTTTTAATATTACGAATTGCTTCAAAATTAAACGAACTTTCATTTAAAATAAAAAAATCTGATGTGGCCAGCATTACCTTCCGTCAGTTGTATGTATTTTGTATAAATGTCATACAGAAAATACCTTTCAAAAGATTCTAATTCTTGTACATTATCTTAAGGCAGTTGTATGTATTTTATACAATTCCATACAGAACAAAAAATCCTATATTTGCAGTAGAATTATAACACAAACATACTGTCAACTGCACTCGACGTTGACACCTTTCAATCAGAATTTTCTTAATATAGCAGCTGTTTCCAGAGTTATAGCATAGCCCTGGCTAATATATATATATATATATATATATATATATATATATATATATATATATATATATATATGATGTTTAATTTCTTTATAATTTTTTAACTCTATATCCATTTAATATGAAGTATAAAATGCATCCAAATCGTATAGAGAATAAAATATTCTTTAATATTTATAATAACATTAAATGTGAAAAAATGATGTTTAACATCGTTTTTTCAAGAAAAACTGTTAAAATCTTCAAATGAGGGTACTTCCGGTTGACCAATTACAACCAAAATCTAATCAGTTCTTTACATGGATGTAGCGAATTGGAATACGAAAGAATTGTAATTTTTGGAATTATAGTATTAGAGTTATCGCATTAGAAAATTTTGTCATACACAGACACACGCTCACACACACACACACACACACACACACACACACACACACACACACACACACACACACACACACACACACACACACACACACACACACACACACACACACACACACACACACACACACACACCCTAAAACGTGCGTATTCATCAAAAACTCACCACCGAATTTTTTGACCAAAGACAATACCTTCCTTACCTAAAGGTGACGGAATGTAATAAAAAATTGGTGGAGAACTCTATTGTAGGTACCTACTACTAGTTTTGTTTACAAATTAGGAACCATATTTCAATAAAGCTGACATTGCTTCAATGTTTTTAAACATTTCTACTGTCTATCGCACAAATTAACACAAATTGACGTAGGTAACTCATTTTTGATTGTTTTATATGAGATCGATTTTAAGTTTTTCACAAAATAGAATGAAAGTGTATACTATACAACATATGCCGAATGGTTATAGAAAATTTAATTGTACGCATTTTTTATTATAAATATTTTTTCCTAAAATAATTCTAAATGATTAGATTAAACACTGCTTGTCAAATGTTCGCTAGGTAATCACCCTTAAACAGTTGTACATCCTACCAGCCATTGTGTTTTGTAAAATTCTAAATAAGTATTAGTTATTTGAATTTATTTAATCCTTTACGTACAGATTGTTCCAATTTCCAATACTTTAGAAAAAAATTAAATAGTATATATATATATATATATATATATATATATATATATATATATATATATATATATATATATATATATATAGGTATATATATATATATATATATATATATATATATATATATATATATATATATATAGGTATATATATATATATATATATATATATATATATATATATATATATATATATATATATATATATATATATATATATGTATATCTCACCACGGCATATTACCCATTGCTGGGTGTGCCAATCTGCTTTGTACACAGATTTCGGTAATGATTATGAGATATTTGTGCCGTGAGGAGTTTACCGGGTACCGGGTGTCACCTCACGGGCAAAGATATCTTTGCGGTTACCTTTATAAAAAATAATTTTGTATTCAGCAAAGTTTATTATAGTCATCAAGGAGAAGTTTTTTACTAATTGACGATTTTCACTCTGTGATCTGTGATTTTTAACTATTTATTTATTTATATTTTTAAATGTACGTTTTTTATGTATCTACGCTTATCCACATGGTTATATGTTTCTTCAACTGAACCATTCTAGCCCTGAAGAAGACCATAGTATGGTCGAAATGTCGGCATGAATAAATTTTATTATTGACTGCTAGTCCGAATCATTGTTACTTCTTGTTCCATCTCTATCCCAAACACAGTCGAACATCGTTATATTTTGAATTTATTTTAAAATTCGTAAAATTGAAGGCTTGTTTCTTAAAGTTTATATTTTTAGTGCCGCTGGTTCACACGATTTTTATTTTTTTATAACAATTATTTATTTGTTATTCTACACTAGTTAAGTGAATAAATAATATATTATTATTTTTATTTAATTTTCGTGTCGACCAGTGAAAGTACTGATCGACTCTTAACAGACAAGTTCAAGCTAATAAGATCGGTGTTTATTGTTGCTATCTTCTGTCAGTGTGTAGTATACGTATGTAACCGTTGATAATGTGTTCTGGTCGTAGAAGTACAATTCTCGTAAAAAAAATTTGTTGGGAGAATTAAAATAGTATATTAAAGAACGTGTTTTATAAGACAAGTTTTTTTCGCACGCGTCAAAATATAGAAAACGAGCGTTAGCGAGTTTTCTAATTGACAAGTGCGAAATAAAGTCTTATAAAATGAGTTCTTTATACTATTTTTTATATTTTGCGCCTTCTACAATAACATTTACTTACTCAATTTGTGATTATATTTGTAACCATTTGCACATTCTCATATAAATAATCTTCCCTAAATAAAAAATCTGATGTGGCCAACACATAACCTCTCGCCAGATATTTTACCTGGTTGTACGCATAAAACGAAAAATATTTTTAAATACAAATACATATATTCATGCCTCCTACAAAATAATTCTCACATATATTGGCAAAATCTATAAGATATTTTAATATAATTTAGTACAATACATACACTTTCTTTATATACAATATCCTGAAATTTTATTTTTCTACTTTCCTTTTCTTTTTCTTTATATTCGTCATTCTTTCGCAAATTCCTTTTATATTCTTTTCTACGTACCTATATTCTTTTGCGTTGTTGACTTTTTTTTATTTTCATAATCTTCATAATAATGTACAAATATTTTTGACAGTGACATACAAATACTTTTGACAGTGACATTTATGTGTCATTTACAAACATTAGAATTTCTTGCCTTGAAGTAGTTTGATCTGAGAATTTTTACATGAAATTATTTTATACGCATTTTTTTATCTCTAAATCTATAGAAGATATAATAATGAATTTATATTTATCGAATAAAGAATTTAACGTTCTTTAATATAAGTATTTACATAAATTTTCGATAAATAATATTTAGATGATTTTTTTCTTGTAACTACTACTTCCGGTTGTCCAATTGTTACCAAAACTGACTCGACTCTTCCCATTATTGTTAGATTGAGGAATCCGTAGTTAAAAATGTCTTAAGTCTTATAATATTTGAGATATAGTGAATCCAACATCCACACACACACACATCCACACACACACACACACACACACACACACACACACACACACACACACACACACACACACACATACATACGGACATTATCGTAAAAATGTTATAATCGGATTCTAGGGACCTTAAAACGTGCTTATTCATTAAAATCTGGGTATGCGATTTTTAGCATGAATGCAATACCTCTCTTAGCGAGAGGTAAAAATAATAATAATAATTTCGACATTATATTATTAAAATGAATTGTCAATTAACTAAAAATAAATTAGGTAAAAATAGGTTAAAGAAACGTCATCTAGTACCAATCGTCTAAAACAAATAATTGCATATTGAAATGAAGGTCACGCAATTGCGTATCGTAATGACTTCATTATGAACGCAAAATATAAAATAGTGTATATTTGTTTCTTTTACTGTCAAATTAACTTTCGTGATATGAATTTTTAATGTGTGATGGTTTTTAGTGAACTAAATAGTGAAATAACTGAAACTTTGTTCCAGTCAACGTTCCTGTAGCAGCAGTGGTAGCTGATTTCCAGAGATGCTGAGATCTGCAAGGCCTCTGTTGGTCAAATTGGTCTGATAGTAGGCGAGGTTGGTCCACCATTTATCTCATTTTATTTTACAATTCTTCTACAGCTTATTAATATTAGTTAATCTGTCAATAATAACAGATTGTCTCACAGAGAATAGATAATAATGATTAGAATAATATAATTTAATAAATAATGAGCAAATGTACATTTTTAAAAAATTATTAATATTTACTTACCTACGGGCACGGGCTACCTGATAACCTCGAAAGATATTCTTCTCTCTTGTTAGAAACAAATAATCATTATATTTCCTGAAACATAACTTGAATACATGAATAAAAAATCTGATGTGACCAGCACATTACCTTCCGTCAGTTCTATGTATTTTGTACAAATTTCATACGGAAAGTTCCTTGCTAAATATTCTATTTCTTGTACATTACCTTCCGGCAGCTGCATGTATTTTATGTAAATTTCATACAGAAAATTTATGTCTTAAATTATTATTTTGTGACGTTTTCTATATACAGTGTGATGTATCTGCAGAAATAAAAGATTTATTATTATTATTTCTTGTACATTACCTTAAAGCAATTGTATGTATTTTATACAAATTCCGTATACAGAAAGCAAAAGATCCTATATTTCCAGTAAAATTATAAGACACACACTATGTCAATTTCACTTGTCACTGACATCTGCTGACATCTTTCAATCAGAATTTTCTTAATATAGTAGCTGTTTTCATAGCTATAGCTACTTTATGAAATTTAATTTCTTTATAATTTTTTAACTCTATATCCATTTAATATTAAGTATAAGATGCAGTCAAATCGTATAGAGAATAAAATATTCTTTAATATTTATAATAACATTAAATGTGAAAAAATGATATTTAACATAGTTTTTTCAAGAAAAACTGTTAAAATCTTCAAATGATGGTACTTCCGGTTGACCAATTGTAACCAAAATCTAATCAGCTCTTCATATGGATGTAACGAAGAAGTATACAAAAAAATTATAATTTTTGAAACTGTAGTATTAGAGTTATCGCAGACGAAAATTTTGTTACACACACACACATCCACACACACACACAGACACACACACACACACACACACACACACACACACACACACACACACACACACACACACATATACAGACATCATCGTAAAAATAGTAAATTCGTATTCTAGGGACCCTAAAACGTGCTTATTGATTAAAAACTCATCATCGAATTTTTTGACCAAAGACAATACCTTCCTTACCTAAAGGTGACGGAAGGTAAAAATGCGAATACATTAACATTATTATACATTTATTCAATAAAAATTTGTACATAAAACAGTAAAAAGTTTGATTTAACAAATATTTTTATATAAAATAAATAATTACATCTAGAGGTTAAAAACATTCGAATACTTGAATATCTCGAAGCGTGTTTCAGTTGTTACAACAGTAGGAGTTTAGAGATTGTGGGGTCTATCTGGTCATAAGGGCCTAATCAATACATTGTCGTATCTTATAAGTGTAGTTTATTGTTTACTTTATAACCCTGGAGGTTCCTATTTCGTCAAAGAAACTATCAAGGAAAAGAATTTTTAACAAAATTCAATAAAAAAATTTATAAGAAAATTGATGACAGATTAATAAAAAATTATTTTTATTTTGTCGTTTATACCAAGAAACACTAATTTAGAATAGATATAAAAGTATGATATACCTAAATATGAAATTGGAAAGTGCAAATCAGAATACTGTTGAACGTTTTGATGATTTTTACAGTGACATGACATGAGATCGATCGTTATTATTCTTCTCCTGATATATAATCTTAATGTATGTGTCAGATATTTAGAGTCATTTTGAATGCAACACAACTAATTTATCAATTTAACCGTCTTTAAAATGCTGTATATCTTTTTTGACGTTAGCGTTTTAAGTACATCTACTAGATAGTACATAGCTGACTCATCCGCTATATTGGAGCCAAAATGACCTCAGTAAATTATGAAATAAAAGTGCATTTTTTATAAGTTTATGTAGTAACTATTTTCACAATTAAATGTAACTTCCATATTTATATTTATTTAAAATAATAAAACAAGAAAAAATACGGTTCGTTAAAATTTTTGAGGTTAGAGAGAAATACATGCATTGCTTAAGTACCTGTCGATATTATGACCAATTCTCAAATGATTTGCACAATTTGGAGCAGAACAATCCGTTATTGTGGATAATTTCTATGATTAATATTACTGTAACACTGATATTGAATGATTAAAGTGGCTCCAAAATGGCGGACGAGTCAGCTGTAATTTATCTAGTAGCTATAGTTTTAATTTACATGAAGATGTAAAAGTGACATTGTTTTTATTTGCATCACTCAATATTAAATTTTCTTTTAATTTTTTAATCACTTTAGTAATTCAATATATATTGAGAAACTAAAGCTTTGAATAAAATTAATTAAAACAGATAAAATTACTTATTCACGGTTCTTTGAATAATTGAAACCTATAATTGCATTTAATTGAAGCACTGTAAAGAAAATCTAGAATAATTACTTACATCCAAAAAGACCTTTCGAAGGTAAACAAAAAATCTCATTTAATCGAAGCCGCAACTATTATAGACTACGTTTATCTCGATAATTCAAGCGGCTTCAAGTATATTATGACTTGAAAAATCCTTTTGGTTTATCTCAGTGGGTTGAAAATAGGATTATTTTTAATCTTCTTTAAATTCGTATCGACTAAAAATATAGTTAAATACTCGATTATGCAGACAGAGAGGGAGAGGTATATGATCTAATTTCATCCTGGATATATAGGCTCAAAATCAAAAATTGTCATGTTGTTATTTGTCTTCTCTTTTAAAAACATTAAAAAAACATTTATTTCTTCATCGCTCCAAATATTTCGTTTTCGACAATTTTACTAAGTTTTATGTCGCGACTTTTTTAAAATAAGGTAAAATGCAAACAACCAACAAATGACATGAATTTAGTAACACTGTAACATATTGCGGATGTGTGCATGCGTAGTTACATTATTTGAAGCTTCACTGTTTATTTCGACAGAAGTCAAGCCGCTTCGTAAGTCCAAGCCTGTTATTTTATAGGCTTGACTTGACATTTTCAAGCGGCTTGAAATATTAATCTCGATCGTTTATTTCGAAGATTGAAAAGGGATTTACTAAATTCAAGCGGCTTCAAACGTCGAGATAAACGTAGTCATAGTTTTCGAGATAGCGGAGGTAATCCCAGTAAAAACTCATTTTTCACTGCCTCATATCTCTGAAAATATTGAAGATCGGACTCATGTTGATTACGCTTTTTTTACTCATTTTGGTTAGTACTGTGTCAATAAAATTCCTAAGTTGGAGTTGGCTATGAACAGAGCAACGTAAGTCTGATCATTATTCAATTCAATAGGCAAGATGTCAAAATTGATCTTGAAATATAATTTTAAGCAGGTAAAACAATAAAGAAGTATACAATGTATTGACTTTCGCCGTTTTCTAATTTGTTTCAATTTCTAAAATAAGATTCAAAAAGAAAAACTATTTTTTTGTACGATCGGGTTATTTTTTTATATTTACCGAGAGTGTTTCCAAGACAGTAGGTCTTATTTACAAATTACTGAACGGTAAGTGATGTGACTTACGCCGGTAAGTGATGTGTTTAGCTGGATTCAGAGATTGCGTAGTAATCATAGCATAGAATAGCACAAAAAAACATAGAAAATGAACATGCGGAAAAGCGTGTATTGATTCATAGTTACAGACATAGCATAGCACAACCCAGCAAAACATGGGGAATTGGTCATATTTTATTTCGAAGCTATGTTTTGCCATGTTCGGCCATGTGCGCTATGTTTCGTGAGTGTTCGTAGTTACACCACGCCTACTACTACAGCTGCTGACATTTGTTTTGAAGTTTGGTTAAGACAACTTTTAAGTTATTTTGTATTGCAGTTGTGTTTATTATAATTATTTAAAAAATGAGTGATTCTTATGAACAAGACATAAAGTTAATCAGCTTAGTGGAGAAGTCGCCGATCTTCTACGACAAAAAGAGAATGGATTTTCTGACATGAATTTATCTACATACAATAGTTTTATGTTTTCTGTACAATCTCTGAATTGGTTTTAAGTTTCTATGTTTTCCTGTGTTGTGTATTCCTATGCTGTGTTTACTACGCAATCTCTGAATCCAGCTTTTTACTTACCGATCAGGAGGCGAGACGGTAAATAAATAAAAACAAAAATCAAAGCTTAGGTACTTCAAAAATGACAATTTTTTTTAATATATCAAAATAATTTTCAAATCTTATTTAATTTTGTGCGTCGAATGTGCAAAAAAGAGTATAAGCATCACGAACGTTAAGGAATTACCGATCTCAGACAAAATAATTGAGACCTTCGTTTCGCTCAATCCGCAAACATTGTCTTCGATCGGTAAACTGTCCTTACCGTTCTTAATATTTAATATATTATTAAAGGTATATTCAAAGGAACATTATCTTTTCGCATTAAGAGTAAATACTTTATTCGTATTGTGCAAAATTCAAAATGACTGTCAGTATCTGTTCGCTATGATGAGAATGATGACAATGCATGACATCTACATAGTGTTCTAGAAGAATAACTTTGGGATGTTGACGAAGACCGGGGTCTTTATACTACGGAGATGTTGACTTTACAATGTCTGGAATTTGCGGCCGCGTTGTTGGTCTGGACGCGGATTGTGTGCGTCGTTGCAGTTGTTGATCTCCTGCACACAGAACCTGGTTAACTTCTTCAAAGAATAATTAAATTTTATATCGGCCACGCTAAAAATTTACACTATATTTCATTTCACGTAAGCAAATGGCATTGTTTATGGTTAGATAGGGAAATAAATTCCGCCTTCTTATTGATTTTAGTTCACAAAAGCGAAAAATATTACTTGTCAGCTGTCAGTTATAAAACAAAATCGACAGAATTGGGTGAATTTTAAGGCGTTTTTATTCACAGCAGTAACCTATGGTTCTAGTGTATTTACAGTTGACAATTTTTTCAGTTAATGTAAAATAGTACATTAAGATACAAGTTTCATAAGACATGATTTTAGCGCATGCGTCATTCTTAGAAACGAGCGCGCTGAAATGTCTTATGAAACGTGTATTTTATATTATTTATTCTACTTTGGTCATTTTTTCAAAAAATGAAAGTTATTTCATGTCCAGGAATTTCAATTTTGGTTGTTTAATATGTACTTTATGAAACTCATTTGGATGTCATAAAGAAGTACTTTATGACATCCAAATGGGTTTCGTAAAGTACATATTAAAGAACCAAAATAGAAAACTGGAATTTGTGCCATTTATGTCAACGTATTACCTATAATAATATGCTTTATATCAAATGTATTACAAATAATTTATTTGACAGAAATATCGCCAAATCAAAATTTTAACATTGTATTTTCTATGTTCGGGAAATAATGTAGACACCAGGTATGTATGGCGGTTATATGTCAGGTATAGCTCTTGCCAAGATTCATTATACCCTCATAGCTGGAAAGTTGTAAGGGTAAGAAACTAAGGGTTGTACTTAAATAAAATTATAAGGTTTTTCAAATTTTAAAAATTATTTAATTTAACATTAAAGTCAATAATAATACAGGTACACAATCAATTACTTTTATTTACGGAACGAACAAAATTCAGTTAATATCTCACAAATACCCTTTGTTTTTCTCGTGAAATAGATAATTTAGATGTTTCTTGCAAATAGCAAAGTTAGCACTCAGGTAACGAAGGTACGAGCTGGGAAAGCGGTACATCGCAATTAGTTAGTTAGGTCAAGAGCTATACTACTGCTATCCTTTTCTAGTGTATTTACAGTTGACAATTTTTGGAATGAAGCACTTTTCAGTTAATGTAAAAATGGAATTTGTGCCATCTATACAACAACAATACGTTCTAAATCAAATGCATTATAAAACGAAAAGATAAATATTGGAGAAATGTTAAATAATTAATTTGACAGAAACCAGAAACATCTGTGTAGTAACCGGATATATTTTATTCACACGAGATTACCGAGCGTACTATGCGGTAAACCATGTGTAACAATGTGGCCTACCTGAGGGTCCTGCAGGTCCTGGTGGAAAACAGACAATAAATAAGTGGGTTGGCAGCGGAGTTGAGTGGCGCTAGCGACTGTATGAGGGTGGCGACAGCCGTGGACGTCTGCGTCCGGGGGATGTGCCCGTACACCTGCAGCAAGTCGAACACGATGTACGGGCTCCAACACAGCACGAATACGAACACGATCACGAACGTCATCTTCACCGTCTTGATTTTCGCCTTGGGGATTATGCCTCTACTGCTCGCGCGACGGGTGTCGTGGTCTTCTAAGCGGTGCTGTTGGTGCAAAACGCGGGAACCTGAAATAGAAATTATGCCATGAAGATGATGTCGTATAAAAATACTCTAATAATTCTGTTGCAACAATGATGATATAGAATTTATGCAAAATAGTAACTTTTCTTCATATATTATAATAAAACATGTTAAATAAATAGTTTTCATTCAAGATTTAATATTAGAAAATTGAAATTCTTTAAAAATCTAAAAACATACTTGAAAATTGTGACATAGATTTGATAGTGTAGTAGATAATTGAGTATCTGTAATTCTTCGACATGTGACATGTGTCATTTTTATTTATAGTGTGTTAGAAAGTAATGCCACTATTTACGTATATCTTTCACACCACATAAATTAAATAGACATAGATCAAATAATCTTTCTCTTTCTAATACAGGGAATTTATTTTAACATGCAACATGAGGTCTATCACTATCATGGTTACACACTATCTCTGTCAAAAAATGACAGCAATGTAATTTTTGTCCATTTTAAAATGCATCATATAAAATTTGTACTTATGTATTATCAATACTTATTTCCAATAAATTAGCCTATACACGATTAACAAAAAATCTTTTATGTAGTGTTATGTTTAGTTTTAAATTTCCCGCTTCTATATTTATAGAGAAAAAAAACAAATTGTTCACTGTTGGTAACTCTGCTAGATACATAATTGTTTATGTAATAAAAAGAAACGACTGTACGATAATTTCTAGTGTTCAATAAATAATAATACAAATAGAATTACATCTTTATTATTACAATCATAACAACTGGCGACGAGGATAAAAAGGAAAATGGCAGACGTCGACGAACTTGTGTCACAATTATTAAATAAGTTGGTGGAACGACTACAAACTCAACCCGCCCAACCTGGTGCTGAAGTACCTTCTCAGCCAACACAAAGATCTATCGCTAGTATGTTGCAGGGAAATACACTACACTTCGAACATTTCGAGGAAAGTAAAGAGACATTCGAAAATTACATGCAACGATTGGAAAACTTTTTCAAAATGAAAGGTCTAACCGGCAATGATGACGAAACTAACTCTGCAAAGGTGGTTCTCCTCATAAACTGCCTCGGTGCTAAGCATTTTTCACTCCTGTCAAATTTAACCGCTCCTGATCGACCTGATTCGAAAACGTATCAAGAGCTTATTACCTTAATGAAAGACCATTTAAGTCCGAAAAAGAATATTCTAACAGAACAACACAAATTCCTCAGTCGAATGCAGGAACAAGGGGAAACTATTACCGATTATTTCACTACACTCAAACAGTTTGCTAAAACAGCTGAATTCAAAGCAGCTTGTAATGACGCTAAGTGCAATAAATCTGTAATTGATCTTATGTTACGTGTACAATTCATTCGAGGACTGAGAGATTCAGAGATTAGGGAGAAAATCCTCCAACAAGGAGAAATTACGCTTGACAAATCTAAAGAAATAGCCCTTGCAATAGAAGCATCAAAAATAGAAAATCGAGAAGTTTACAAAAACAACGTAACCCAAGTAAATAAAATTCAAGTTTCTAATACAAATTACAGAGCAAACAAGTACCCAAAATCGAAGAAAAATGTCGACCTGGAGAAACTAGGGTTGAAAGGTATTTGTTTAAGATGCGGCGAGTCTTCACATTACGCGAAAGATTGCCAAATTAAGAACAAACTGAAATGTGACAAATGCCATAAAAGGGGGCATAAAACGAAAGTTTGTTTAAAAGGGCGAATGTCAAAGGTAGGCGACATGAAATACATTTCTGACTCGGATCCAGAATTCCAAGAAACCAACGATGCAGATCAAGAAGACGATACTTTCGCAATGAATCAAATATACGATATAAATTCAAATGAAATGTCAAACGACGACAGACTCCTGGTAAAAGTTCAACTTAACAACAAACATTGTAAATTTGAATGCGATACAGGCAGCAGATTAACAATAATGGGTCTTGAAGAGTTTCAGTCTCTAAAGTTAAATGCCGAATTACATAAAACAAATGTTTGTCTTCGTTCATTTACAGGCCAAATCTTCCATCCAGTAGGCGTTGCTGACGTCAAGGCCAAGTATAACAACCAGTCCAGTGAAGAGAAAATTTACGTGGTCGATATGAAGAAACCTGCAATTATAGGTCGAGATTGGATTCGAAACCTAAAAATAGATGTCAATGACATACACCATACCGAAGAAGTACTACCAGATCCTGAGAAAGTTAAACAAATAACCTCAGAAATATTGCATAACTATGCAGATGTTTTTCAAGAAAAGGTAGGTCAAATTCCAAATCACACGTGTCGACTCAAATTACGAGAAAATGCGAAGCCTATATTTCTAAAACCACGACCAGTACCTTACGCTCTTAAAGAATCCGTGGAAACCGAATTGGATAAATTAGAAGAACAGGGAATAATAGAAAAGACAGACCATTCTGAATGGGGTACACCTCTGGTGGTGATACCAAAATCAAATGGTGGTGTTCGGCTGTGTGCGGACTACAAGGTCACCCTGAACTCCCAGTTACTCGATTCACATTATCCAATACCCAGAATCGAAGACATTTTTGCAAAAGTTCAAGGAGGGGTAGTATTCTGCACCTTAGACATACACAAAGCATATTTACATGTTAAAGTTGATGAAGAGAGTGCTGCTGCTCAGACAATCTCAACACATCGAGGAACATACCGAGCAAAGCGTTTATTCTTTGGAGTAAAGACCGCTCCCAGTGAATTCCACAAATTTATTGATCAATTCACACAAGATCTGCCAGGAACTGCTGCATATTTTGACGATGTTATCGTGAAAGGTAAAACCCTTCAAGAATGTAAAGAAAACCTCATGAAAACACTCGAAAAATTCCGTAAATGTAATGTACATTTAAATATTTCAAAATGTAGATTTTTCGAAAAGGAAATAAGTTACCTTGGCCATATTATAAGCAAAGAAGGTCTCCAAAAATCTCCAAATAAGATCAAAGCTATCTTAGAAGCTCCCAGACCAACAAACGTTGATACTGTTCGACAGTTTTTGGGCCTTGTATTGTATTATGGGAAATTCATTCCTGATGCATCGACTATACTTCACCCAATTTACAAACTACTAAAAAAGGACACTAAATTCAAATGGACCGCAGAATGTGAAAAGGCATTCCAGCGCGCTAAAGCAGAAATTACAAGTAAGAGAGTGCTTATACCATTTAATCCAGAACTTCCGTTAATACTAGCTACAGATGCAAGTCCTGTTGGATTAAGTGGAGTGCTGTCCCATAAAATGCCGAATGGTGAGGAAAGACCTATTGCCTTCATATCCAAATCACTCACAGAAACAGAAAGAAACCATAGTCAGCTCGATAAAGAGGCAACTGCCGTATATTGGGCATGTAAAAAATTCTTCGATTATCTTTATGGGAGAAAATTTACCCTAATTGTTGATAATAAACCGATGATGACACTACTTCACCCAGAGAAGAAGTTACCACCCCTAGCTTCAACAAGAATGTTACGCTATGCACAATTTCTATCTGGTTTTGATTACGTAATACAGCATCGAGAGTCCAAAAACCATGGAAATGCGGATTATCTCTCAAGAAATCCTCTTCCAGTAGATGTCAAGGCGATTGATGAAGATAATCGTATCTTAGAACAGGTAGTTAATCATATTTCCTCGGAAACAATAACTGCAAAAGATATTGCTGTAGAATCTGCTAGAGATGAAGAAATTGCTTCCGTAATCAAGAAATTACGTGCAGGAACTTTACATGACCCTGAATATACCATTAAAAATGACATATTATTCCGTGGAACCAGGGTTGTCATTCCAAGAAAACTTCAACCAGCAGTATTGAAGGAATTACATAAATCACACTCAGGAATCGTTAAGATGAAAGCCCTGTCAAGAAACTACTGCTACTGGTCAACCATAAACCATGACATAGAAGGACTTGTAAAAAGCTGCCCTCAGTGTTGTGCTATAAAAAGAAACCCTGAAAAAGCTCCTTTGCATCACTGGGACACTCCTACAAAAAACTGGCAAAGAGTTCATATAGATTATGCAGGACCATTCATGGGACATCATTTTTTAATTTTAGTTGATGCCAAATCTAAATGGCCTGAGATTTTTGCTATAAAAAACTCTCCAACATCTGCTTCAACGATCTATCTTTTAAGAGAAATATTCAGCCGCCACGGACTTCCAGAGATACTTGTAAGCGATAATGCCACCATATTTAAATCCGATGAATTCCAATTATTTAGCCAAAGGCTTGGTATTCGACAACAGTTTATTGCTCCTGGTCATCCGGCGACTAATGGGCAGGCGGAGCGATATTGCCAAATTTTAAAAAGGAAATTAACGTGCATGAGTGCAAATAACAGCTCACTCCATGAAAATCTATGTGAACTATTATTTCGATACAGAGCGACTCCACTCGAAGATGGAAAAACGCCAGCTGAAAACATGATCGGAAGAAAGCTTAGAACTAAATTGGACTTGTTAAAGCCAACGAAAGCACAGAAGAATAAATCATCATCCATTCCGTTCACCAAACATTTCAGACTGGGAGAAAGAATACAATCAAGAAATTATGTAGGATCAAACTTATGGAAATACGGAAAAGTAGTGGAAAAACTAGGCCGACTTCATTACCTGGTCGAATTGGATGACGGCTATACAATTAAACGACACTACGACCAATTGAGATCCTGTGAGATTGAAAAAAATCCTCCGTTACGATGCAACGAACCTATACAACCACGACAAGAAGAAAGAACTGAAACATCTGTGGAACGAGGGATCACGCAGGAAAGCATACAAGAACCAGATAAAGACCAGAAGGAGGCTCAAGATAACCGATTGGAACCTGACGTAGACCAGAGAGAACTTCCAAGACAAGAAATGGCAACAGCTGGGACTCCGCTAAAGGAAGATACGAGAAATACAGCGCCAAGTCCAGCCAAAGAACTACGTCGTTCAGCAAGAATAAGGAAACCCGTAATAAGATTAAATTTATGAAATAATGTTATGTATATCCTGTTAATTAAGGTGGGAGAATTGTTATGTTTAGTTTTAAATTTCCCGCTTCTATATTTATAGAGAAAAAAAAACAAATTGTTCACTGTTGGTAACTCTGCTAGATACATAATTGTTTATGTAATAAAAAGAAACGACTGTACGATAATTTCTAGTGTTCAATAAATAATAATACAAATAGAATTACATCTTTATTATTACAATCATAACATGTAGCATATTTTAACAAACTTTAGCTTACAAAAATTCATAATTTTAATGTAATAATTGTTCAAAAATATCTCCATTTACACTGAGGCAATATCCTAGTCTGTCTTAGAAAGAATTGACACCATTTGTGATGTGTTCTGGAGGTATCTCCTGTGCTGCAGTACTATTTATAATGTTGCATTTTAAAATGGACAAATATAACATTTTTGACAGTAGTGTGTAACCATGGACGTGATGAACCATATGTTGCATTTTAAAATAAATTCTCTGTATAAAATGTTTCTAAGCTACTGCTATAAAGTAATGTGTATTCTTTCTTCGAACAAATGACCTTGAATAGTCATCTTTCGTGAATATTAGTATATATATATATATATATATATATATATATATATATATATATATATATATATATATATATATATATATATATATATATATATATATATATATATATATATATGTGTGTGTGTGTGTGTGTGTGTGTGTGTGTGTGTGTGTGTGTGTGTGTGTGTGTGCGTGTGTGCGTGTGCGTGTGCGTGTGCGCGTGCGCGTGTGAGTGCGCGTGTGCGTGCGTGTGCGTGTGCGTGTGCGTGTGTGTGTGTGTGAGACGATTTTTTTGGATCGCATAACTCCAATACCACCTTTCCTAAAAATTATATTTTTTTGCGTATTCCTTTTCTTTAGATCCATATGAACAGCTGATTAGATTTTGGTTATAATTGGTCGACCGGAAGTACCCTAATTTGAAGATTTTAAGTTTTTCTCGAAAAATACTGTTAAATATCACTTTTTTCACATTTAATGTTAATATTTAAGAATATTTTATTCTCTATACGATTTGATTACATTTTATACTTCATATTCGATGGATACAGAGTTAAAAAATCTGATGTGGCCAGCACATTACCTTCCGTCACTTCTATGTATTTTGTACAAATTTCATACGGAAAGTTCCTTGCTAAATTAAATATTCTATTTCTTGTACATTATCTTCCGGCAGTTGCACGTATTTTATGCAAATTTCATACAGAAAATTATTATTTTGTGACGTTTTCTACATACAGTGTAATGTATCTGCAGAAATAAAAGATTTATTATTATTATTATTTCTTGTACATTACCTTAAAGCAGTTGTATGTATTTTATACAAATTCCATACAGAAAGCAAAAGATCCTATATTTCTAATTATATGACAAACACACTATGTCAATTTCACTTGACACTGACATCTTTCAATCAGAATTTTCTTAATATAGTAGCTGTTTCCATAGCTATGGCTACTTTATGAAATTTAATTTTTTTATAATTTTTTAACTCTATATCCATTTAATATTAAGTATAAAATGCAGTCAAATCGTATAGAGAATAAAATATTCTTTAATATTTATAATAACATCAAATGTGAAAAAATTATATTTAACATAGTTTTTTCAAGAAAAACTGTTAAAATCTTCAAATGATGGTACTTCCGGTTGACTAATTGTAACCAAAATCTAATCAGCTCTTCATATGGATGTAACGAAGAAGTATACGAAAAAATTATAATTTTTGTAACTCTAGTATTCGAGTTATCGCAGACGAAAATTTTGTCACACACACACACACACACACACACACACACACACACACACACACACACACACACACACACACACACACACACACACACACACACACATCCACACACACACACACACATACAGACATCATCGTAAAAATACTAAATTCGTATTCTAGGGACCCTAAAACGTGCTTATTGATTAAAAACTCATCATCGAATTTTTTGACCAAAGACAATACCTTCCTTACCTAAAGGTGACGGAAGGTAAAAATTATAAAGAAATTAAATTTCACAAAGCAGCCAGCTGTGCTATAAACATGGAAACATCTACTATACATTAAGAAAATTTTGATTGACAAATGTTAGTGTCAAAGTGCAATTTACATATGTTTGATTTATAATTTTATTGGAAATATATAGAGTCTTACAAGAAACTTTCTGTATGGAATTTGTACAAAATACATAGAACTGACTGAAGGTAATGTACTGGAAATATGGAATTATTTGCAAAAAAACTTTCTGTGTGGAATTTGTACAAAATACATAAAACTGACGGAAGGTAATATGCTGGCCACATCAGATTTTTTATCTCTAATTTAAACCGAATAATACTTCAAATGAATTTAGCAGTAATTGAATATTAATACAAAATCCTGGAATTAACACAAAAGCCATTTATAAATATAAATAAATGCATTTTCATTGAGGGCCGGTTTATCAATGCAAGGATAAATAATTTAACTGGCAGATAACTTTTTAACTGCCAGATAAAACATAGAAAGCGTTTATCAAACAAAAGTTAACGTAAACTGTCAGATAAAATCGGCCAAAATTTATTCGTCACTTCAACTGGCAGATAAATCTATTATCTGGCAGTTAAAATATAAGTAGAAAATTTTACCCTCAAAAATTAATAAATACAATAGACAATTAATTAATTAAAATATGGTAAGTATATTATATTGGTATTTTATATTAATTCCATTCAAATATTACAATTTTTATAACCTAAAATGTATAGTTGCAGAATTTTTTAAATCGATTCTATATCTCTTATGTAAAATGCTTTAACCCTTGTATTACCTATTATAGTTTTAATTACGGACATTATACAAGAAAGAGAGACCAGAAAGATATAGATTTCCAGAATTTCAAAGAAGGAAAACGTTGAGTTCAATGAAGAAGAAGATATAATCAACCAGTTGGATAGTTGGAAGTTTCTATTTCCCCATTCATAAGCCCTGGATAACGGTTAAACATATTGATAAAATGAATAAAGATGTTACATACAAAAATAAAAACTTATTATAATCATATAAATCATTACAATAGTGAATAAAATTGTTGTATAATGCAACGTTCAAGTCAAATGAAACATATCGATTACAACAATAATAATATTTGTTGGAAGCAATAAATTAATATACATTATAAAATGAAATAATCAGTAAGAATGATTGCAACATTGATTCATAATTATAAAATTTGGGCAAGTACAACAATGAGGAATGTTGAATATACAGATATAAATTATTTGACGTTGCGCCTTCGTTCTTAAATTTTCCATTAGTGTTGATATCTTTTTGAATGCATATTGTGGTTCCTAGAATATATATTGTCATTTTATCTATATAAATATTTTTAATATATTTACCTATCAGTTAAAAAATATAACAATTCTGTATTTTGATGTACAATTCATACAATAATATCCAAAGTACCTCATTATTCTCAAATAATTAACAGTAAAATCTATCCTATAAAGATCTGTCTGGTCTGTATTCTTGATCTGTCAAAATATTTTGAAATTTGACACGAGTCCCAAGCCAATCATTAAAGGTTTTACAATTTCAGTGTTACCAATATATAATTAAATGTAAGTTTGTTAACTGGCAGATAACTTTGTATTGATAAACAATCGTGTAAAATTATCTGACAGTTAACGTTAACTGTTAGATTGTTATCTGGTACTTTTATCCTTGCATTGATAAACCGGCCCTTAATAATTACAATGAAAAACCATTTCTATATTGAAAAATATATTTCATTTTAATTTATCATAACAGATTAGCAAAGTTGTTTGTGTTTGGAAACAGCTGAAATTGTTTACAATCAAAAAATATATCGGAATTAAACGAATTATAAAAACAAATTTATTCCGTACCTTTTAACGTTTTAACTCATCATAAATTCCACAAAAAAACATCCCCTAATTCTATTTAACTAATTTGCCAAGTTTTTCCTGGAGAGAAAAAATATTCGGAATATAATTTTATTAAAATTACCCTCCTCTGTTGAGAACGTTTTCACCAGAGTTGAAAACATAACTTGAAATGATTTATTTTCGTCGTCCACTTGATCTGCATACATACATGAAATTAAAGTTGAAGTTGTGTGTTGTGTATGAGTTGTAGGATAAACGAAACGTTCAGTTCAGTTCCGAGACACAAGCGAAATGTGGTTGCAGAGATGAAGAAGGTATTTACTTATGGAGGAAGAACGATTTTCCAAATCCTTCCGTCGCAAATACAGCGTAAACCAGGGTTTGTTGTAAGTGGCAAATATGAAAATATGTACGTGGAAACGTTTAGAATACAGTGGCGTCGAAAGAATAAAAAAGTAGAAGCTATTAAAAAGATTTAAGTGCCATTTATCTCTATCTAGGGCTTATATGCAGCTCTAACGCTGTTTACCTTGTCCAACTGGACTCATCGAGCCGCAGGGTTTTACCCAGGGACTCGAACCGAAAAAAATTAGGGTTCAGTTACGGTTAACGGTTTTTACTTTAGTAAAAATTCGGTTTCGGTTATCGGTTACAGTTTTTTTGAAAATATTATATCGGTTTTCGTTTCGGTTAAAAAACCAAATAAGTTTCGTTTTCGTTACGGTTTCGGTTCTTTTCGGTTTCGGTTTAAATGAAAAATTAGTTTAATTTTTATTTTTTGCAACATGAAATACATTTAGTACCTATTTCGTAATGTAATAACATTTTAATTCCACGTTTCACTAACAACTAGTACTAATAGATATATTCGGCTTGTTCGGAATTCAAAATTCGAAACGAATCTGTAAGAAATTATTTTAAGTAAAAGTATAAAGTTACGTAGGTACTTTTATTTTAAGGTGTGCAGGGCCGGCTCTAGGATATTTCTAAGGTGATGCGAAGTGTCAAATGAGCGCCCCAGCCAGCCCCCCCCCCTTAATTTAATACATTTCCACACTATTTTTTTAGGAATTATAGGAATAATAAAAATATTTAAACTTGCAGGAAATCTATATTTTCATAAAAAAAAAACATTTTGTCATAAATACTATTTATAAACTCTCAACATTTTACAAAAAGAAAAAACAAATACTTGAATAATATTTATACGAAGGCAAGTATAAAACAACAGTAGCATCTATATAATTAAATGCGAATTACATAAATGCTACTTTTCTTGCCTTGGCACTTGCGAATTTCTGGATTAAGTCAGAGTACGGTATAGACTGAGAAAACTCGCTCTCGATTGAGAGTATTGCCAAATCACATAATTTATTTTGTGACATAGTGGATCTAAGGTAAGTTTTAATTAATTTAAGCTTACTAAAACTTCGCTCGCCCGTCGCCACTGTTACCGGAATTGTTAGGAGAATGCGAAGAGCAGTCCATATATTGGGGAAATTATCCTGCCAATTATTGTCTTTTATAATTTTTAGAACTGTGCAAGGTTCTCCTTGATCTTCTTCTAAAAACGGGTTTAAGCATAAAAGTTCTTGTGCCAACTCAGTTCCAGAAATATCATATTTATTTTTATCTGTCAGTACAATTTCTAAGTGGGAACAGGCCTTTTGTAGCTCAGATTTATCAATATTTTTTTTAATATTATATAGAAAAGACCAGGTGCCATTAAAATCTGATAATTGTTGAAAACGTGATTCCAGGGAATTCACGATCGTATCAATCAAAGGATAGAAGACAGTATTTTTGAACAATTCCTCTGCGTTAGTTGGTGTCTCATCTGTACTCTCATAAATGAACATCTTCTTCTTTTTTCGGCTTCTCACTTGTTGGAATGTAGGTTCTATTCCAGCCTCAGTTGCAATTTCTTTTGCTATTATCTGAGCCGATATGTAACCAGAATCTCTATATTCCTTAACAAATTTCGAGCATTTATTGAGCAATTCTGATACACTCGATAAATTCATTGTTTTAGACTGCATAGATTTACTTACTATATTTACTTGAAATAAAATATCATAGCAAATTACAAGAGTGAGTAAGAACTCAAATTGTTCCAAATGTTGAGCTAGTGACTTGGCTTCTGATGCCGCAAGTGGGTCATTTGCTTCCTCATATTGTTCATTTAAGGCATCCCTCACTTGACAGTACTGAAATCGAACGGCAGCAAGACTGGAAACTCTACTTTCCCATCGAGTTTCGCAAACTTTTTTTAGAGATAGTCCGTCTAAATATTTTGCCATACCTTCCCACCTCTTTGGTGAGTTAGAAAAAAATACAAATATACGTTGGATAATCCCGAACAACGAAACAGATTTTACAGATGTTTTTGCTGCATCGGCTACAACTAAATTTAAGCTATGGCATCCACATGGATTAAAAAAAGCCCGTGGATATTGACCTAAAATTCGAGCTTGCATGCCTTTCCTTATGCCCACCATATTTGCGCCGTTGTCGTATCCTTGACCGCGGCAATAGTTCATATCCAAATCATAAAATTTGATAATTTCATCAAGAAAAAGTCCAGTCAATCCTTCGCCCGTAGAGTCACTTACCGGTTTGTAAGCAATAAAACATTCCCGTACAATAACTTCGTCATTTTCTGTGTCCACAAAACGAAATGTTACAGACAATTGTTCAACGTGACTCACGTCTGGAGTGCAATCTAGTATTATTGAGAAATACTTAGATTTTTTTATTTTTAATATAATCTTAGCTCGAACCTTTGCTCCTAGTAAACTGATTAACTCATCTTGAATATTTTTTCCAAAATAGTAATAGTTTGTCTCTTTATTAATAACGCGTCGAAGATGCTCCATCATTACAGGATCAAACTTTCCTATTAGCTGAACTAAACCTAGAAAGTTACCATTATTCGGAGTGTACAAAACATCCGAACTTCCTCTAAATGATAGGTTGTGCTCAGCTAAGAAGAAAACGATTGACATCATTCGCTCTATTACAGATTTCCATCGTATTTTCTCAACTTCAATCTGTTTTTGTAAATTTTTGTCAACTCCACTAAACGTTTTTAATCGTTTCGTTGCCTCTATCCACTTGCCCATAGCAAGCTGATGATCACTGGACGTTTCATGACGTTTGAGACGTGTTGAAATATTGGTCCAATTATTAAATCCTTCTTTTTTACTCAAACTAGAGAAAGAATTTAGGGAAAACAGGAAACAGCAAAAACAGTATACCTTATCAGCAGACTTAGAATAAATGAGCCATTTTCTTTCAAAAGTTTCATCATTTGGCATTACTCTTTGAAAATGTATATTGGAAAAATGACGCCCCATTCTATTTCGTGGGTAATTTGCGTTCGGCATTTTACCATTCTTAGGACCTCTTATAATGATCTCATCTCTTACAGACGAGGTTAAAGGTGGCAATTTAGCAATATCTTCGTAGTTTTGATATGATACAGGTAGCGCTTCATCTTGAAGTTCTTCGCAACTCACAGATGATGATAGTGGTCCGGCAGTTCTCGATGGAAAATTTTCTGAGGAACTAGTTTCCTTATTTTCATCCGTTTTCATAGTCTCGTGCATATCTGAAGTCATATCAGACATCACATGCAGAGGATGAGTTTTTGAACTAGTATTCACATGATTGCCTTCTGAAGACGTCCCAGGAGTTGCGTGAGCGTGATCAGTTTCAATTCTAAGAAATTTAGCAAGTTGTTTGGCGCTTTTTTTATTTTCAATTGTTCTTTTTAGTTTTTTTTTGTCGATTCTGGGCGCCGGATAATTTCTTATAAGGCTGCGACATATTTACGTCTTGATTCTGTGGAATCATACATAATGATTGAAAGTCATAATCAACTATCGTCTTGTAGTAGTTAACCCTCTCTGTCATGTCTATAGCATAATTTTTTTGATATGATTTTTTTTAATGAAATGCCATTAGATAATTTCAAGAAATATTTTTTTGTAATTATAAATTGAAAAAAAAATGTCCGTAAAAATAACTAAAATAATAAAAAATAAGAAATAAAAATAAAATAAATAAATATATCATCACAGCATTTTACCCATTGCTGGGTGTGACAATTTTTTTGTACACAGATAAAAAAAGAAAACAAGAAAATTATATTTATAATAAATGTTATTTTAGTGTTTGTGTTTAGCGCCATAGTACGCCACCTGTGACGTACTAATACAATACCGACAGAGAAGAAGAGGCCTTGAGTTTGCGCACCACACGGCAGCAGAAACCAAGCGAATAAAACAGTAATGGAGGATGGTTCATGCGTTCATGGTTTATAGTTTTATTCATATATTTTAAGTATAACTTATTTTGATTTAACATGAGTGTTAATAAAGTCGTGTCGTGTAATCTTTGATCTGCCCACATACCGCACCGAAATCGGCACACATCCTATTCATTATAGTCATAAAAAACTTATTCCTTGAAGATACTCAAATTTACGAAAACAAAGTATTGTCATAAAGGCACAGGTGCAGAGGTGCACCTTATACTTGACACTCGAATTCGTATCCGGCCGAAGACAAATAAATTCTAGAAATTTCTAATCACATACACATTATTTTTGTTTCCAATTGAGTACAATGTATACATACAGAAGACGGTTAACTAGTTTTTTACTATTTGATTTTTAGCAATAGTTCTTACCAAGTACGTTAGTCAACAAATGACTCTAAGTCAAACACATACATACGCAGTCTTAACTTATAAGCACAAAGTCAAACACATAGATACGCAATCTTCCCTTATAAGCACAATGACTGAACACAAGTTTTATAGCACTTCGAGCGGCTGGGCTCTTGGCGCACGTGTGTATAAATGCAGCGATATTTGAAATGATGGCGCCAAATGATTTCGCGCCTGGTCGGCGTTGCACGCGTCAACTATTTTTTCCGTGCCCGCCCTATTGTTTTTTTTATTTCTTTATTTGCTTAAGAAGTAAATAAATATAATCACAAATTTAAATATGTTTTTGTGGATGGCGCCCCGGACGTTCTAGGGTGGTGCGGTCGCACCTCCCGCAACACCCTAGAGCCGGCCCTGAAGGTGTGATTTAAAAATAAAAATCGCGGTGCAAAAAGTAACTATGAGTTAAAGTTTTCACATTAAAGTTCTTAAGTTTATTTTTGCAACAAAAATTAAATATGTTTCGTAAACTATTAATATTTTAATTTTAAGTTTTAATATTAATGGTATTACAATAGTAACAAACTAAATGGGTGATTGATTGAAAAATGTCAACAAATAAGCAATTTTTTTATTATAATTGCAAAAAATAATTGAAAAATGGAGTAAAATGCCTTAATTTTTTTTTAAATAAGAAACTACTTTTTTATGAATTCGAAGGCATGCACAGTATTTCTTCGAAAAAGATGTGGGTTAATAAAAAATACCTATTTTTACATTTACGGTTTTAGTACCGATATTATTTCGGTTCGGTTATGTTTTCGGTCACAGAACGAATTTATTTTTCGTATCGGTTTTCGGTTTCCATATTTGAAGAAATAAAATATAGGTTTCGGTTTTCGGTTACGGTTACATAAAATGTCAAATATCGGTGCGGTTTTCGGTTACGGTTTCGTTCCGGTTCGGGTCCCTGGTTTTACCACTGCCGTACTGCTGGTTGGATTTCAGCCAATGCTACAGTTATTTAAGATGTATAAGTGGCCATCTTTTAGCATCCGAGTGTGAAAAATATAAGTAGCAGTATTTGTTTTTTACAAGCGCTCTTCATGTGTGCTTTAACTGCTGTGCTCACCTGCGCGAGTGAACGACTCGTAGCGTATAGCCAAAAGCGTAGCATTAGCTCAGCTCTATTCCCGGCTCCGTACTGTATTACGTGCAGCTGTGCTACTGTGCTATTTACTGACCGAGAAGTCATCTGTGCTAGTGGGCTGTTTAATGAACAATGAACGATCTAAAGAGCACAGCACGTGAACGATGGCACAGAGCGAAAACAAACGCGGAGATAGTGTGAACTGGTGAGCCATGTGCCGTACTGTACGTCGTTCATGGCTCATTAAAGTGAGTCGTTCAAAATGAACAACACGTTCAAGAACGATACATCACTAATTATAACGAAACATTTTATGATCGACACGGGTGTGAGTGCATTTGATTCTATTGGCCAAAAATATCATAGCTGTGAGTTGCGTCTATTATTCTACAGTGCCCCGCCCATGGTCTACCCATTTTCCATTCCTATTGTTAAGAAAGATGTCGGATATCTCACGAATATATATATATATATATATATATATATATATATATATATATATATATATATATATATATATATATATATATATTTACTTTTTAACAAATTTCAATCATCGAACTTTATCAGCATCATAATTTTAAAAAATCTGTTGTGGACACCATACGACTTCCTTGTACGCAAGACCAATATGAAGATGAAGTATAGACCCAATTATAAAATTGCACGTGTTTGACGTAATTTGACATTAACATCTATTTTTTATTTTTTTGTTATTTTTTGTCCTAATCCATAGCAAGCTTCATTACAAAAACCAAAAAGTATATAAGTTTTAAATTTACATATCTCGCTTATACAAAGGGCTAATTTAATAATACTTGATGTGCTAGACGCAGAATTTAATTCTCTAAAACTCTTATTAGAAGCATTTATTTCTAAAATCAAAATGAAACCATTTTATTCAAGAAAAACTGTTAACAACTTCAGGTAATATATCACTTCCGGTTAGCCTGTTTTAACCAAAATCTGCTATGTTATTCTAATTGATATAAAAGTCTTATTTACCAAATTTGAAAAGTTTTGGATTATATTTTAGTTCTTCATTAGAATCTATTATAGGCTTCAAATAAAGTATCATTTCTGGAAATTATGTAATGACCAAAAGGGAGGTGCACAACTAGATGTTATAGAAGTCCTAAATACAAAATTTCAACTTTCTACGGCTTACCGTTTTTGAGTTATGTGAGATACACGCACGTACGTACGTACGTACAGACGTCACGACGAAATTAGTCAGAATGGATTCAGGGATGGTCAAAATGGATAATTCCGTTAAAATCTCAAAACCGAAATTTTTCGCGATTACAATACTTCCTTTACTTCGTACAAGGAAGTAAAAACAAAAACAATTTAATACCATGTATGACAAAAATATCTTTCTACGTTTAGGTGTATTTATTTTTCAAAATTACTTCATCTAAATTAGTCCTGAGGAAGCCTTAAATAAAAGGCGAAAGCTTGACTGAATTTTCAAAGAATCAACATTTTAATTTAGGCCTAAATAAAACACTGAACTACCCACTAATATTCTCCTTAACTAATCGACACAGTGACGATTACACTTGACCTATATATATATATATATATATATATATATATATATATATATATATATATATATATATATATATATATATATATATATATATATATATATATATATATATACAGGGTGTCTCACAACTCGCGGTCCCAGATGAAACTGACACTTGCCGACGACAATAGGTTGCCAACAAATAGAAGAAAATTATTTGCGGCTGCTTGCATAACGGACTTTTTAATCCACCAATCCCGGAAGGATATCTTGAGGTGTGATGATATTATTCCAAAATAAAACTGATTGCTAGGTTTTAAAAATACTACTAGTGAGTTACAAAATTTGTTTGACTTACTGTAATTTTGACACTTTAGAGTTGACTTTTCACGGTCAACAAATTTAGGTTAGCAAGATTTCTATCCGGAAAACGTTCCGTATAGACTCGTGCTGCCTCTCCGGCGTTACGTCCACATTCTCCGAAAATTATAATCATTTCTAAATAATCAGCGGCTGAATACATGGTAAGAATTTGCCTTTTTTATTCACCTTGTCAAATTTAATTTGACACTGACATTTTTCGAAAACTACAGTAGCCCACACATTTTAAAGAAGATTTGATTTGTATAAAACCCTAGTAACGTAAAATTACGGCAAACACACGTTAAAGGTGTAGGTCTCTGATTGGTCAATTTTAAGACGTCTTTTCTCGAATATCTTTTAAGCTAGATTTTTTTTCTTCGAAATTACACATCCGAGTGCGGTCTCGTGTTTCCTCATTCGCTCTGGGGCGCGAGTTGTGAGACAACCTGTATAAGTATCATACCTATAAGTGTATCAAGTGGATTGTATACAGGTGTCCATCTGTAATTAAACAACAAATATCTCGCTAGTGTTACTTTTAGTGATGTTGATGTTGTCAACTATATATTTATTATTTATTCAATTTTATCGATGAACAGCCCCAGGCCAACAATTTCATTATATTTATTTAAAATTTAAAAAGTAAATGAAAATTGCTATTCAATAATACAAAAACAATCATGTTTTTAAAAAAATACAATGGCTATTAATGAAAATATTACTCTTTTATTAACAATTGCGAAGGCTATGTGTTTTTAATTTAGGTTTGAAGAGGTTTAATGTAAAATTCATGGCAAAAAATCAAACAAACCTTTTCATTAGCAGTAATTAATAAATTATTTTCCATGCACAGTGAATTTGCATGTAATCCATTGGATCCACAATCCTGGATAATGGACCGTTGGATTTAATTTAACAGTAGGATTGTGTTGCATTATTACTAATAATCTCGCTAATAGCATTAACAGTTTATAACATGTAGAGTAGCTTCCGAATCACATCTGGCAAACCAATGTTGGAAAAATGGGCTGTTAGGACCTTTGACATACAATTTCGCGTAAAATTTATTGCTGGGGATGAGAACATATTTTTGGAATACGTATATAGTTTTCATATGCACTTAATTTTAAAGTTAGTGGAAATTTCTAATTTTTATTATTTATTATTAGTCTTGGTATCTATAATATTATAATAATTAAGGACAATAATGCATGAGGTTAACAGTGTAGGTCCGTTTTAGTCCCGTGGTGCCTTCGACGTTTAATGTCACTATAATTGTTTATTTACGGATTATGGATCAGTGAGTTTCAATAAAATTTACGAATTATGTAGGTAGGCTTAGAATGATTCTGCTGGTTTTTTATGCTTTATACCAGTGTCAATATCATTTATGTTGACAACATTACAATCACCACACTTCATACGGATTACGGGTCAGAAAGTTTTAATAAAATTTACGAAGTACCTACCTAGGCTATGTATGCGTCTGCTTTTTACCTCTCGCTAAGAGAGGTATTGAATTCATGCAAAAAATCGCATATCCAGATTTTGGTGGCATAAGCACGTTTTTAGGTCCTTAGAATCCGATTATAACATTTTTACGATGATGTTCATATGTGTGTGTGGATGAGTGTGTGTGGATGTTGGATCCACGATTTCTCAAATACTATAAGACTTGACATTTTTAACTACGGATTCCTCAATCTAACAATAATGGGGAGAGTTGATTAAGTTTTGGTAACAATTGGACAACCGGAAGTAGTAGTTACAAGAAAAAAATTATCTAAATATTGTTTATCGAAAATTTATGTAAATATTTATATTAAAGAACGTTAAATTCTTTATTCGATAAATATAAATTCATTATTATATCTTCCATAGATTTAGATGTAAAGAAATGCATATAAAATAATTTGTTGTAAAAATCTGAGATCAAACTACTTCAAGGCAAGAAATTCAAATGTTTGTAATTGACACATAAATGTCACTGTCAAAAATATTTGTATGCCACTGTCAATAATATTTGTACATTATTATGAAGATTATGAAAATAAAAAAAATCAACAACGCAAAAGAATATACGTAACAAAGAATATAAAAGGAATATGCGAAAAAATTACGAATATAAAGAAAAAGAAAAGGAAAGTAGAAAATTTCAGGATATTGAATATAAAGAAAATGTATGTATTGTACATAATTTATATTAAAATATCCCATAGATTTTGCAAATATATGTGAGAATTATTTTGTAGTGAGACATGAATATATGTATTTGTATTTAAAAATATTTTTCGTTTTACGCGTACAACCAGGTAAAATACCTGGCGGGAGGTATTGTGTTGGCCACACCAGATTTTTGGTCTTTATCCCAGTGTCAATATCAAATTCTTGGCAACATTACCATAACAACAACTTATAATGCCCTTGGGCATTATTTGTTATACATATAATTACACTGAAAACATTAACCCAGTGTTTCCTAATCCTAGACACTATTTAATTTCTAGAGTGTTTAGATTAAATAATTTCACTTTTGTTTATTTTAATTAACTTTAGGGCAATTGCCCCATTTTCATCTCCATATCTACCCCACTGGTCTCTTCACGCGTAGTCACGTACAGATATTAAAATTTCATTTTGGTCTGCCGTACGCGATTCCGTTTAACATATGAAAGCTGTGGTGAGCGGCATATTTAACCCGTGGGTGTGGGTAACTTTTTCTGTTGTTGGAGAGTTAGCGGGTTTTTGCCTCCCTTGCAACTTGTTTATGGTTAATTTAATTTAAGGCTGATTACACCGCGGTTTCATGCTTTTCAGAAGTTCATGAACTTCAAAAATTAACTAAAGGAAATTAATCACGTAAGAATGGCATTGTGCAATAATATTAATTAATTTTCTGCATTTAAAAAATGCACATGCAGAAAAGACCATTACAAGTATTCTAGCCCTTTTCGATGGTTTGTCTGTTATTATTGATAAATCACGAAAATTAACACGAAATACAAAAATGCTAAAATACACGCCAATGTATACGAACTATGTTGACAGTTCCAAATTATTTCCTGAACAGAGTTCGACATACGTCACCTTATGAATAGATTCTATAACCTGTGTGGCAAAAAGAAACTTCAATTAGGTACGTCGTCAAACAAAATCGAATATTTTAAAAATTAATAACTTTTTTAAACTTTGATAGTCCTTAGTAAACAATTTTATCCAACATTGGGCTCTATTCTGTAACTCGGTAATTAATTTTTAACCACTGGTTAAAATTTTTATCCAATAGATATTGATTTGACAACTAAAAATCCCCCTCTTTGTTCTATGTCAACATACTTGATTGGTTAAATAAATTAACCAATGGTTAAAAATTGACCACTGAGTTACAGAATAGACCCCATTGACTCATAATATACTTGTTACTATGGTTATTTGAAATAACTAATGTACAACATTATTCACTCCGTGAGAGAATATTTTAGAAATCACGGAGGAATTATTACTGATTTTTGTGTGTTTTTTTTTAATATAAATAAAAAGCAATTTTACAAAATTCATTTATTATTGAAATAATTTAACATCATGAAACTTACTTATTTCTATAAATATTAACGTTTATGCAAAAATAGGTTGCTTATCTTTACACAATGACAGCTGTCATGTGCGGCTGATGAAAGGAAAACAAGAAACGAGTTAGTTGGATACTTGCTTCGCGATTAAATTCAAAGCTGCTGCTTGTCCTATGTGAATATATTTAAAAGAAGGTCCTCCTTTTCACCCAATTTAATGTATTTTTCTTTCAAATAATTCCCAATGACAGACAATAATTATTACAGCGTTTTTATTGCAATAACAATATAACAAAATCGTAACAACCATTAAATGGCTACTTTGTAATTTAAAATACTACATCAATTGTCTTGTCAGTGTCAAACGATGAATGAAAACATAAAAATGATTTCAGAAGTTTTAAAAAAATGTTGGATAAAACGTTGTATTACACTCGTGTGGAATGTATATTAGTCACTAAAGAAAATTAGCCACTTTCTTTCGTGACTAATATGATACATTCCACACTCATACTAAATAACTATTAATGTCTAGTTTTAATATAAATTATCAGTTTTGTACAAAATTTGTTACTACGGTGGAAGACCCAATTAAGCAGAAGTCTTGAGTCTCAACAAGTCTCAAGTGACAACCATTCTAGAGGTTCAGGCTTCGTGCATATTTGAAAGACCAGAGAAAAATATTAAGGGTGCGTTGTACTAAAAGTATTGAAGTTCAGCTGAAGCCAGAGGTTATTCTAAGGATTTTTTTCCACTGCACATGTAGGAAATAAATCGTTGTAGGTTCATAATATTTTAGGGAAAGATCTTTGTTTAACTTAATTCAAGTTGGATTATGACGAAATAGTAGAACATCCATAAATATAAAAGTTGCAGAAACTGACGCTTCCAGAGTTAGTTAAGTTCCAACTAAAATTTTCGCGCGGATTTTGGTTGCCAAAGATAAGTACCAGCAATACTCTAAAAATCGTGCCTCGAAATAGCTTGTCGGTAGATTTCAAAAATGCGTTTTTGTATATTTATTACAACATGCCTTCTCTGTCAGAGTGAGATCCCCGATGAGCTATAATGATTTGATTATTTGGTTAAATAAGCGCGAGTACAGAGTCAAGGCAACCCCTAAAGCCAAACAACAAAGGTGGTACAATGGTATTTTTGCTGAGACCAATGCCAAAGATGAGGATGAGACAAGCGAAGACTCTGTAGATAAGGCTGAGGGAAAAGCTGGCACAAAGAAATTTTAATGTTTATATAGGATCTGATCTTCAACTGTTTCCTAGAAAAACGAAAAATCGAAGACTAACTGACAAAGATAGTGATCGAACAAAATTTTATATATGTCAGTAAATATTGGCCAAGGCTGCTACAATATTTAAATTAGTACAATTATTAGATTTTTTAAAAAAAACAAAAGTCCTAATTTATACTTTTCAAAATAGCAGAAGTTACTCCGTAAAATCTCATTTTTCACTGCCTTGAATCTCGGCCACTATTGAAGAGCGGACCTATGCTTTTTTTTACTTATTTTAGTCAGTATTATATACCCTTAAAATTTGTGACACAGGTCTAGAAACATCCTGTATAAGTACAAATCCTATATTATTTTTAGTTTTTATTTAATTTATTTGGTTTATTCCTAATAAATGAAAAATAACTGTGCACAGATTTTAATTTCCCACTGCACAATTTGCTTTTCCAACTGCACGTTAGAATAACCTCTGGCTGAAGCGTTGATCAAATTTGATCGTAGTTAGTAAATAGTGAACGGGGAAGATCGGGCGTTCAATGAGAATCAAGTTCAATAAGTCTTGATAGAATGTTCAACCTTTGTTCAACGTTATTTTTGATATAGAACCAACTTTTAAACTGAACAGTTTAGTAAAACGTACCCTAAGAAAATCAAAGAAGATCAATAAATTACGAAATTTGATCAAGATTACTTACAACTCTGCCTCCGTCGAGTATGATGATTGTACTCAATGTTGGCATGAACAAGAGGAAGGGGTACGGGAAGCGAGGGCGGTACCATGAGTTTGCTCTTGGACCAGATGGTCCTTACGATGACGGTGTAGCAGGCAGAGATGATTAGGGCCGGCGCCACCAGCAGCGCCACCGTGATCAGCGTCATATACACACGCCACTGCCATGGCTGCAGCTCGATCCAGCACTGCAGCTGACCTGGGGGACAGATCAACATAATGGGAGATTAACATTGGTATACATATACGAGGGTTACTCAAAAATAATGAGAATTGTTTTCTGGCGGGTGGTAGAGCTCTAGTTTTCGACTTCACCCGCTAGGTATCTTTACTAGATACCCTTTTGGATCTGTTGTCTAAGCGTCATCCTTGGGGAATGGTTTCAACATATTAATTAATTGTTTTTCAACAGTGAATTTTTGTAATCTAGTTACCATAAGGCGTGAACTACTTGAAAGTACAGGATGTTTCATTTTCGATGTTTTTTTAAGGTATCTCGTGTAATATTAATGATAGAGCAAAATTGTTTGCACATTGTAGGGTTAACTTTTCGAGAAAAGTTTAATAGTTACCACAGTAATTTTCTATCTTCTTTTGTTTCTGAGCTACAGGCAAAAACTCATTTTTCGCTCATTTTTAAAATATATCATATGTTATTTATTATGATAGAGAAAAAATGTTTTCACAAAAAATTTACCGTTTTTTAAATAGAATAAAATGGCGTAATTAGATTTTTTCAAAACTTAATAATTCTCGAGATATAACACAAACTTATGATTTTTTAAATGGGAATCTATTTGTTTTAAATATTAATAAAAGACGAATTATTAATTTATTGAGGTGATAATATTGGTAATTATTAAGAAACAAATGAAAAAAATTATTACATATCATAATTTGTTTATTTTGATTCAATATCTATTAATTATGTTCTCAAAATTATTCTTAACCAATTATATTCGGGTTGGTTAAATTACTATTTATAGCCGTTACAGTTGGCTTGACACAATCCGAAAAAAATGGTTTGAGGTAAATAAATTGAAAAATGAGTAAAACTGAAACAAATACTATTAGAAATATGCAAATGATGATCTGTAATAGATTTTTTTATTTGTTTCTTAATAATTTTAAATTTTTTCAACCCAATAAATTAATAATTATCTATTATTCAAGTTTAAAACAAAAGAGTGTAGACTTGTTATATATCATTGAAAAGCTTATAAAATAAGCAAAAAATGAGCCTATTTTCAACATAGTTTCCCATTTAAAAAATCATAAGTTTGTGTTATACCTCGAGAACTATTAAGTTTTCAAAAATCTTATTACGCCATTTTATTCTATTTAAAAAAACCGTAAAAATTTTGAAAAAACATTTTTTCTCTATCATAATAAATAAGATATGAGATATTTTCAAAAAGAGCGAAAAATGAGTTTTTGCCTGTAGCTCAGAGACAAAAGAAGATCGAAAATTCCTGTGACTATTAAACATTTCTGGAAAGTTGACCCTGGAATGTGCAAACGGTTTTGCTCTATCATTAATATTACCCGAGATACCTTAAAAAAACATCGAAAATGAGACACCTTTACAAATAACGAAGAACGGATTTGTGAAAAATTAATGGACCTCACAGGGATTTGGACCCAGTAGTAGGTTGTTCTAACCAAATGGGTTATTAATTTTTATTCACCAGATTGCAAGCCATTTAATTTGAAATTTTAAAAATAAAATCTGTAGGAATATTAATAAAGCCTGTATTGCGAACGCATTAATAACAATAACGATATTATGAAGCGCGCTTTTACATTATATTGTTATGAGGTTAAATTGATGTAACTTTTAACATAAGTGCTCTACAAAAGTGAGCTCATATTAACGGCCAAAGCCTTTGTGGAGACATAAAGAAAACAATAAACATTTAAAATTTAATTATGCTCGCGAAATGTTAAAAGCTTTGGCTTGCAAAAAAATCTAAAGCAGTCTGTAAATATAATAAGGTAATTGATATTTTAAGAGCTGCAGTCATAAGCCACTGTTTTCTTGAAGAATTCTAAAAACTGAAATATTGTTTTTCTTAAATAATACGATCATTCAAAGCTTCTCATATTTTTTCATTCCTAATCCTATTTATTCTTTATTGTATTGTTTTAATTAATTTATGAATTATTGTTTATTTATATTTATTTATGTTTAATAAAGTATAATATCCGAAATGGTTTTTTCCGGACTATCAGATTTTGAAATTTGTAAATTTTGAGAATATTATATATTTAAAGTTTTGTTCTTACGTTTGTCGAAAATGATGTAAGTATTTACTTTTACCATAGAATAGGGGTTTCCAAGTTTTTGTCATTTTTTATTACGTTAAACTGTACAGAAAAATATTAGATCCGTATTTTGTTTTTTTCGCCGAAAAATTTCTAAGACGCCAGAAAAAAATTATTAGTGTCAATAAATGAGGCTCGAGAAAATGGGCGGTGCATGTGACGTCATCTACACCGAGAACACATGTTTCTATACTTCGTTCGAGAGAACCTACCCGATCACGAACCAAATTTTTATTATTATTTCATTCTTACTATTATTATATTCCTTAAAGAATACTGGTTGGACTTGCATTGTCTTTATTATTTTTATATTGAAAATATAACAACGTTTCGACTGCTACAGATCTACAGTCGTCATCAGGTTACAAAATAATAATAATAATAATAATAATAATAATAATAATAATAATAATAATAATAATAATAATAATAATAATAATAATAATAATAATAATAATAATAATAATAATAATTATAATATAATTATGAGAAATATTCGTTTTCCGGGAATGGACTGTGTCATATTTTGAGTCAGAGCTCAACGTTTCGCCTGCAGTCGTATGGGGCATCTTCAGGAGCAGGGGGGATAGTACTGTCTTAAACAAGGTTACCCGACGTGTCAACCACGCTAAAGGCCGAGTTTAAGCAACAAAGGGGGAGACTCAGTTTACAAGGTTACCCGACGTGTAAACCACGCTAGAGGCCAAAATAAACCAAGTGACGAAGGAAGGCCGAGAAGACAGTTATATACTAATCTAAAGATACGGTAGATGAGCAAAGCTAATGAGGACCAATGGGAATCGAGTTCGAGGCTGCGCGAGAAAGATAACAATACTTGTGACGTCACATTGGCACTGATAACAAATTGAAACATCTCGCAAAGTAATATTAAAAAAATGTTTTTATTATCTTAATCGTTATTTATTGAATAATACTTTAAGGATAAAGTGTACATTTTATATTTTTTTGTTACTGTGTAGAACCCCATTTTATAGTTGAACGAAGTATACACTGAGAAAAATGACTGGTTTTTAGCAAATATATATTCATACTTAAGGGTTACTTCATTCATTCAATTATTGCAACCTTGCAACAAATACAATTTAATCTTTAATATGAAATGTATTTTATTCATTCAGTTATATTATTTATTTGACCGTCATTTATTTCATTTAAATTTAATTTAATTTTCTCAAATAATCTAATATATTTATGTTTAGTATTTTAAATCGAGTTTTTTAATAAATAAATTTATAATTTTCTGAAATATTTATTTGTTTCTTACAAATAATTGTTTAGAAAAAAATTCAGAATTCATTTGTGTAAACTTTATATTAATTACAATGAAAAATAGTTTTTATTGTATGAATCTATATTTATTTGTCACAAATAAATATTTTTTGTGGCAAAATGATATTTCCATTGAATGAACAATGTTCTATTTGTCAAATGACGATTTTAAGTGAAGTGACTTGTATGGACTTGTTCATTTGTTACGTTTCATCTTGTTTATGGTGGTGCTCATTTCTGACAGTGTTCAGTTCTGGCGATTTGTTTTTCATTCGTGTGTTAAAAAGTAATGAATATGGGTGACGAAATAGTGAAAAATATACTACTTGAGTGGAGTTTTGGATATTTGCTTTGCATTTTTAGTGTGTCTTTATGCCAAGGCACATGCACTTGTACAGATTGTGTATTTATAATTTTTTAGTACATTAATATACTTAAGGATGTTGTGTTAATAAAAATATGGTGTACGAATAAATTAATTGTACTAGTCTTTATTTAATTATTTTCCTACAATTTTAATCTATTTAGAGTGGACAGGTTATGAGAAGTAGGTATTTAAATTTGGTTATATATCCAATAATAATGAAATAAATTTAGCGCAATTAAAATATTTTTTAATGTGAATAAATGCATAGTTCTCATGAAATAGAAGATATAATTGATCTCAATATATATTTATTTGAGACAAATAAATGCTTCAAATAAATTATTACATTGTTTCAATTGTAGATATATTTGGATCTATTCAAGCTTAGGATTTATTTGTAACAAATAAATTTACAATTCACGTAATTATATCTTTTTCTCAGTGTAGAGTTCATAGCACTGAATATGGTGGTGGCGTGGCTTCGAACAGCCATTAGCCAATAGCATTTGTCAGGGTCACAAATATAGCTGATATGGAATTTAATGCGCTCGATTTCAATGTATTAAAGTTTTATTTTGACATTAGGGCAATAAAAATTAGAAAATTAACGATTATATTCACTTTAATATTACTTACACATCATGATGAACCTTGATATTCATAAGTATTTTTTTAAAAACCGTAAACTTGAAAACATCTATTACAGAAATATATTTTTGGTAGTAGAGGCATAGCCATGGATATTATGTAAAATAAAATAAAGTTTAAAATGAATTTGAATAATTTCTTACCTTCTATAGGCCGTTCTTCGAATAAAAACAGCTCGGGAATAGAAAATATAATACTGATTAGCCAGGCTGAAATCACCAACGCTCGTGCTCTTCGCCCTGAAAATAAATATTCCTTTAAATATTACCTCCTCAGACGCACGCGTAATTGTTTAAAATAATTGAATTACTTTCCAACACAAGGGTAGATTTATTCGGCAAAGGAACTAAAGGGACTCCTTTACATTCCTTCTTGAACAATTTATCAAATTTTCAGCATAGAAAGAATGTGTATACATTGCGACGATTTTATAATAAAAAAATCTGATGTGGCCAGCACATTACCTTCCGTCAGTTCCATATATTTTGTACATACAAATTCCATACAGAAAGTTTCTTGCTCAAGATTCCACATTTCAAGTACTACCTTCTGTCAGTTCTATATATTTTTTACAAATTCCATACAGAATCTAAGAGATTATATATTTCCAGTACAATTATAACACAAACATGTCAATTGCACTTGAAACATGTCTGTCATTTTCTTAATATAGTAGCGGTTTCCATGATTAAAGCATAGCTGGCTGCTTTATGAAATTTAATTAAGTAATTAATTTTCTAGCAAAAAATCCTATATTTCCAGTAAACACAAACATACTGTCAATTGCACTTGACACTGACACCTTTCAATCAGAATTTTCTTAATATAGCAGCTGTTTCCAGAGTTATAGCATAGCTGATATTTAATTTCTTTATAATTTTTTAACTCTATATCCATTGAATATGAAGTATAAAATGTAATCAAATCGTATAGAGAATAAAATATTCTTTAATATTTATAATAACAGTAAATATGGAAAAATTATATTTAACAGGGTTTTTTCGAGAAAAACTGCTTAAATCTTATAATTAGGGTACTTCCGGTTGAGCAATTATAACCAAATCGAATCATCTCTTCACATGGATGTAAAGAAAAGGAATATGAAAGAATTATAATTTTTTGAACTGTAGTATTTGAGTTATCGGATTCGAAAAAATCGTCATACACACACACACACACACACACACACACACACACACACACACACACACACACACACACACACACACACACACACATATATATATATATATATATATATATATATATATATATACATACACGCACACACACACACATACATATATACATACATACATACATACATACATACATAATCGTAAAAATAGTAAAATCTTATTCCAGGGACTCTAAACCGTGCTTATTCATCAAAAACTCGCCACCGAATTTTTTGACCAAAGACAATACCTTCTTTACCTAAAGTTGACGGAAGGTAAAAACAAGGATAAGGACTCGAGTTTTGTGCGTAAACTATTGTTATTGTCAGGACTTAAAAAAAAATCTTAAAAAGTGAGTCTAATTTTCCACTCGGAAGACATCGTGTATCTTCGGTGGCTCTGCCGCCTTGATGGCTAGGCTCTAGTATTTTTTAGTTGTCCTAGCGTGTACCCTCTGATTTTTTAAATATTTAATTCTACACTGTAAAACATGAACACCACCATTTTAACAAAAATTACAGAATTTCAAAGAAAATTTCCCATAAAGCTCCAATATTTTTAAATTCTAAGCCTTTTTCTTAAAATAAATATTTTTGAAAAGTCTCTAGTTTAGCCGGAAAATGTAAATTTTGCAAATTTTAATAAAATATGAGACCCTCACTGCAATCTATAGACAAAAATCAATACTACATACCTGGAAATTTTAATAAAATATTAATAATTATTTTTATGTTTCATAACACATTCAGATAGATTAAATATATTGTAGTTTAAAGTATTTTTTGGATATTTAATTTTGTTATTGAGCAAAACCAATAAATCGATAGATTTTGCATTGGATGATCACAAATCAATACATGTTCTGGCATCTGTATGGAATATCTTGAACTAATATGTTTATAATAAATTATTTAAACAAATATATTTTATGATAAATTATTTAAACAAATGTATTTTAACTTATAAAATTATTTTTTAAATATGTTTTATTTTATGCTTTAAAAATGAATAACAACTAATCTTTTGTAAATTGTTAATAACAATATTTATAACCTCAAATGACAGCTGACGGCAATAGTTAAACAATTGTACCTACAATGATTAGAACAGAAAACAAATCAAATTTAGGCAATTTTTATTTGATTTCAAGGTGGAATTTGGTAAGTAAACATTTGTTTAAACAGCAGATATGCAAATAAGTTATATTTCAGGTGCTATAAACCGGTTTTCATAATGTTAAGGATAATAAAATAAATCAGTTTGTGTTTGGAGTACTTACTAAACTTGAAAAACTGGTTTGTGGAAGTGAACTCGTTATAAAAACAATATTTCATGTATTATTATAATAGGGTATGTATATTTGTAAACAATAATCATTATATGGCATTGTTATTACTAAATATGCATTGTTTATAGAATTGCAAATCAGCTGATTACAAGATTCATCTAAATGCAAACATTACAAATGTTTGTAATTGTCCTGCGAAGAAAATTGTTGTTTAAGGGATAAAATATCGTAGGACTAAACTTCAGGGGTTGTTTGTATATTCTGGCTACTTAATTCAGTTTTGGATTACAGCCAAATAAGAATGCAGGCCAGTACAGATATCAAATAAATGAAATAATTCAGCAGTATTGACATTTTTCATGTTGTAGGTACTTGGGGACCGTACAAAACGACCTGCAGGTATCTATGCGATGCAGAAAATTTTGCAAAAGTTTGCCAAATTGTATTCGAAGGCACTACTAAGCATAACAGAAGTCAGAACTCAAAGAGATGACGTGAAAGAACAAAATATTGGGAAGAATTTCTTTAACATAGACTAGAAGACAATAATTTTATTGTTAATTTAGTATTTTTGTGCTAGAATTTAGTATTATTGTAAACCGAATCTGCTGATGTATAATTCATTTACTTTTGATGAAAAATTTGTAGAGAAAATTTTAACCAAGAAAAAATATAAGTATGACAAATGAAATGTATAAGATTTTAATGATATATTATAACATAACTTTTAATGAAAATTTATCGCAACAAAATGGGAAGAAAACTGTAGGTGTCATGTCATTGTGATATAGGTATAATATTTTTTAATTGATTTCGTATTATATGTTTATTTCTGCAAACTACATTATAAGTACAATATTTACAATAAGTTATTGTTAACAATTAATGTTTATAATATTCATAAACAATTAAAAAGTTCTTTTTTGTACACTTTTGTAATGGATATAACCAAATATAGTATATATTTATGTAAAAATTGGATAATATGTGTAATATTTTATTTATTAACCTCCTGGAATACATATAATAACACTAATTAATATAAAAATAATAATACATTGTCAAAATTTGAAGAAATTCCAATGTTTTTATTTTGGTATTTAGGCGCCGGCGCTTCTCATATTTCACATACCACAAATAATTTGTTAATATCACCAGACGTATTCAGGAATTTTTTTGCTAACCAATTCTCGAGTACATCTTCTCTGAAAATAAAGTTCAATCATTTATTTTCTACTTTTTATAAACTATTATGTTATATTTGTTGATTTACATATAAACAATAGCCAAAAAAACTATTGAATGTTTTCTGAAAACAATTATTTTTAACTACGGTACTGGATTTGATGAAGGTCAGATGTTTGTTGAGAATAGGTGGAGACATCATGTGCAACGGTGGTTGCAATTAGTACTAACGACAAAAAGCAACAAATTCATATTTTAAAACAATTAATACGAAATGGTTTATTTTAAAATATAGCTGTATCAAATAATAAAATCTGAAAAAAATAGTGTTGTTTGTATATTTTCCCAATGCCCAATATAAGTATATTTGTTTATCGTTACTGTCATTTGACATTTAATATTATAATTATTGTTTATATTAATTAACAAGTAATTATTTGTTTTTCTTTTGAGGCTAAATATAATAAATTCAAAAAAAAATATTACTTAAAAATCATTATTTATAAATTGTTTATAAAATTATAGTTCATGTTATTGCCGAAAGATGCCTCAACTGGTATTGATTTTTGCTAATCCAATGCAAAATCAATCGATTTTTTGGTTTTACTCAATAAAAAAATTATATTGTTAAAAAGTATTTTAAACTTCAATATATTTAATCTGTCTGAATAGATTATGAAACATAAAAATAATTATTAATATTTTATAAAAATTTCCAGGTATGTAGTATAGATATTTACCTATAGATTGCAGTGGGGGTCTCATATTTCATTAAAATTTACAAAAATTTTATTTTCCGGCTAAATTAGGCACTTTTCAAAAACATTTATTTGAAGAAAAGGACTTAGAATTTAAAATAAGTGAGGTATTATTTGAAACTTTTTTTGATATTCTTTAATTTTTTTATCTGATATTCCGTTAATCAGTCAGCTGATTTTGTTGATATATAATAACAATAACAATACGTGGTGTAAAGAGTATAAATAAGTGAAGACTCAATTTAAGGGTGAAAAGGGAATCTAAGAAAAACAGAAGGGTGCGTTTTGCAGAATTACAATTGTTTGGTAAGCATATCTTTTAAATTAAACAATATTTTAGTTTATATCAGAGGTTATTCTAACCTCTAACGTGCAGTTGGACATAAAATGTGCAGTAGGAAAAGCAAATTGTGCAGTGGGAAATTAAAATCTGGGCGGTTATTTTTCATTTATTGCGAATAAACCAAATAAAATATATATATATATATATATATATATATATATATATATATATATATATATATATATATATATATATATATATATATATATATATATATATATAAAACTAAAAATAATATAGACTTTATATACAAGAAGTTTCCAAATCTGTGTCACAAATTTTAAGGGTATATAGTACAGATCAAAATGAGTAAAAACCGCTTAATCAAATCAAATCTTCAATAGTTTCCGAGATACAAGGCATGAGTTTTTAGGGAATTATATCTTCTATCTCAAAAACTATGAATTACGACTTTTGTTTTTTAAAAAATCAAATAATTGTACTAATATAATTGTGGACATTGGCCAATATTTATTGGCATATTTAAAATTTTGTTCGATCACTATCTTTGTCAGTTTTTCTTCGATTTTTCCTTTTTCCCGGAAACAGTTGAAGATCAGACCTATGATGATTCAACTTTTTTTACTCGTTTTGGTCAGTACTATGACACATGTTTAGAAACACTTTTATAAGCACTAAAATTATGCCAGCTATTCCGTCATCCATAATCTACAGACTCTTCGCTTGCCTCATCCTCATCATTGGTATTGGCCTAAGCAAAAATACGATTGTACCATCTTTGTTGTTTGGCTTTAGGGGTTGCCTTGACTCTGTGCTCATGTTTATTTAACCAAATCATTGTGGCTTGCCGGAAATCTCACTCTGACAGAGAAGGCATGTTGTAATAAATATTCAAAAATGCATTTTCGGAATCTATCGACAAGCTATTCCGAGACACGATTTTTAGAGTGTTGTTGGTACTTAAGTCTTTCCACATCCGCACTATAAGGTTTGGCAGCCAAAATCCGCGCGAAAATTTTAGTTGCCGTAAGGAATTCCGAAGAAATAATTAAGAACTCAACTAACTCTGGAAGCGTCAGTTTCCCCTACTTTTCTATATGTGAATTGTTCTAGTATTTCGTCATAATCCAACTTGAATTAAGTTAAATAAAGATCTTTCCCTAAAATATTATAAACCTATACTATGTTTCATTTAAGCCATTCAGTATTGCTGAGAATAGGGAATAGTTTTGAACTCTCTGATTGTCTGTAATCGGAGACAATGTACAAGTTTATCCAATGTAATTTTAGCTACTTAAAATTGGCGTTGATGCGACCGACAACTGCTGAATGGCTTAAATGGAACAGAGTATACAGCGATTTATTTTTCCTCTATGTGCAGTGGAAAAAAATCCTTAGAATAACCTCTGGTTTATATTTACAGTGCCGCTCCGTGCGAGCGGGCAGATTGTGCCCCGTACAAAGGCCACACAATTCCTGAAATGATTTAGTTTTTTCAGCACAGACGCCTTCTTTAAGGGGCTTAATTTTAATATGCTCCCAAATGCTCATATAAATAATACTAGGTAAAAAAATGTATCGATAGGTCTGGTGTGGAATCAGTGTGACGACAAGCGATCGAAAAATCAATAATAACGATCATGCATATGATGAACTTGAAATATTAAAGACAAGCATTGTTTGACGATGCACAATCTAAAAGTGTAATAAAATTTTGAAGGATTTTTTTGACGGTATTTCAATATAGCAATGAAATATGATAATTTCAAGATAATGACAACGGAAAAGTAGAAATATTTGCTGGAATGTCAATATTATGAATATAATGTACTGTTTAATGTAAAATTAGGTATTTAATATTAAAAATAATTCGGGTAACATTGTTCATAACATTGTTGTAGTCATAGGTAGGTATACAACAGGACTTTATGAATTCATAAGGAACAAAATAATAAAGACAATATAGTTTTATATGTCGTATATTTATTTATCTTTATTAAACCACTTAATCAAGCACTAAATCATTTATATTACAAAAGCTTAACTGCGTTTTGCAATAATGACAATACAAATTTATACAAAATATACATACAATCTTCTTTTAATTACAAAATTACTTAATACTTCATAGAGACCATTCTCTGTAGGGTTGTCGCAAAAATATTATCATTTATAATCAGAACTACAGTAACAAGGCGCAGAAAAGTTACACTGTAGATATATAAGTACTGTTTTACATCATACTTTGCACCACGATGTAGAATATTTAGTGGTCTATGCCGTCTTACAGCAATATTTTATTATTTAACTTGTAATATTAACAAATATAGTTAATCTACTTCAAAAACTTTTATTTGGCACATGTACTAAACGTAGACAAAATAAAATATATACGCGGTTTGCCTGTGTCAAAGTACATGCTTCGAAAAGTAGTTCCACGTTTTCTTCCTTCAAAAATATTCTACGTTGTGTTTTGAACTTGAAATTTGAGAAGTTTGGATCATATCATAATAATTTTTTTCTAGAAAATCTATGTATAGCTTTAAGTAAAGTACCGGTTTATCAATTTTAGAAAAAAATTGAAAAGTTTTGAAATATATCAATATATTTTTCACGAAAATCTGTTCAGAGATTCAAGTAAAGTATCACTTCCGGTTTATCAATTTTAGCCAAAATCTAATATGTTGTTTCCTTTCATATAAAAATCTTAAATACTGAATTCAAAAAGTTTTTGAATATATCATAATAATATTTTTCGCGAAAAGCTGTTTAGAGCTTCAAGTAAACTATCACTTCCGGTTTATCAATTTTTGCCAAAATCTAATATGTTGTTTCCTTTCATATAAAAATATTAAATACTGAATTTAAAAAGTTTTTGAATATATCATAATATACTTTTCACGAAAATCTGTTCAGAGCTTCAAGTAAACTATCACTTCCGGTTTATTAATTTTAGCCAAAATCTAATATGTTATTTCTCTTGATATGAAAGTCTTAAATACTAAAATTGAAAAGTTTAGGATTATATTTTAATATAATTTTTCATTAAAAACTGTTATGGGCTACAAGTAAAGTGTCACTTCTGGTTGTTACCCAAAATCTAATCAACTCGTTGCCTATATGAATGTAGAAAGCTTAAATACGGAAAATAGAAATTTTCGGAAGTTTGTTGTAAGAGATATCGTGGACGAAAAAATCGACCCACACACACACACCATAGGCGAAGTTAGGCTTTAAAATTAGGGGGTGCTAAAGTCCCTTACCTTAAATGAAAAAAAGTTGGTTTCCAAAATAAAAAAAAGTATTTAAATAAATAAATATATCATCACGTCTTATTACCCATTGCTGGGTGTGCCAATCTGCTTTGTACACAGATATCGGTATTGATGAAATATTTGCACCGTGTGGGCGCTTAAGCCCAGGCGTCACCTCACGGGCACTCATTGCTGGCGTGGAGAGTGCACCACAGGGGTCAATGTTGTGCCATTTAAAATTCGAAATATTTGGCGTCGGTCGGGACCGAACACGGTTCCCCATATTCTCGACCTGACACTCAGGCACGCGGCCACGCGACCCTAAATTATTTAAAGTAACAAAATATAAGTGTTAAAAATGACATTTTAGTTTGTGAAAAGAAAGTTTGGAACATAACGCGAAACTAATTTTCTGTTTCCATTCAGAAGAATAAATTCTTTATTTTATCTTAAGTATTATTTATTATTATTATTATTTTTTAAGTTCATTTTCAATATTCTACACTTATCTATCTACTACTAAATTAGTAAAGCGATTTTGTGTCATAGTAGTGCTCAGTCAGTTTTTAATTCTCCTCATAACAGAGAATAATAATTTTATAAAGTTTATAATAAATACCAAATGTACCTTGATTAAGTACACTTTTAATATTATTTGATTCTTGACTGCTCATCTTGTTCTTTATAATAGTCATTTCAGCTTTCAAAATATCTGATAATATTTAATATAACAGTCAATATGAATAGATGTATCTAAAATGAAATTATTAAAATTTATAGAAATTTTGTTTGGGGGTGCTAATTCAAAGTTTGGGGGTGCTAAGCACCTCCCAAGTACCCCCCTAACTACGCCTATGACACACACACGCACACGCGCACACGCACACACACACACACACACACCATCTTAAAAATAGTAAAAATGTGTTGTGGGGACCCTAGTTCATGCTTATTTACTGAAAACTTACCATCGAATTTTTGGCACGATTACATTACCTCCCTTACCTACGGTATGACGGGAGATAAAAAAAAATGTTCCGAAAATATGCTCTAATACAAAATATAAAATATCATACAAAAACAATTTTATTAGAAAAAGGCATGTAGAAAAATACCACAAACAAATCAATAAAAAAATAAATCGCAGAACAATACCAAGGAATACAATTCTGCGAGATATGAACAAACAATTTTATTTTGATACTATATTTATAATGATATAAAAACACATTTTTCTGGATTTATTTCCACGTTTTTTGCATGTTTTGTTGTTGTGTCACTTATTTACCGTATTTTGCATCCTTGAACTAATTATTAATTTACCTACGACGATTCATTGCATTTCCTCTATACAATGTATGGTTTCTGTTTGTATCCCTTCTAATTGGTTCATTACTTCATTTGTTATAAGTAATAATTTCCTCATCATTGCTAAAACATTTTTGCTAGGTGGAACATAACCCTTAATTACCTATATATTGATTGTTAGTTAGTTAGTTAGTTAGTTTGCAGTGCACGAGATTTTCAAGGAAATTAAGTCCTAAAGTTTTAAGAAAATTTTTAGATACTGATAACTTTTTTAAAACTCTTTTACTTTTTAAACTAATTATTATAACAAATAACAATAAGTATAATAATCAGAGCTGGGCAAATTACTGACAAAATGTAATTAATTACAATTACTAATTCTAATAATAAAATGTAATTAAGATACTTTAAAAATAATTACCGCAAGGAAAAAAGGAATTAAATTACCAATTACTTTTGTAATTCGAGCAAATAATTTTAAACACCTTTTCAATTATTTTATTTTATCAGAAGGTAATCACTTTACATTACAAACAAACAAATTATAATACTAAATCGAAAATAAAATTAAATTACATTTCCATTTCTTAATACATAAAAACAAATACAATTTATAAATACAGGGTGAGTTTGGGAAGACGCCTCCCCCTTTAACTTTGTTATTGTAAGTAATAGAAAAAAATGGCTCATATCAAAGTTTTATTATTTTAAATATACTATTTGATGGCAGATATAGATATTTTTATAAAGTCAGGTTTACAAGATACGACTAACAACTTATATTTTTTAAATAGCAACCTACAATTATTTTACTAAAATATAAACCGCCATTTTTTTCTCTTTTCAATGATGTATTAGTTTTTTATTAATGTATTTGAAAAAATTCGAGAAAAATAAGATTTTAGAAATAATTTTTATTCAAATATTAGGTGGCTATATGTGAAAATAATAAAAGGTAACAACTTAAAAAGCTAAAACAACAATTGCAGTAATAAAAACAATGTCGTTTTAGCTTTTTAAGTTGTATAACATTATTACATTTTATTTATTTTCACGTTTAGCCACCTAATATTTGAATAAAAATGATTTCTAAATTCTAATTTATCTCGAATTTTTTCAAACATTAATAAAAACTAATACATCGTTGAAAAGAGAAAAAATGGCAGTATATATTTTAGTTAAATAATTATAGGTTGCTATTTAAAAAATAAAAGTTGATATTCGTATCTTGTAAACCTGACTCTATAAAAAATATCTACATCTGCCAAGCGTCGACTTGTATTCTGAGACTGCATGTTCAGTTACTAATTTATTATCAATTATCAAATAATTTCAATTACTTACAGTAATTTTAATTACCAAGTAATTAAATTACAAAAAAAAATTACTTTTTCAATTTTTTTTTAAATTCAAATAAGTAATTGAGTATAATTACATTTTTTCGCAAAGTAATTCAATTACAAATACTTTTTGGGATAAAGTAATTTAATTAGTAATTAATTACAAAAGTATTTAATTACTGCCCAGCTCTGATAATAATTAATATTTAACATTTAAATTATTGATAATGGACCATTATCTGCAATGGCTCTTAATTTTCTTCTGACTTGCCCCATCATTCTCTGGACAACATCTGGATCGATTTCTCGAATCTTTTGGTAAATGCGACGTCGTAATTGTTCTTCATTTGCAGCTTCCCATCCCTTGTTGTACACTTTTCTGGTCAATATTGACCAAAATTCTTCTATTGGTCGAGTTTAAGGTACGTTGGGAGGATTGTCCAATTTCGGAACAAAGTCTACGTTGCGTAGGCTTCCACAGTCTGAGTCATGAGAAATATTCGTTTTCCGGGAACGGACTGTTCATATTTTGAGTCAGAGCTCAACGTTTCGCCCGCAGTCGTATGGGGCATCTTCAGGAGCAAGGGGGATAGTACTGTCTTAAACAATGTTCAACGACGTGACAACCACGCTAGAGGCCGAGTTTAAGCAACAAGAGGGGGAGACTCAGTTTACAAGGTTACCCGACGTGTAAACTGAGTCTCACCCTCTTGTTGCTTAAACTCGGTCTATAGCGTGGTTGACACGTCGTTGAACCTTGTTTAAGACAGTACTATCCCCCTTGCTCCTGAAGATGCCCCATACGACTGCGGGCGAAGCGTTGAGCTCTGACTCAAAATATGACACAGCCCGTTTCCGGAAAACGAATATTTCTCAAAGTCTACGTTGTTTTCGTTATACTAGTTTCTAGTCATTCTGGCGTAATAGCATGAAGCTAGATTAGGCCAAAACATTATATCATCATTGGCGTGATTTAAAAATTGAAGCAATTTAGAGAGGCATCTTTGAATATAAAGTTGTGCAGTTAAAGCTTCTCCTCGAACACGACCAATGTACGGCTGCGAGATATATCCGGCTTCAGAAATGTCACACCATACTAAAATTTTATCTTCAAATTTAGATTTACCTTTGAACTTGACATTGTCTGGTGTGATTTCCATGTCATTAGTATAAAAACCATCGTTTTCTTTCATCTCTGAATGGGACAGAGTAAAATATTTCTCGTCATCCATTACAATAGGTTTATTGAGAAAATGAATGCGCCTTAACGCACGACAACGTCTAGGGATTATTTCTAATTGGGCCACGGTACATTTTGGTGCCTTTTTTTCGAAACACCACGTCATTTCGAGAAAGTGTTTTAAAAACTGTGGTCTTCGAAACATCGAATTTTCTGGCTACAGTTCGTTGTGACACTCCAACTTTGTTATTAAGTCTACGTTGTTTTCGTTATACCAGTTTCTAGTTATTCTGGCGTAATAGCATAAAGCTAGATTAGGCCAAAACATTATATCATCATAGGCGTGATTTAAAAATTGAAGCAATTTAGAGCGGCATTTTTGAATAAAGTTGTGCAGTTAAAGCTTCTCCTCGAACACGACCAATATGGCTGCGAGATATATCCGGCTTCAGAAATGGCACACCATACTAAAATATTATCTTCAAATTTAGATTTACCTTTGAACTTGACATTGTCTGGTGTGATTTCCATGTCATTAGTATAAAAACCATCGTTTTCTTTCATCTCTGAATTGGACAGAGTAAAATATTTCTCGTCATCCATTACAATAGGTTTATTGAGAAAATGAATGCGCCTTAACGCACGACAACATCTAGGGATTATTTCTAATTGGTCCACGGTACATTTTGGTGCCTTTTTTTCGAAACACCACGTCATTTCGAGAAAGTGTTTTAAAAACAGTGTTCTGGCTACAGTTCGTTGTGACAGTCCAACTTTGTCTTTAACGGCTGCAATTAATCTTTGTTCTCTCATGTGGCTCAAAATTTGGTCGACCACTTTTGGGCAAATTAACACAGGGTATACAATCTTTTATTGTCTGATAAATTGTTGCCACAGAGATATTGTGCTCGCGATAAACTGCAACAATATCACACTTAGGCATTCGCCCAACAAGTTTGTAAATTTCTTTACCGGTTTCAGGATATTATTCCATTGTTTACATATACAAAAGTAGGCTGGTAACTAAGCAATAACTGTATCTGTATGGTAATATTATTACCATACTGACTTGTCAACAACGGTCTACAAAATGAAAATAAAATCAAATGAAAGTAAAATTCTCTTCATTAATACATACAGATAACATTGGTGTGTCGTTCTAAATACAGTATACTTTATTCTAAAATAATAAACATGAGGAATAAAGCACATAATTTGAATATTTGTCATATTGACATATGTCAAAAAATTGTTCTCTTAACCATAGCATTCTAAAAGTAGAATTAACGAAATAATTTTTATTAATATAGCCTTTATTTTCTGAAACCGTTAAACTATTGAACAAATCACGGATGTTATGAATCATAACAAGCCTTAGATGTCTTAAAATCCTCGCTCTACGAGCTCGGATTTCAAATTGACATCTTCGGCAGTTATGATATACATAACATTCCTAGGTATGTTAATAGCTAGTACGAATATCTAGCTTATATGACATTTTGCTGCATCAAGTCCAAAAAACTAAACTGTCAAAATGAAAACAAGTTAATTGTGATATTTTGTTTCCAGCGACAATTTGATTAAACGTTATTTGGTATAAATACAAAACATCAAAAAATTCTCAAAACTTCAGGACCATACGTTAGCATTACGATGAACCATATATACTCACAATAGTTCTTTCCAATATTTATGAAACCATTTAATTTACCTCTTGTGATAATTGTTATCATACAAGGTTTAATGAGTCCCTCACCTCTAGTTAACAAACGGAAACAAAGATATGTAACAGGCGCAGAGTAAACATATCTGCCTAAGGTCTTAATATCGTAAAGAAGGGTAAAATAAAGGATCTTCTGCTACACAAGCACGCGGGTTCTAATGATAATGATGCAGAGTATAACGTTTCTGGTACGAATACAGATATTAAAGTGAAATTATTTAAATATATCTCAAGCAAATATGGCCAAACATATTAAGCAGCTGACATGTTGGTAAATTTCACGTGTGAGACATTTTTTTTATTAGCAACGTAAACTGCATGAATACCATGACCGGCAATATTAACAACTGATTCAGGTGATTAGCAAGCACTTAGTCAACATTGTTTTAGACACTCAGGCACGCGGCCTTGAGACCCCCAACCTAAATTTAATTTTTGAATTTTTTTCTAATTTATTTCCGTTTCTTAAATAAGATTCAAGAAGAAAAGCTTTGGTTTCTTTAGATAATATTTTTGACAATATCTCGTGTCAAATTGACATTTAAATAATAGTTTTTTATTATATGAATGTGGAATATAATATCATATTAGTCACGAAAGAAATAATATACATTCCACACGAGTGTAATACGTTTTATTCAACACTTTTTCAAAAACTTCTTAAATCAGTTTTATGTTTTCATTCATCGTTTGATACTGACAAGTCAATTGATGTAGTATTTTAAGTTACAAAGTAGCTATTGAAAGGTTTTGTTATACTGTTATTGAAAAAAATTGCTGTAATAATTATTGTCTGTCATTGAGAATTATGTGAAAGAAAAATACATTAAAATGGATGAATTTAATTACGAAGCCATGCAGTAACCAGTAACTTGTTTCTCGTTTTCGTTTCATCAGCCGTACATGACAGCATAAATATTAATATTAATTTAAATAAATAAGTTTCATAATGTTAAATTATTTCAGTAATAAAATAACTTTGTTAAATTGCTTTTTATTTATATATAAAAAAACACAAAAATAAGTAATAATTCCTCCGTGAGTTTTAAAATATTCTCTCACGGAGTGACTAATGTTATACATTAGTTATTTCAAAACCATAGTAACAAGTATACAGTGTGTAATCATACTTCGGGAAAAAAATGAAAGAGCATATAGTACTGACAAAAATAAGTAAAAAAGGTTTAATCAACATGGGTTCGATCTTCAATAGTTTCCGAGATATAAGACAGTGAAAAATAAGTTTTACGGAGTTTACCTCTGCTATCTCGAAAACTATAAGAGTTACGACTTCGATTAAATAAGACTTTTTGTTTACCTTTCAGAGGTCAACTTAGATGTGCTTTTGTTTTTTTTAAATTAAACAATTGTATTAAGTTAAATGTTGTGGCAACCTTGGCCAATATTTGATTTTCAAATTACTTCGTTACTATTAGAAATTGAGAAAAATGTTTCATATAAAATATAAATGTTTTTTTATACTCTATTTACTGACATAGACAAAAATTTGTTCAATCACTATCTCTGTCAGTTTTATTAAATTCTAATAGTAAATGGTCTCTTTCTCGGAAACAGTTGAAGATCGGACCCATGTTGATTAAGCCTTTTTTACTTATTTTGGTCAGTACTATATGCCCTTTCACTTTTTTTCCGAAGTATGATTACACCCCGAATTATGAGTCAGTGTTGTATACTTTTAAATTGACATACGTATGTTTCTTTGTTCATAGCCTACTCTGAGTTAGGTTTTTTTTTTAACACACAGTATTGTATGCAATGCTTTAAAAAAAGTCCGTTCTTGCATCTCTTGCATAAAAAGTCTATATACGTAATATGAGTAAAAAGTTTGAAACATGAGCCGTACAAATAAATAATGTTATTTTTGCAACATAAGTAAAACGTGCTATATTGTTTTACATGAAGAAATGTTTGATACAAGCCGTAAATGGATACATCATTTTCTATGAGTTGAAATATTATATTTTCTATTTGAGTTGTGTCTATTCAAATTTATTTCTATCTCTGTAATAAAAATAAAATGAAAAGACGTTTCACATTTTTATCCCTCGTAGTTAAAAAAATTGATTAAGAATAACTATGTACCTACCTATGTTACGAGGAACTAGGAAATATTGCGATTTTATAATTTCATTTGAAAATGTATGAGTAATGAACAAATTAAAGAAAATTAACATAATGTACATTAAAAACTGCCCTAAGAATTTACGAGTACAACAAAAATTTGAGAAATATCGTTGCATTATGTTTGGGAATGAAGAAAATGTTGACCTACTGAAAGTATAGAATTTTTTAAAAAATATGTAGCAAAACATATATCTACGATACGATCTGCGCTAAGGCTTACGTACAGTTATCTCCGCTTATCCTTTTTCAACTGGTCTCACCGAGTCGCAGTGTTTTACCATTGCCGTAATATAGGTTGGATTTCAGCCATTGCTACATTTATTTAAGATGTTACTATATTAGATAATTAAATTCTTATTTTCGTAACTAAGGTATGAAGTCTCAAATAATTTTTTTGAGGCACTCTTTAACTCTAAACTGTTTCCAAACGAAATAGGACCGACCCTATAACAAAAAATCTGGTGTGGCCAGCACAATACCTCCCGCCAGTTACAGCCCGAGTCACAATAAAGATTAAATAATCCTAATTTTTGGATTAGCGAATTTTACTCCAATTTATTTCTTTAAATATAGCTTAATCTAATCCCAGTAATAACCTTTTTTGATAATAAAATGAAGATTATCTTTTAAATACCGGGAGAGAATAGAATTCACCAATCCAAAAATGAGGATTACCTTAAACTTTTTTGTAAATCGTTGATTTTTATTTATTGAATTCGTTTCCTATTGTTCTATTTACTTTTTTCTTTTTAAAACGTTACTATTATTAATTTGAAATAATTAGTTCTTTGATAGTGACATTTATCTGTCAGTTACATACATTTGAATAACTGCGTAACCAAGGAGTTTTGTCTGTTTAAAGCGTAGAAAAAGTATTAATGCAAATCTGTAGAAAATTTACTAATCTCTAATTTTTATAACATAAATCTCAAAAAAATAACATTTAAAGATATTTTTCGAAGAAAAACCATTTTGAGCTTCAAGTAAAGTGCCTTTTCCGGTTATCTGATTTACAACAAAATTTAATGGCTTCTTTCCATATTAGAATAAGGCAGAAATACAAGTTTTCAATTTTTTTAAATGATAGTATTTGAGTTAGAGTCGAGGATCCCTTACCAAGGGTATACCTCCCACCATTTGATTTTTATTAATTTAAATATACATACTTACATATTTACTTATGCTGTAAACTGTATTAAGTTTCATTCCAAATAACTATGGTTCTATTTACTATTTTCTTTTTAAAACGTTATATTTCAAATGATTATTTCTTTGATAGTGACATTTATCCATCAGTTACATACATTTGAGATATGAACTGTGTAATCAAGGAGTTGTGTTTGTATAAAGCGTAGGCTCCGGAATTTAAATTATAGATAATTTTATAAATTTATCCATAAAATATATAGAAAAAGTATTAATGCAAACCTGTAGAAAATTTAGTAATCTGTAATTTTCATAATAACGTAAATCTCGAAAAAATAACATTTAAAGGTATTTTCCGAAGAAAAACTATTTTGACCTTCATTCTATATTAGAACAAGGTCGAAATACAAGGTTTCAAAATTTTCCGAATAATAGTATTTGAGTTAGAGCGGAGGATCCACACATACACACATATATACACACAGACATTATCGTGAAAATATTAAAATGGGATTCTGTGGACCTTAAAACGTGGTCATTTACCAAAATCTCGATATGCGATTTTTAGTACGATCACTGTACCTCCCTTACTGAGGGTAGAGGGAGGTAAAAAGTTTCTAAAATAAATAAGCTATGGAGATGGTATCCAAGTGCCATACTTACAGCTTCCGGTGAAGTTCATCGGATGTGTGATGGCATCATATCGATCTATGGAGAGCGCCACCAAGACATACGTGCTGGAGTACGTGACGGTGGCCTGCAGGAAGCGGATGACCTTGCAGGCGATGTTCCCCGCATACCACGCCACTGTCATTCGCCAGATGATGTCTGTCAGCACACTGATCAATCCTACTGTCAAGTCTGGAACGGAAGAATAATGGCAATATGGTAATTTGCGGACTGTAATGTGCGGAATTTAATCGCGCAAATGAAGTGTGGTCATTTGTATCGCTCACTCACAGAATGTTCACATAGAGTGAGAATACTAATCGCGATGAATTTATAAGGTACGTGAAGCTGTAACCATTCCGGCACAATCACACGATATAATCAGAAAATTTAGTACTCATTAATTACAAACAATTATCCACTGGTGATCCGCCTTCGCTCCGTGTTGGCTCACATCGATGCTTAATATAACATCCCTAACTTTTCAGGGACTATACTTATTTTAAATTATTACTTTAAGTAAAAAATTTATAAAGAAATCATATTTGGTTTTGAAAAAAGGATCGTAGGAAACAAATTGTGTTAATTTTGTCATGTACTGATCGACTTCTTATGAATAGAAGCGTTCTAGTGGGTAGTAGGAAATACGCGTAATTACCGGCGCATTGTTATATAGTTCGAGACTATTCGAGTCACATAGAGTGTTGTCAGAAATACATTAACATAGATAGTAAGAAGTAAGGAGTCATTGAGTTGAACAGCCTAGCAGTATCGTGGTGAGCATATGCAGTTTAGTGTCGAGTGGAATACTCGGGAATAGAGGTGGGCGCGGACCGTGATTTTGTCGGGTCACGATGGGTCACGACGTGACCCGCGTGATCGTGAGTATAATTTAAATTTTGCGTCGTGATCGGACGTGAGCGTGAGGCACTAAAAAATTATCGTGCGTGATCAGGCGTGATTGAAATTTAATCGGGCGTGAGTACAAGTTTTCTTCTATTTTTTATTTAAAAAATTGTCAATTTCCATCTTTGACTTTACATTCTTTTTATCATTATTATGTCCAAATATGTCATCAACAGTATTTTTTTTGCATAAAAATAGTGTTATTGTTGTACCCAAAATTGTATACACAGTTGCTCCGATTTCACTAAAGATATACAAATCTTTAAGCCCGTTTGACACGATCATAATTTTGTTAACAAATTTGTTACCAAATTTATAATGATATTTGTGAAGGATTAGAACAACCTATTTGCACATAAACATTCGTTTTCAATGAAACCAATCTGTTACCTAACTTATTACCAATTTCTTAACAAATTCGATAACAACATATGACTGTGTTAAGCAGGCTTAAATGTACATAGAAACATTTACGTGACACGAACGTGACCCGCCGGGCGTGAGCGGGCGTGAGTGCCAAAATAAAATCGTGAGCGTGAGTGATCGTGAATCAAACATAAAAAGTCGTGCGTGATTGGTGGTGATTACATTTTTAGTTCCGTGACCGTGCGTGATCGTGAACAAAAAGTTACTCACGCGCCCACCTCTACTCGGGAAGTTACTAATATACTGGGATAGCTGTGGAAGTGATACTCGGCAGTTGTGTTGAAGAGTTGTGGCTAGTGATGCACGCGACGCGAGACGACACGAGAAATATAAAATATCGATCTCGTTTCGTTTTCGGATCGGTAATCTCGATCTCGCTCTCGTTCTCGCACATTTTTTTGGGTCTCGTCTCGTTCTCGCACGAGAGTCTCGCTATAAAAATAAGCGCTTGCGTACTACGTATTTACGTAACAGTAGAGACAAGTTCGCACCAATCGCGTCTTCCGTGTATTTGCAATCGTATAACTATAATAAAGAGACGAAATACTAAATTCTGGTCACCAAATTGTTTCAATATAATGTTTATTCATTTACGGTCACCAGAAAATGTGATAAGTTAGTAAATAATTTAATTTACCTCTAAAATATCCAATTTATCACCAAATTGTGATCTCTAAACTATTTCAATATGAACGTTTGTTAATACATTGTGTCATTAGTAAAATGAATTAAACATTAAAAAAATCTTTTTTGTAACTAAAAGTACTTAAACTTTATCTTTACACCGGTAACCCGCCGGCAATAAATCACTCCGCTTCTGTCCGTGTTCTTCCATCGACGCTTAATATAACATCCTTTAATTTTCAGGGGCGGCAAGAATTTTATTAGCCGTGGTTTTAACTGGGGTGAATTAGGGGCTGAAATATTGGAAAAAACTATTTCTGTTGGATGCAAAACCGATTTTGTCATTATTTTGTATATCCTCGCTCTGGGACCGATACCAATCAACTCTAGATAGACAAAAAATATAGTGAATTCGTATAATTTTCACATTCACGTGTTCTATCAGCGTTGATGTTCATGTAGGGTACATTTTTCATTAAATCAAAGCTATAAAGTTACAAATCCTTTTTATTGCGAGACTCTCGCGAGAATCTCGCAAGATTTCTCGCTTCTCGCAGTGGTTATATCGATCTCGCCTCGAATTTTAAACTGTAATCTCGCTCTCGTTCTCGTCTCACATAATGTAACGAGGCGAGGCGAGATGCGAGAGTACTCTGGCCTCGTCCTGCATCACTAGATGTGGCATACGGACAGTCAGTGATACTGAGGCTGTGGAAGTTAGAGAGTCCGTCAGAAGAACAATTAGATAGTTAGACAGTTAGTTACATAAATAGACAGACAGTGAGGTGAAAGGTGTGAATTCTGTCCGGGCAGTTGAATATACAGACGCTGTTGGGTCAGTTGAGTATATAGACGCTGTGGATATCGGTAGATCGGACAGTTGAACGTGATATAAACAAATAGCGAAATAAAAATAAAATAAATAAATATATCATTACGGCTGGGTGTGCCAACCTGCATTGTACACAGATATCCGTAATGATGAAATATTTGCACCGTGCGGGCGCTTACCAGGCGTCACCTCATGGGCACTCATTGCTGGCGTGGAGAGTGCACCACAGGGGTCAATTTTGTACCATTTAAAATTGGAAATGTTTGGCGTCGGTCGGGTTCGAACCCGGTTCCCCAGGTTCGCGATCTGACACTCAGAAACTCGGTCACGAGACCCCATAATAGCGAAATAAATAGTCGAAATTAATAATCAGTAATATCGTGTTAATAAATAGTCGTATTAATTGTTTAAATAAATAATTTTAGTGTTAGTGTTCAGTTAATTATATTCGTAATTAGTTTTTAATATTATGTGTTTATGTCTCACTAAAGTATTATGAACTGTTTACTGCTAGGATACGGTGTATATAAACATATCTATAACAACCGGGGCATTATGGGAGGGCATAATAGTTCATTATGCCCTCATTATGGACTTTAAATTAGAAATAATGTGAACGGTATATAATGAAAATTATTTTCTTTTTAATTATAATTCATTACAATAATAATAAGGACTGATTACAACAAATTATACCTTAATTGATTACAACAATTAATATAATAAAAAAACAGCTTTGAAAGCACAACGCAGAAATCATTTTAATTAAATTATAATACTTACTGCAGACTGCATCGTTTCGCATTGATTTTTGACGGATGACTAATTTTTTTGGGGACGATATTTATCCACGTTAGAATTCATTTTTGATATTATTTACCGTCACATGTGACACATCCAAATCAGTACAAACTCTCTAAAATGTAATAATATTCATAAATAAGTGCCTAAGAAATAAAGAACTGAGATCTGTCATGTGAAAACGAACCTCAAAATATAATACTTCTACAGACGAGAATAGAATAATTAGGGGAACATTTATGCGTTTCTCTTCCTCAACGTAGTCAAAATAATTTCTTTACATCGTTTCGATAAAATATCTTCCGAAACATCAAATTCACCCATTCCATAATCTCCAACGATATAGAACGTTGAAGGTTTAAAAATAAATAAATGTTGGTAATAAACAAAACAATTAAACAACATCCTTAGCAACTCCAAAGCTTAAGCATTTTTGTAATCAAAATTATTATAAATGAAAACTTATTTCACATACTCTACTAGTGAGACATAAAATCTTGTATGCACCACGAGCGTTACTAGATGATAATGCCCATCGGACACGACATCTATCCCTCGGGCCAAAAGCCCTCGGGCTAGATCCTCGTCGCCCTCCTGGCATTATCATCATTGTAACGCCCTTGGTACATAAAATACTATTAATATTAGTAATCCTTATTGTTATTATGTTTTAAATATTTATTTAACGTTTTAATAAACATCTATTTTAATTAATAATAATTCTTTGATTTTTACACTTCACCTAAATAAATAAAAACGTTACAATATGTTAGTAAGAACATCATGTTGACAAGAATGACACGACTTCAGTCATTTTTCAAAACCCTTACACCATAACTATAAAAAGTGTCTACATCAAATAAATCATTTCAGCAATTTGTACCACATAATTTGTGACGTGAAAATTGAGGAAACGAACGAGAATATGTTTATCTATTTACTTTCTATTTATATCCAGTGTCATCTACCTTCTCAAAGGAAAAAGTTTCAAGTTAATAAAGTCTCCCGCCTATTATGCGTCTTTTGTGGCAAACAGCGCAATTCTTGTCGTAATACGAAACCGATATCTCTCCCACACGTATCTGTAAACGCCGCATAAGCGGGAAAGGAGAAACTTTTCATATCAATATTGGGCGGTGGGGAGTTCGGGGAGGAATGTACGATGTGTTGCTCTAATATACGAGACAAAGTGGCAGTTTTCGAAAGGACAAAGTTTTTCCTCCCAATGGCAAAATAATAAATTATTGGCAATTTTGATAGCGCTCTTATTTTTTACAGTTTTGTGAGAACTGAATCTTTGTCCTCAATATTTTAAAGAGGTTTATTGTATTTGAAAGATTGTAAAATATTATGGATTGTTTCAGAAGTTTCATTTTGGAATGACAGGTAAACAAGTAGTAAATTTGATATGTGGCTTAATGCTTGAGTAAGTAAAAAAATCTGATGTGGCCAGCACATTACCTTCCGTCGGTTCTATATATTTTGTACAACTTTCATATGGGAAGTTTCTTGGAAAAGCTTCTATAGTTCCAGTAAAATTATAATACGAACATACTATGTATATCTGATAATTAGAATTTCCTAATTTATGAAACTTATTTCTGTATAATTTTTACCTTCCGCCACTTTTAGATAAGGAAGGTATTGTCTTTAAAAAATCGGTAGTGAGTTTTCAGTGAATGAGCACGATTTGGGGTCCCTGGAATACGATTTCACTATTCTTATGATGATGTCTGTATGTGTGTATGTTTGTGAAGATTTTTTCTCCGTCGATAACACCAACACTACAATACTAAAAATTAAAATTCTTTCGTATTCCTATTCCTTACATGAAGATTTTGGTTATAATTAGTCGATCGGAAGTACCCTCATTTGAAGATTTTAACAGTTTTTCTTGAAAAAACGCTGTTAAATATAATTTTTTCACATTTATGGGTCGATTCTGTTTACATCTGTAAGTCTTACAGATCTGTAAATCTGTAAAAACCTAACAAAAACGCATCAAGTTTTGTTTATTAATATAAAATTATAAATATATAATGTGCAGGTTTCGTTGCAATTTTGTTCATTATTTACAAATTTACAGATCTGTAAGATTTACAGATGTGAACAGAATCGACCTATTAATCTTATTATAAATATTAAAGCATATTTTATTCTCTATACGATTTGATTACATTTTATACTTCATATTCAATGGATATTTAGTTAAGAAATTAAAAAAATGTCAATGTTAAGTGCAATTGACGTAGTATGTTTGTATTATAATTTTACTGTAAATATAGAATCAATTCTAAGAAACTTCCTGTATGGAATTTGTACAAAATACATAGAACTGCGGGAAGGTAATATACTGGAAATATAGAATCTTTCGCAAGAAACTGTCTGTATGGAATTTGTATAAAATAAATAGAACTGACGGAAGGTAATGTGCTGGCCACATCAAATTTTTTAATTTTATATCTATTGAATATGAAGAAAAAAGTATAATCAAACCGTACAGAAAATAAAATATTCTTATAAAATTTTGGCCCAGATAATATTTGTAAAAACTGTATTCCCATGTTGAACGCCCACGACTACGTTATTGTTATGTATTCTCGCATGCATATGTCGTGTGTTTATATGCTTATCATAACATAACCTGTTAAATTAAATTTAACGATTAAGTGCTCTTTGCACGAACAAATGAGTCCTCTAGCTGTCACATGCAGTAGTAGCGTTTGTTTCATGTTACCGTCGCATTGTGTGTGACTTTTGTTCTGAAATAATTTGTTCAAGCGAATAACCAGCAAAATGTGCTCAATATTAAACAATGAACAATTGCTATTTTGTAAGAGGTAAAGTGATAATGATTGCATTGTGCATATTTAGCCATTTTTCGCATGCAACTTTTCTAAACATCGTTATTATCGTTTTTTACGTAAGGATAAAAATATATTAATATATCGTTATACTCACACGAGGGTCACGTTAGAATTAATGAGAATAAGATACATGGTATATATTTTTTAGAATTTTATTTTAAATATGTTTGAAGTAGTTCCTTTCGCCATTTATTCTTTCCAATTCTTGAAAGCTCTCAACCAATGTTCTTTTGGAATAATTTTAAACTAATTTTCGGAAGCCTTAAAAATTGTTAAAGCTGTCAAATTATAATTCATATTTCAAAATTAATCTCTGTATACCTATGTATAACAAGAGAGGGTGCGATGAGAAAACCTCTGTTCTTACTGCTTTTAAAATTTTGTGTAAAGGAAGGATGACACATACCCTTACACTTTCATTTTACATATCCACTCACTTGTTGATTGATGAGGGATGCTGATGAACACTTACTGATTTACATGATTACAACTTACACTTCAAATTATTATTATTAATTTAATTAACATTATTAAACACATAAACTACACAAATTACTCAAGATGAGATGCATCATCGAAACAAAATACTCGCGTTCGCGGAACGTGAGCAAATCTTAAACTCTTACATGTTTACTACTTGAGTAACTAAGGCAGACTTTAAAATAAAGCTGTTATGTTCAGAGAGCATTATATTAAGGTGGATTTATGCAGCCTACTTTTTATTTTATTTTTACTTTTTCTTTTACTTTATAAAAGTTAAATGTGTGTTAGAATATGTACTGCTTTATGTGCACACTTTTAATTTTATTTTTTTTTAAAGTAAAAGAAATCACAACTGCGAATGAGCTCCACTTCACAAACGTCAGCGTGTTGTGTATTTGTTTTTGTGTGTAGGTTTTAGGTTATGCAAACGAAAAATCAGTAAAGAACAAGATTGTTTATTATTAGATTTAATTCAAAAATATCCCCACTTATATGATAAAACACATATTTTATTCAAGGTTAAAGTGGCCAGAATAATATTTGGAAAAGTATAGCGTCTGTATTAAATGAAATTGGTTAGTATAATTACTTACTATGTAATAATAGTTTTGTATGCATAAATCATTACATTAACGGGATATATTTATCTATTTACATTTATGACTGTATGGCAGAAAAATCACATCTGCGCATGCGTAGTGCATGCTTTAAAGTAGCTGCATAAGTACCAAACTTAAAGTAAAAGTAAAAGCGAAAAGAAAAATAAAAAGTAGACTGCATAAATCCACCTTTAAGGGTGCAGGGTGCAGGGCGTCATAGGTTAGGGCATCCAAAGTCATGCACGTATGCTTAATAATTTCAAGACTTAATTATCAACAGATAACTGTCCAAGGTCGTTGACATCTAGAGTAAACAAAAACCGCTGTGGGAAAAAATAATAATTATTTATAAACAGAATTTTGACTAACAAGTTGAAATATTATTCCCGAACTATAATTTAAAAAAGTTTTTAAAAAATTATTTGAGTATTGCACTTATCCTTGCCTTATTATATATGTTTATATCTAAAATGTACGAGACTATGATTATTTTCTTACCTGCAATGGCGAGTTGTTTGATAAAAAAGTTCATCCTAGACTTTCTGCTTTTGTTGAGCGTAAGGGTAACTAACACTGCCGAATTTCCAATCACTATCATCACAAAGAGGATCCACAGAATTGTGAATTGTTCAGTCTGGAACAAAAATATCAATATGTTAATATCACTATTTTTAATCTGCTGAAAAATACACCGGAATTATACAGATGAAATTTTTTTATGAAAAGATAAATACAGCTCTATATTTATTCGCAAATATAAATGAAAGGGATTTTATGAATTTCAAATAGTCAAATAAACTGAATTTTATTTATAACATTTAAAATGGTATTAGGCCGTTTCGAATTTACAAATAACCTTGTTCAATGTTGAGAATATTATTTATACTTCGTTATAAAATGATGTATTTCTACTGTTAGAGCAAAAAGGAAAAATTTCTTATTAACTAAAATGTAAGGTATGGGATCTCGTGACTCGTGGCCGTGTGCCTGAGTGTCTGGTCGTGAATCTGGTGAATAGGATTCGATCCCGACCAGTGGCGTACCTAAGTGAAATGGTGCCCAGGGCAAGGGTCATAATTGCGCCCCCTGTTAACAATGTAAAATCAAGATTACTTCTTTCTCGCTTTAGTGTAGGGAGATATGTGGCATTTGTATTGTTGTTGAAATATCCATATAAATATTATGAAGTAACTTCAAACATGAATGAATCAGCACAATAACAAAATAACTATCAATATACGGGTGTTCCGCGACTCGACCGACAAACTTATACCATATATTTCGGGGGTCATTACGATCAAAAAATGGCATTAATAACGTGCTTGAAATCGGTCTTTTCAGTTTCTTCTCTTTCAACGTTCAACAAAGCAAGATCTGTTAATCGATGTTGACCCATGGAAACTCAGAAAAATTAAGATCAGTTTTAATTCGTAGAAAGATCTTTCACAGCTAGCGATGGAAACTGCAATAGTCAACATTATTTACATGCCTATTCGAAGATTTTTCGCCGTTGGCGTTTTTCGGTTTCAACATCCCAGTTTTGACAGAGACTAAGTCCAATTTCCAGAACTTCAGTCACCATAGTTTCTCTTTCATTGCGAAAATAATCTCTTAAACCTTTCAAATCTAAGGCAGCATCATGAAAGTTCATATTTATATCTTGCAGTCTTTTGTGAACTCATCAATAGGAATAAGTAATCTCGTCCAAAATCCAAGTAGAGTCAGAAAATCGAGTGTCAACATAGGGTTGTACAATTGCGTAGCATCACTTCTTGTTTCACTATTTTCTTTTGCATCATCCATTATAGTCTCGAGAACTTGGAGTATTCCGTCAAGGTAGTTGTTTATGGGCTTCACAGCTTCCACTTTTGCAATCCATATTGTTTTCGACTCAGATTTAATAACTATGGGCGCAGCATTTTTGAGTATTTCCCAGCGTTGCGTAGACGATGAAAAAACAGATAGAGAGCTTCAACAGTTCCGAAAAATGTCAATACGCACAGTAATCAACAGTTTTAACACTTCAAATTCTGGCACGTAAGTTACATACGGATACCAAGGGCTCCAAACAGCGCCCCCTTGGTTCTGGCGCCCAGGGCACCTGCCCTGTTTGCCCCGCCCTAGGTACGCCACTGATCCCGACCGACGCCAAATATTTCGAATTTTAAATAGCACAAAACTGACCCTTGTGGTGCACTTTCCACGCCAGCAATGAGTGCCCGTGAGGTGACATCTAGTAAACGCCCGCACGGTACAAATATGTCATCATCATTACCGATATCTGCGTACAAAGCAGATTGGTTCACCCAGCAATGGGTAATATGCCGTGTTGATATATTATTAAGGTATATGTTATACCAATGCCCAGTTTTATAAAAGATGGATAAGTAAATTACTAGCAAAGTAAAATTTACTTTTAAAGTGAAATAGTTTATTCCAGGGATTGTCGTATTATAAAGCAAGAATAAAAATACTAGCTAAGTAAATCTAGAGAATAAATTACTCCACCGATTTTCGAGGAAGTAAATTTTATTCCGTAGAATAAATTTGACACATCAACATTAATTAAATTAAATTTATTATAAATTTCATCTCTTGCATTATTTTTTGATTTATTTTTTTAAATATTTGCTTTATCTATTTCTGTGTAATTTTTTCCCCGTCCTCTCTTTTTTCCATGTTAGTTGACACCTGGTACTTTATGACACACTTTATTTTCTATTTTGACTTTATTTCGTATCAGGAACATACAGAATACAATATTATTAAAACATTCTGCGGCACATTGCTTGGAATAGAACCTCTTCAGTTGGAGATTAACATTATCGTCAGTAGTGGTTTTAAGGGATACCGGCTAGTAATGTTTTATCCTGGTTTTATCAATCTCTCTTATGCTCCAGTAGTGGAAAGATTAGTCGGTATAATATGGTATCCAATTTATGACCGGTACATTACTAGAGTTGAAGCTATACAAAAACGTCTCCTGAAGTATTTAGCATTTAAATGTGATCATATCTATCCTGCACGAGGTTCAGATTATAACAATTTATTAGTACGTTTTAACTTTAAATCATTAGAAACACGTAGAATCTGTCAGTCAATTATATTTTTGTTAAAACTGCTGCAATACAAAATTAATTGTCCTGCCTTGTTAGAGAATATTGAAATTCATGTACCACGTCTAACATCAAGACATAAATTATATTTTCAATGTCCTAGAGCGAGGACAAATACACAAACCAGATCTCCGATCTATATAATGTGCAACAACATCAATAAAATTGTTAGTGAAATAGATGTATTCACAATATCACCATATTCCGTTATAAATGTATTTTCGAATTTGGAAAAAATTTAGACATTTATTATGTATTTATATGTTATATTTTATTTTATTTTTTATCTCTGTATGTATATTCCTTTCAAAATTTACTTTGATGCATGTAACTGTATTTTGTCCTTTATATGGTGTACACTGTTGGGCAAATAAATTATTATTATTATTATTATTATAAGAAACCGTAGCCTGAGTGTACTACGGTATTCACACACTTTTTATGGATACTATTTTCCTTGTGCCCAGTTAAAATTGTAGTTACAAATTCATAAAAAAATAAATTTTATTACCACTCTGGCCTATAGGTTCTTAATATAGTGAAAAACAATATTAAAGGATTATAGTTATAGAAAATATTAAAATATTTATATGCAAAAATCTCAAAATAATGACAGATATCATGTCTCTGTCGGTAAATCACTAGGATAAAATACTTACTCTGCAAGTAGTTATATTACTCTATGTTTATAAAACCGGGCACGAATGACTTTATTGTCAGACCTCAAATAATCTATCTTCTCTTCCCTTTCTTCAATCTGGATATCATAATCCGATCCTCGGCATCATTCCGGTAGTTAAGAGTGTTTACTGCCGAGTTCTCAGCAGGCGCTGGATAATTAAATAAATTTATGGAATTCACAACTCGCCACGCGGTATAAAGTGTAATTAAAATGGTTATTAACGATTTAAAATTGATTGTTTTCCAAGATTGATAGAGCCCCACCAGAGAGCTAAATTAATTTTCATACACTGATCTAATATAGATGTAATTAAATGTTATTCAGCTATAAATTCATTCGTCCCACTGGTCTGGCTTGGAGGTCTAGCGGTGATGGCTTTATAAATACCATTTGTCCAACTGACAGATTCATTTTGCTACTAGGATATTAAAATAGTTTTATTGCTCCCACATGTTTCAAATTTGATTTTTATTATGTGATATACTACTAGAAAACTATAAAAAATCAACGTATAATTTTATGTTTCGTTTTTATAATACTATCAAACTGATTTATTTATTAGGTTAAAAGCTTATCAATACCTCCTCGTATGTCAATTTAGTCATAAAATTATAAGTGTAAAAAACTGTCCGTGTCCGAGAAACTTGAGAGGTTAAGTTGAGATGTTGATAATTCAAATAATTGTGTTAACTTATGTTAATATAAAGCGCTTTGATTTAAATTTTAAAATAAAGCAAAACAAGCAAAAACGTGGATATAAAAGTATATAGCCTCCTTAATATTCAGTTAAAATTTGAAAGAGAGACTATTTAAATTAATGTACATAACGATGAAAAATAACAGAACAAAATAGAAACTATTTAAATTAATGTACATAAAGATGAAAAATAATGTACTACTCTTGCCCTACGGCTTGTCACCCCATTTTTTTTACTGGATATAAAAGTATATGGCCTCCTTAATATACAGTTAAAATTTGAAACAGAAACTATTTAAATTCATGTACATGAAGATAAAAAATAATAGAACAGAACAGAAACTATTTAAATTAATGTAGATAAAGATGAAAAATAATAGAAGAGGACACAAACTATTTAAATTAATGTAGATAAAGATGAAAAATAATGTATTACTCTTGCCCTACGGCTTGTCACCCCAATTTTTACTGGGTATAAAAGTATATGGCCTCCTTAATATTCAGTTAAAATTTAAAACAGAAACTATTTAAATTAATGTACATAAAGATGAAAAATAACAGTACAGAACAGGAACTATTTAAATTAATGTACATAAAGATGAAAAATAATGTACTACTCTTGCCTTACGGCTTGTCACCCCAATTTTTTTACTGGATATATACGTATATGGCCTCAATAATCTGAGAATTGCGCGTTTCTACCTGCCCAATGCTATATTCACTTTGTTTTTTAAACAAGTAATATCTCTCTCTAGTAGGTGTATGTGTATGAAATGAAAAGCGTTTTTCAAAAATTTTATCATTTTTTCTCGAGTATCATTAATATTAATGCGTAGTAATCTCATTTGGCAGGAAAATACTACAATAACATAAAAAACAACAAACTAAATTATCTAAGGAACAATGCACAAAAATCTTATAAGAGTATTATAATAAATGAAAAAAATCTGATATGATCAGTCAGCCGTCAGTTCCATATATTTTGTACAAATTCCATACAGAATCTCTTAGGTACATGAAACCTAAGAGATTCTATATTTACAGTACAATTATAACACAAACATGTCAATTGCACTTGACACTGACATCTGTCAATCAGCATTTCCTTAATATAGTAGCGGTTTCCCTGGTTTTAGCATTGTTAGCTGCTTTATGAAATTTAATTTCTTTATAATTTTTAAACTCTATATCCATTGAATATGAAGTATAAAATGTAATCAAATCGTATAGACAATTAAATAGTCTTTAATTTTTTAAAATAGCATTAAATATGGAAAAATGCTATCCAAAGAATAATTACTAATTAGCGAGAGTTGTAATACGTTCTATAGATAAATAAAAATGTTAGAAAGAGCTTTATTCTTTCTTAAATGATTTTTGGTGATATTTTCTTATTTCGGATTGGGATTTTAATAAAAAATATAATGTAAATGAAAGTCGAAACAAAGGAAATAGTATAAAACAATCATTATAGAAGGATATTCAAGCATTTGCTCGCTCGTGCACTCGCTGTTACGCGCTCGTGTCCGAATTTTAAACTCGTGCACACTTTGTTTCAATATACTATTATCGAAAGGAGCTAATAAAAGAATAATGACATATTCAGGACATTTTCATATATGTATTTATTTCTCCGTCATACTTTTAGGTAAGGAAGGTATTGTTTTCAGTCAAAAAATTCGAATTTTTAGTGAATAAGCACGTTTTAGAGTCCCTAGAATATGATTTTACTATTTTTGCGATGATGTCTGTATGTCTGTGTGCATGTGTGTATATGTGTGTGTATGTGTGTATGTGTGTATGTGTTCATGTGTGTATGTGTGTATGTGTGTATGTGTGTATGTGTATGTGTGTATGTGTGTATGTGTGTATGTGTATATGTGTGTATGTTTGTGTGTATGTGTGTATGTTTGTGTATGTGTGTGTGTTTATGTATGTGTGTAAGTGTGTATGTGTGTGTATGTGACGATTTTTTCTCCGTCGATAACTCCAAAACTACAATTCTAAAAATTATAATTCTTTCGTAATCCTCTTCGTTACATCCATATAAAGAGCTGATTAGACTGACGGAAGGTAATGTGCTGGCACTATTAGATTTTTTTTTTGTTATTTACCGACTTACTTGTTTGTCAATTTTTTAAAATGATTTATAAATTAATCACTGGGTTATAATAGGGACAATTGGTTGTTCTTGCATGGAGGGACGGGATTCCCGTAGAATGTTTTTCCTGTAAATAAATTTCTTCGATTGAGTTTTACCAAACTACGAAAGGTAAAGTTCCCTGGCCATATCACTTACATTCGTATCGGTTAGCGACCTCGCCAACCTGTGTCGTGACGTTGTTTCAATCGACGCGATTTCCAAATCGGCGTGAACCAGTAACAAACTGCGGGAGCGAACAGCAAGTTCCGGCAAGAACCGGAAGTAGCAATTCGCTGCTACTTGCCATTTCCTAATCCAGGTTTCGGCCCATTAACCCACTTGGACAGAGAATCTTGTACTAACTAGAACTATAGGTTATTCATTTGCAAACGAGAACTACTAAAACTATTAACCAATTCAACTAACTGCAGAGAATAATTTATGGTAGTTGTAAAAGCTGTTTTATGCTAGGGAGATGGTGAAACATTGTTCATAGACATAGAACAATTGGAAATAATAATAATGACCGTTAATATAAACAACTAAGTAAGAGTGATTAGCGAACAGTTGACTAGCATTGTTTTTTCTCTGTCACGATTGACACGATTTATGAATCATGTAATAAAAAAATCTGATGTGGCCAACACATGACCTCTTGTCAATTCCATGTTTGAAATAGCAATGAGCTTTAAGTAAAGTATCACAATTTTAGAAAACATCCGATATGTCTTTCTCATTAATATAAAAGTCTTAAATACCAAATTTGAAAAGTTTTGGATCGTATCAATTTATTTTTCACGAAAATCTGTCCAGAGCTTCAAATAAAGTATCAATTTTGGTTTATCAATTTTAGCCAAAATCTAATATGTTGCTACCCTTTATGTAAAAGTTGACAGATTTTGGAATATATCCTATTATATTTTTCACGAAAATCTGTTCAGAGCTTAAAGTAAAGTATCACTTTCGGTTTATCAATTTTAGAAGAAATCTAACATGTCGTTCTCATTAATACAAAAATTTGAAATACCAAATTTGAGAAGTTTTGCAATATATCATAATATATTTTTCACGAAAATATGTTGAGAACTTCAAGTAAAGTATCATTTCCGGATTATCAATTTAAGCCAAAATTTAATATTTTGTTGTTCTTTATATAGAAGTCTTAAATACTAAATTTGACAAGTTTTGGAGTATATCAATATATTTTTCACGAAAATCTGTTCAGAGCTTAAAGTAAAGTGTCGCTTCTAATTTATTAATTTCAGCCAAAATCTTATATGTTGTTCTTTTTGATATATACATTTTAAATACTAAAATTGAAAAGTTTTGGATTATATTTTAATATAGTTTTTCATTAAAAACTGTTATGGGCTTCAAGTAAACAGTCACTTCCGGTTATCTAATTTTACTCAAAATCTAATCAACTCTTTATATGAATGCAGAAAGCTTAAATACGGAAAATAGAAATATTTGGATGTTTTTTATAAGATTTATCGTGGACGAAAAAATCGTCACACACACACACACACACACACACAAACCCACACAGACATCATAAAAATAGTAAAAACGTGTTGTGGGGTCCCTAATACGTGCTTAATTACTGAAAACTCACCATCGAATTTTTGGCACGATTACATTACCTCCCTTACCTACGGTATGACGGGAGGTAAAAATATTTCAAATAAAAAATAATTAATTGCACACAGTTATAGTTAATTTCATGTAAGAAAATAACGCTGGCTTGGGCAAGGAAATAAATTATGTCCTCTGATCTGATTGATCAGAATGCACACCTAATTCACAAAACCGAAAAATATATCACTTGTCAGTTGTCAGTTATCAAATAAAATCGACAGAATTATGTTAATATTTACTCATGTTTTTGATTTAGAATTTGTATTTTTTAATATTCTGGTGTGGTAAAAATATTTAGTAGGTACTGACAGTTTGGTTTCATGAATTCAAATTATTTATTTAAGACATGCAAAAACGGTCTGCTATTCTTGTTACCAAATTATGCAATAAATTGGTTTCATTGGAAACGAATGTTTTGACAAATAAGATGGTATATTGCATCACAAATTTCATTATAAATCTGTTCGACACGATTACAATAGTTATTTATGTATTAAGGGCATAATCAAAAGATTATATCACGGGGGGCTCGTAGCGGAGAGCTTTAATTTTCCCGAGTGCTATAATCTTGATTATGCCCGTGGTACATACAACGTTTTATTTTATTTTGGTTCTCAAAATTCAAGGATTCAATGGATATATATTCGGTATCGTTGTGCTGGCATTGTGAATTTTAAGTATGCCGTGGTTTCTAGCTATATTGTTTGTTTAAAACAAATTTTAATTTAGTGTCAAATAAAAAAGAAGATATCGATTATTCCAAAGAAATATCGAATGAATTTGACGATGCCCCGAGCACGTGTTCTTATGAGTCTATCAAAGCATTGTTTATCACTAAAAACACGTCGTTTACATATATCTATAAGCTCACTGTTTGCTCATAGCCACCTATATAAGTAGCAATGGTTTGATACAATGTATTAATGTAAACACAATCACGCAAAATTCACAACACTTGTCATAATGTGAAATTTCAATTGTATACTATTTGCCAAAATTTATTTTGTTTTCAAAAGGCCTTAATGGTTTGAAATTTTGATATGTTATATTTTAAGTCAAAACGCGACAGGGGGATCTGCGGGAGGTAAAAATTGATTTATTTTTTCGAAAATATTTATATTTTATTTCGTTTTCAAAGGGTCTTAGTGGATAAAATTACCTCAATAGAAAGAATAATATATAAAACATGTACCATAAGGCCTGTTAAAACTTGGACTCGTACGTTAACAGATTGCCTTATGATACTTGTGTTTTAATGTACTATTTAGTGTTTTATGTTTGTTATTGTTTTGTTTAGTGGTTTGTAACAAAATAAAACTTACAATTACACTTCCAAATATTTCTCTTCAAATTCCTATTTTTACTTGAATATTTGTTGACTGTCAAGAACACTTATGTATGAAAGTGAGTGAGTCAATATGTGTTATATAAAGAGAACTCTGCTGCATTATGGAGCGAGTAGGAACTTTAGAACGCGAGCGGGACTGGGTACATACGAGTATATCACTTGGAATATTTTAAGTAAAATTCGATCGACTGGAACAAAATCAAAACGTTTACAATAATTTTTTATTTAAAAAAAATTGTTGATTATGTTTATAACTTTTAAAAATCATTATCCCTTATTTCTTTGGACATTCCAGCTTACCAGTAACTTAAAAATGATTAGTTAGACGTAGTCTTCATTGAGTTGATTGGTATCTGAACACAGAATATTCAGTGAAAGACAGTTACAATATGTATTTTTACCTTCCGTCACCTTTAGGTAAGGAAGGTATTGTCTTTGGTCAAAAAATTCGGTGGTGAGTTTTTGATGAATAAGCACGTTTTAGGGTCCCTAGAATACGATTTTACTATTTTTACGATGATGTCTGTATGTATGTGTGTGTGTGTGTATGTATGTGTGTGTGTGTGTGTGTGTGTGTGTGTGTCTGTGTGTGACAAAATTTTCTAATGCGATAACTCTAATACTACAATTCCAAAAATTATAATTCTTTCGTATTCCTCTTCGTTACATCAATGTGAAGAGCTGATTAGATTTTGGTTATAATTGGTCAACCGGAAGTACCCTCATTTGAAGATTTTAACAGTTTTTCTTGAAAAAACGATGTTAAATATCATTTTTTCACATTTAATGTTATTATAAATATTAAAGAATTATTTATTCTCTATACGATTTGAATGCATTTTATAGTTCATATTAAATGGACATAGAGTTAAAAAATTATAAAGAATTTAAATAACATATATATTAGTCAGCTTTGCTATAACTTTGGAAACAGCTGCTACATTAAGAAAATTCTGATTGAAAGGTGTCAGTGTCAAGTGCAGTTGACAGTATGTTTATGTTATAATTTTACTGGAAATATAGGATCTTTTGTTAGAAACTTTCTGTTTGGAATTTGTTTAAAATACATACAACTGCCTTAAGGTAATGTACAAGAAATATAAACTTTTTCAAGGAACTTTCTGTATGACATTTATACAAAATACATAGAACTGACGGAAGGTAATGTGCTGGCCACATCAGATTTTTTTTATAGAAGTTAGAAATTTAGGTTAATTCAAGTTTGACAGACGAGTATGTAAAGTTAAATTTAAACATAAGAGTATGTAAAGTTTTACTTTAGTTACTATTTTGGCTAACTTCGCGAAATGATATCGTGTAATTTATTGTTGATTTCGGGGAAAAAAAAATATTTCTTTCGGAAAGTAGCTACTTTAGAATTCAGTTGATGTATAGTAGAATTTACTTCACTTCTGTGAGTATATATTTGTATCAATATATATAAAAAAAGGTCCTTTTGTGGGTTGTGTCGCCGGATTCAAAAAATATCGTGACAAGTTTATATAAAAGTGTTGAAATTTTTGTAGTTGCCTACAGGGGCACATTCAATCAACGAAGACACTTTTATCTAATTCTCCCATTAATTATACGCCAAAATACCTAAAGGTGACGGAAGGTAAAAATCTGGTGTGGCCAACACAATACCTCCCGCCATTTACAGCACGAGTCACAAAAAAGATTAAGCTGGATTAGTGAATTTTACTTTAATTTTTGCAGTTTATTTCTTCAAATAAAGTCTAATCTAATCCAAGTAACTACATTTTTGATAATAAAATGAAGATTAAATTTTAAATACCGGGATAGAATAGAATTCACTAATCCAAAAATAAAAATTAGCTTAAACTTTTTGTGAATCGTTAATTTTTATTAATATAAATACATACTTACATATTTACTTATGCTGGAAACTGTATTGATTTCCTTTCCTATTGTTCTATTTACTTTTTTTTCTTTTTAAAATGTTATTGTTATTAATTTGAAATGATTAGTTCTTTGACACATTTATCTGTCAATTACATACATTTGAATAACTGCGTAACCAAGAAGTTTTGTTTGTTTAAAGCGTAAGCTCCGGGATTTAAATTATAGATAATTTTATAAATTTATCCATAAAATACGTAGAAAAGGTATTAATGCAAATCTGTAGAAAATTTAATAATCTTTAATTTTTATAACATTAATCTCGAAAAAATAACATTTTTCGAAGAAAACTATTTTGAGCTTTCAGTAAAGTGCCATTTGCGGTTGTCCGATTTATACCAAAATCACACACACATACATACATACACACACACACACACACACACACACACACACACACACATACACACACACACACACATACACACACACAGACATCATCGTGAAAATGTTAAAATTGAATTCTAGGGACCTTAAAACGTGCTCATTTACCAAAATCTCGATATGCGATTTTTAGCACGATCCCTATACCTCCCTTACCAAGGGTAGCGGGAGGTAGAAATAAAAATAATGTGGAAATGTCCAATGTGAAGTTTCTCGTTTGAATGAACTATATCGGGAGACAATTTTGTTTACTTCAGAGTTGTCTGCCTTGCTTCCAAGTTGGGCAATGTTCGGATGTTCACTTCTCACATCAGAATTGTTTTTGTAATCGCAAGTTCAGATCTAGACGGCTATTGTAATGCCCCGTGGACTATCTTGGATTACTGCAATGGACTGCGATCTGTTTTTGTTGATTCAGACATACAAATTGATTTTTTGTTTTTTATAAGATGCATGATAAGAATGAATAAGATATTGTGAATGCAAGAATTTTAATTGATTTTGTACTTTTGCACTTTTACATTTTATTTGTTAAAGGTAGATATAAAGTTGTTATACGAGGGTCACGCTAGAGTTGTATAAAATGGCACAAATGGTTAATTTCAAATATATACACTCACAACAAACTTTTTTTTAAAAACTATAACTAATGTATGAATATTTGATATTTAAAAACATATTTCATGAACAATCTTCTCAATTTCAGTTTTAAATTTTACGTGTTATTTTTTCGAGATTAATGTTATAAAAATTAAAGATTATTAAATTTTCTACAGATTTGCATTAATACCTTTTCTACGTATTTTATGGATAAATTTATAAAATTATCTATAATAAGAGAAACTAGGATTACTCAACATGTCAACAATGCCAACAACCCTTTTCTAAGAGAGTACTTAACACTACTAAACATGCTAATGTATGTTGAGAAATATTCGTTTTCCGGGAATGGACTGTCATATTTTGAGTCAGAGCTCAGCGTTTCGCCCGCAGTCGTATGGGGCATCTTCAGGAGCAAGGGGGATAGTACTGTCTTAAACAAGGTTACCCGACGTGTCAACCACGCTAGAGGCCGAGTTTAAGCAACATAGAGAGGGAGACTCAGTTTACAAGGTTACCCGACGTGTAAACCACGCTCGAGGCCAAATAAACCAAGTGACGAAAGGAAGGCCGAGAAGACAGTTATATAGTAATCTAAAGATATGGCAGATGAGCAAAGCTAATGAGGACCAATGGGAATCGAGTTCGTAATGTTAGATTGGGCGTGTCGTGTTCCGAGAATCACCGGTTTCCACATGTGGCTCAAGAAATAGCCATCATCCCGATTGATGTTATTAGGATGTTTCCATATTTCTGAAGTTTCCCTGTATTAATGCTTAAACTCGGCCTCTAGCGTGGTTGACACGTCGGGTAACGTTGTTTAAGACAGTACTATTCCACTTGCTCCTGAAGATGCCCCATACGACTGCGGGCGAAACGTTGAGCTCTGACTCAAAATATGACACAGTCCATTCCCGGAAAACGAATATTTCTCATGACTCAGACTGTGGAAGCCTACGCAACTTGTATGTTGTGCACGTAGTCACCTGTGAGACAATCAACTGGAAGGCAGCCATTTGCAGAAAAGGCAAAATACGCGCCAAATTTAAAATTACATAATAGAAACAAATTATAAATGAAATGAATTAACAGATTTTGTATATTTATTGCGTATATTTTAAAAATTTTAGTTATTATTTTAATAATATAATATACATTTATTACATATATAGCAAATTCACAATAAATTAGGACTATGAATTTAAAAATAATATTTGCTTATTAAAAAGATGCCTTTTGCATATGTGGTAGAAAATTTGGAAATACAGAAGATGCTGAATCTGGTTTTAATCTTCTTCTATATGTTCCAGGCCTTTTCAAATAATCAGTTTCAAGAAAAAGATCATTGTAAATTTTCAATGCTTTTGTAGGTGTGAAATCTTTTCTTTTTATTGCATCTATCCACAATCGTAATATACCACTATTATTTAAAGGAAATATGTAAAATATTTAAAACAATAGTATGAATAAATATGTAAACATATATATGAATAATACTTACTTGAAAAATTGTCCTTGCTATGTCTATTTGTGCATCCAAAAGCACTACAAGAAGACGGCATATTGCCTTTTATTATGGAAATATCTCACTAAAAGTATTTATTCACTAAGAATACAACACAAACACCACTTTATTTAAGAAAACAACCATATAATGCAATAATAGGCCAACGAACGTTTGACGTTTTGCCTTTTCTGCAAATGCTGCCGTACCCTCACCATTTGCTTCACTTGTTAAACGTATGTCAGCTATCCAGTGTTTTATTAGAACATCCTTGGTAACTATCAGTGTTGTGACTGATCTAGATCATTTGATCTAAATCACTTATCTAGCTCATTGAGTATAGTTTTTGATCTGATCTAGATCCTTTTATGAATTCAGATTTTGATCTGGATCTAGATCTAAAAACTATAATCTATGATCTGAAAAAAAAATCAAATATACGCAAATATAAGGGAAACTTCAATAAAATTGGAGAAATCGAATTTTTTTTTTATGTAGCTAATAGTTTAAGCCATGTCAAATGAGAAAACAAATACAAATATTTGAAACCAGAAAATCCAAGAACAAATGAAATACAAGAAGGTTGGAATTTAAATAACTCTTTTAAAAAAATCAATGGCATATCATAATTGTCTGCCCATTTGATATGGCATGTCTTAATTTATTATTTTTCAACAATTCTAATGTTTAAAATTATTATTTTTGTTTCTTTTTCTACTTTATTTGTTAATTCAGTATTAATAAAACTAAGTATGTACCTATTTAATTTTTCTTCCCATGTGTAAGGCATAAGACTAGGTAAGATTCTTTGTAATTAATTTACTTTTTGCATTCCTATTTAATTAATAAGAAAAAAAAAGCACTTGAAAATCATTACTGATCTTTTTTATGATCTAAGAAAAACAGATCCTAAATTCCTGATCTGATCTAAAAAAAAAAGATCTGATCGCAGAAATTGACCTATAATCTGATCTAGAACATATTAATTAGAAAGATTTTGATCTTGGTCTAGATCATTTAAAAATTGATCTGTCACAACACTGGTAACTATAGACAGAGGTTATATTTTCTTTATTTTTACTATTTCTTTGTCTGGTAGCGAAAAACAACTTTTGTTGATGTGGGTATTGTTTTTGGTTTTTGTGAAGTAATTAATTTTAATTTTTTGTAGCCTAGTGTTTTCAATAGTTCATGTTTGCAAATTCAGAACGAGAGGTTAATTAAAGCGCTTCAATGTGATCAATTCAACTTCCATAGAATGAAAAAAACTAAACAAGCAGTAATAAATTTACCGCTCTTTTTTTATTACAAAACACAGAGGTATGTACCTACTGATTAAATTGCAAATTTGAATTTACGTAAACAAAAAATCTGTATTGTAAAAATTCGCTCCAAAAAGGAATAGGTATTATTATAAATAAACTGCAATTGTTTTCGCTAATATTGTTTTCACATAAAATGTATGTACGTCGTGGCCCAGAAATACTTAAAAAAATCTGATGTGGCCAGCACATTACCTTCCGTCAGTTCTATGTATTTTGTATAAATGTCATACAGAAAGTTCCTTGCAAAAGATTCTATTTCTTGTACATTACCTTAAGGCAGTTGTATGTATTTTATACAAATTCTATACAGAAAGTTTCTATCAAAAGATCCTATATTTCCATTAAATTATAACATAAACATACTGTCAACTGCACTTGACACTGACACCTTTCAATCAGAATTTTCTTAATGTAGCAGCTGTTTCCAAAGTTATAGCAAAGCTGACTAATATATATGATATTTAATTTCTTTATAATTTTTTAACTCTATGTCCATTTAAAATGAAGTATAAAATGCATTCAAAACGTATAGAGAATAAATAATTCTTTAATATTTATAATAACATTAAATGTGAAAAAATGATATTTAACATCGTTTTTTCAAGAAAAACTGTTAAAATCTTCAAATGAGGGTACTTCCGGTTGACCAATTATAACCAAAATCTAATCAGCTCTTCACATGGATGTAGCGAAGAGGAATACGAAAGAATTATAATTTTTGGAATTGTAGTATTAGAGTTATCGCATTAGAAAATTTTGTCACACACAGACACACACACACGCACACACACACATACATACAGACACACACACATACAGACATCATCGTAAAAATAGTAAAATCGTATTCTAGGGACCCTAAAACGTGCTTATTCATCAAAAACTCACCACCGAATTTTTTGACCAAAGACAATACCTTCCTTACCTAAAGTGACGGAAGGTAAAAATATATATATTTTTTCTTGCTCTCCCATAAGTAAAGGGGCTTCATTTCATGTCCCTATAAAAGTGTATTAGGGTATAGTTTTAATAGGTATTATTATTATATTAGTATTTCAGTATTACTTTAGTTATTTATGTATTAAGGGCATAATCAAAAGATTGTAGCACGGGGGAATGTTTAAAGCTCGACGCGAAGTGGAGATTTTAAATTTTCCCGAGTGCTATAATCTTAATTATGCCCGTGGTACATACAACGTTTTATTTTATTTTGGTTCTCAAAATTAAAGGATTCAATGGGTATATGTACAAGGTGTTCATTTTAAGTGGTACACTATTGATAACTCGAGAACTATAAGAGCTACGAGGTCGGTTAAATTAGCAAACAATTTTTATTTTACTAGACTATTTTAATGAGAATCAAATTAATTTTTTTCAACCAGGAGTTTTCAAACTGTGGGCACTAACTTTGTTATTTTAAATAGGATCATATATTTTTTATTTACTTATTAGATAAAAAATTTTATTCTGAATTCAAAGATGTAACATATAAACATAACGATTTTTTAAAGAAATATGCATATAAAGTTGTATAATATGATTAAAATATGACTAGAATGAGAGTGCCACGGATGGAAAAAATGAATACAAGTTAATTTTTTTACATAGAATAAGAGTGCCCTGGAAGAAAGAAGTGAATATTTTCTTCCGTCATTTGATCATAAATGTCAACAGAGATGTCAACGCGCATAAAATATTCACGTATTTCTTTCATGGCATAATGTAAGAAAAATAACATGTAATCATTTTTTTTATGGGGTCTCGTGGCCGCGTGCCTGAGTGTCAGGTCGCGAATCTGGGGAACCGGGTTCGATCCCGACCGACACCAAATATTTCCAATTTTAAATGGCACAAAATTGACCCCTGTGGTGCACTCTCCACGCCAGCAGTGAGTGCCCGTGAGGTGACGCCTGGTAAGCGCCCGCACGGTGCAAATATTTCATCATTACCGCATCTGTGTGCAAAGCAGATTGGCACACCCAGCAATGGGTAATAAGCCGTAATGATATATTTATTTATTTATTTATTTATCATTTTTTCCATTCGTGGCACTCTTATTATAGTCATATTTTAATCATATTAATATAAAACTTTATAGGCATATTTCCCAAAAAAATCGTTATGTGAGAGTATGAAAATATTATATCACTGAATTCAGGATAAAATTCTGTATCTAATAAAGAAATAAAAAAATATATGATCCCATTTAAAATAACGAAATTGGTGCCCACAGTTTGAAAATCCTGGTTGAAAAAATAAATTACACGCTCATTTAAATAGTCGAGTAAAATAGAAATTGTTTGCTAATTTAAACGACCTCGTAGCTCTTATAGTTCCCAAGATAGCAATAGAGTATCACTTAAAATGAACAACCTGTATATATGAAAATGGAAGATATCGATTATTCAAAAGAAATATCGAATGAATTTGACGCTGCCTAGAGCAAGTTGGTCTCACCGAAGTGAAAAGACGTATTCGGAAAAGGAAACAAATAGTTTTACAAACAGCGGTGTTCAAAAAATGTGATTTCTCGAATTTATTATGTTGTCTGACATTTATCTAAAAACGACAATTTTGACGTTTGAATAGCTGTTGCATGGCAACTTTATAAGCTCTCGAACGATAAAAGCCCAATTGCGCCCGTTTTTGAGAGCGAATAAACAAGTTTATGATTCCAAATAAAATATATTTTTTTTATTAATTTATCGTACATTTATTTATTTTCTTTGAAACAATTTATGAAATATTTAAGTATAAAATAAAAGTAAACCGTATACTTGCAAAAATAACTATTCGGCGTAATCAAAGCATTCCTTGACAAAAATTCAGTATAAAATCTCTGCTAATTACGGTAAGTCGAAGCAGTGTTGATGGTTTTGTGCAAAGATCCATTACATAAACTTCGGCAGAATTCTTGAGCTGAGAGCAGCAATTATTGATAATTACGCTGAGTGAGAAATAAGCCAGTTAGAGATAGGAATGAAGCAGAATCAGCATAATTTAATTAATTTTAATATGTTTGTTGCAGGTGGATTCAACGTACTAAAGGACGAAGGTAGGATTAAAACAGAGATATTATTTATAATTATGAGTTTCACAATTTAATACGCGATTTTTAAATCGTTGCCTAGTTAGGAATTACCTAGAAGACCTAGACTAGGAATTACTTACTCAGGCATCAAAATATTAGTTTTTTTTTTGTTATTATATTTTAATTTTCTGAATGAAAGTATTTGAGTTAGAACCGAGGATCCACACATTATAAATACACACACACACATACATACACACACACACACACACACACACACACATACACACACACACACATATATATATATATATATATATATATATATATATATATATATATATATATATATATATATATATATATATATATACACAGACAGACATCATCGTGAAAATATTAAAATTGAATTCTAGGTATCTTAAAACGTGGTCATTTAGCAAAATCTCGATATGTGATTTTTAGCACGATCCTTATACCGCCCTTACCAAGGGTAGCGGGAGGTAAAAATAAAAATAAATCAAAAAGTAAATTATTTTGTCCATTAATTGTGAACAGTAACTATCGTAATATAATTTTTTGGTATTATGTATTATTTATTAAAATTATTTTCATTACTGCATATAGGAGAAACTAAATTACATACAAATAAGTTAACATCTCCAATTATATTTGACTAAAAATGTCTTGATAGTAATATTTTATTATTGATACAGCTGCCTATGTCACTGGGTGACGTCACAGCTTTAGAAAGAGAAATCTAGAGAATTGTCTGGTAAAGCATTAAATGTGATTATAATTATAACTCTTCCACACTTTTTTTTATTTAACAATTCTGTAATTAGATATCTGATTTACCTTGTAACAAACTGTGAATTTGGTTTGAAACTTTGGCGCTAAATACAAATCAAGTTACTTGGCATAATAATTATAATTGAATATAAAATTGGTATAACAATTTGAATAATTTTTAAAATAAATAAAGTCAAATGAAATTAATATTTAAAAATGATAGATGGAAATAAATTTTGATGACTAAAAAATAAATGAATAAAAATTAAAACTTTATTACGTGTCATTTAATATTATATCTGTAATACTTTCTGAAATATATCATTTTAAAACCCGATAATTCTTTTATAGTAACCCTGTATTTTAAAGAATATTGCATTTGCAGCAGTTAATTCAACGTTCTGCTGTAGTTAAAAATTTTAGTTAACATTAGATTAATTTCAACACATACCATCAAATTGCACGCCTATGAATGAAAAATGTAAGTGAAAATCGCATTTGTATACTTGGTTGCGATTTTAGCCAATCAGAAACAAGGTCAAATAAGTCGTATTTTCGCTACACTGAATTCTTAAAAAAATTAAGTATAGGAGAATAATGTCCACATTTATCTAAAGGCAAAATGGTGAACTTTTCTTTCAATTTTGATACCATAGAGAAAGTGACTTTTACTATCAGTCATGGATAAATTCATCTAACTAAATTTACCACAATTTTTTAATATTTATATTTATTATTATTTGCAACTGTAACCTAGAACATACTTGAAAATAATTTATTTGTTCCGACACATACTTTTAAAGTAAACTTAACCCACAAAAATAAGTCGGATAAAGAATCCATTCACTACCCTTTATCCGACTGCTATAGAAATCTTTTAAATCCTATTTAAAACTTCCTTTTGAACCGTACGAGTAGAATAGAAATATATTTATAGAGTTATCACAATAATCTTCCAAGTACATAAACAAGAGTCTCCATGGCAATGACATTGTTTGAACTCTGGAAGAAAGTTCAAGTACGATAAACAAAAAACAAATTAAAAAACTTTTACAATTACAACGAATCAAGTATTTGTTTAGACGGTTTAGACAAAGACTACGTTTCCATGGACGCCGATATGTCAAGCAATGTCGACTGCGATTAAAAATTAAATGGGTGGACAGAGAAAATACATTATATCAAACAATTTGTTGTGGCCAGCACAATACTTCTTCCCATAATGAGATAATGAGGTCACACGACGTAGTTAATTCATTTGATGGTATTTGTGCGCATGCCTGGCTTTTACCGCGAATTATTTTTGTTGACGTTCAGAAATACACGTGTGTTATACATTTTTCGCCCGTTCTACAAATTTAAATGCAAAATAAAAAATATGGGTCTAATATTTTTATCTCTACATGAACATATAAAAAAATAAAAAAATCGTGGAAAACCCTATTATTATATTGTACAAATTTTATAGCAAACTGCTAAAATATGAACCATAACATCGATTGTTTCTTAAGCGCAACGAAAATATTCTTTAGTATAATGTTATTGGTGCATCATCAGGCATTCATCGTTTCCAGCGAGAATATTTATCTGATATGTATGGAATGGTCCGACAGTCGTAAAATAAAAGTCTGAAGTGGCCAACACTATACCTTCCGCCATTTGATTTTTATTAATTTAAATATACATACTTACATATTTACTTATGCTGAAAACTGTATTAAGTATATAACTATGGTTCTGTTTACTATTTTCTTTTTAAAACGTAATTTGAAATGATTAGTTCTTTGACAGTGACATTTATCTGTCAGTTACATAAATTTGAGATATCAACTGTGTAGCCAACGAGTTGTGTTTGTTTAAAGCGTAGGCTCCGGGATTTAAATTATAGATAATTTTATACATTTATACATAAAATATGTAGAAAAAGTATTAATGTAAACCTGTAGAAGGTATTTCGTAGAGTAGGTGTTATAGTATGAGTAGCGAATGAAAGTTGACGTTTACATTATTTAATAGATGTGGTTTCTTTTGAAAACATTTCCCTATATTTGATTTGAAAGGAAACTGACCCTTATGTATTCCGTTACTGAAGATTAGAATTGTACTCAATACCAGGAGGCATTTAAAATGACCTTAGCAACAGGATTCAGCGATGTATTTAAGAAATTTAATACCGCAAATTCTAATTCGTAGACGAAATTAAAAATAATCCTATTTCATAGAATTGTCAAACTAAATAGTTTAAAGGTCATAATATTTTGTTATAATCAACATAAACGAAAAATTTTTAAAATATTTTAAACACACCTCTGTTTTGATATTCAGTTACCCTAGTCGGCCATCTATTTCCAGACAGACATAGTAATGTATTTCTATGCTTGCCTAGTCCAGTATTTAAATGGGTTCATGCAAAAATTTCATACCTGAATATTTCGTACAATTCTTTTCTTCTCTAGGGTTTCAAAAGAAACCACATCTATAAAATAATTTAAACGTCAACTTTCATTCGCTAGTCATACCATACTAATGAAGTACATAATAGATTACAAGATTCTTAACACATTTCTGTGTCAGCATATTAGCAAATCGCTGCCTCAATCTAATTCATTCTCTTGCGGAATTCAGTGCTATAACCAACGTACTTCCGAGGTAGGTTACTGCAAATAACCAGTGTTCAATTGCGGTGTTAAAGTGGATTGACCACATTCACAAGAAATTAACTTGCTCGAAGACTTTATGTGCTCTATCGATTTCCTCTTATTCGGACACTTTTCTAGCAAATTTACTTCTTTACTTCTAGTAATTACCCGCTAGGTGACTACCTGGAGCGCTCAACATTTGTAAGTGAAGGATGAAGTAGAGATAGTAAATTGAAAATGTTTTATACAGTCACACAAATGTAATTCTTATTTTTTTAAATTAATGGATGAGAAGTCAATTTTTCGATGTAACATTTTTCGTTTTAACTTAAATTTAAATTCTAAACAACTTTTCTAAATAAATAAATAAATAATTAATAGTTATGGGGTCTCGTGGCCGTGTCTGAGTGTCTGGTCGCGAATCGGGGGAACCGGGTTCGATCCTGACCGACGCCAAATATTTCAAATTTTAAAATGGCACAAAATTGATCCCTGTGGTGCACACTCCACGCCAGCAATGAGTGCCCGTGAGTTGACGCCTGGTAAACGCCCACACGGTACAAGTATGTCATCATCATTACCGAATTCTGTGTACAAAGCAGATTGGCACACCCAGCAATGGGTAATATGCCGTGATGATATATTTATTTATTTATTTATTTATTAATAGTTATTTTTTATACAAGACGATAAAATTCAATTTTGTGCGTCTATAATTAAATTTTAATCGTTGGTCCATTTTTTCTACAGTAAATTATAAAATATAAAATAGTATATTATTATGTGAGGGATTACGGTAGCCATTATTCACGAAGACGGCTCGTGAAGCAAATCATCCAAGTGAATAATGACCATAAGGGCCGGTTTTATAAAGAAATTTAATCTTCACTTAAATTTAAAAAAAATGCAGCGCTTTTTTTAACAGCAATGATTTAAATGTCATAAGAACAAAGAAACTGATTCGAATTTGTTCATTTCATTAAATTTACTTGACAACTTAATTTTAAGTGAAGATTAAAATAATTTATAAATTAACGTAATAATTACGCACAATTTTAAAATTTAATAAAAGTTGTGCTTTAATTTCAAGAAAAATAAATCTGATGTGGCCAGCATATTACCTTCCATCATTTGTATATATTTTGTACAAATTCCTTACAGAAAATTTCTAGCAAAATATCCTAAATAAAATAAAATTATAAGACAAGCATACTATGTCAATTGAACTTGACACTGACATCTTTTAGTCAGAATCTTCTTAATACAGTAGCTGTTTCCATAGCTGTCTACTTTATGAAATTTAATTTCTTTATAATTTTTTAACTCTATATGCATTTAATATTAAGTATAAAATGAAGTCAAATCGTATAGAGAATAAAATATTCTTTAATATTTATAATAACATTAAATGTGAAAAAATAATATTTAACATAGTTTTTTCAAGAAAAACTGTTAAAATTTTCTAATGAGGGTAATTCCGGTTGACCATCTGTAACCAAAATCTAATTAGCTCTTCATACGGGTATAACGAAGAATAATACGAGAGAATTATAATTTTTGAAATTGTAGTATTAGAGTTATCTCAGACGAATTTTTTGTTACACATACACACCCACAACCACATGGTTTCATTTTGATTTTAGAAATAAATGCTTCCAATAATAGTTTTAGAGAATTAAATTCTGCGTCTAGCACATCAAGTATTAAAATTAGCCCTTTGTATAAGCGAGATATGTAAATTTAGAACTTATATACTTTTTGGTTTTTATAATGAAGCTTGCTATGGATTAGGACAAAAAATTACAAAAGAATAAAAAAATAGATGTTAATGTCAAATTACGTCAAATACGTGCAATTTTATAATTGGGTCTATACTTCATATAGGTCTTGCGTAGAAGGAAGTCGTGTGGTGTCCACATCAGATTTTTTTAAATCATTAAATTAGTCATTATTTCATTGAAAACTGTTTTAAAATAGAAATTCGTACATAGAATATAAATGTTTTTTATGTTTTTGTTTCTATTGTTTCAAAAATCAATATTTAGATTGGATTTTAATATTTCATATAGGTATGCGCCTGCACAATAAAAATCAAATAATTGATAAATAAATAACAAACTTTTTCATGAATTTTATTTATATCTTTTGAAAATTTGTAACAGTTTTAAAAGCATATTAAATTTATAGTAACAACGTAGGGTACTTAAGAAATTTAGCAAAACAAATGATTCCGCTATAAAACAACTTCTTTAGCACTGAAATATTTCAAGAAAATTTTAATTTTATTCATCATAAACTCAACGTCGTGGGTTAAATGGTTATTTAAATTAAGGCAAGCAAAATGGCAAAATGGCGTCTTTGCCTTGACTGCAATGTGGGTAGACGACGATGTTCGCTTGTTCATTTTAGCGGAACGCGTAAGCAGCAAGACAATTGCACCATCGCTTTAGGGGGTTAGGCATTGCACAATATACCAGATGTTATTTTATTTCCCAACAAGAACAAAAATTGATACAATTTTGTTGTAGTTGAAACTATAACTTCAAATTCTGCAAGGATTTTAGAAACAGATTTTACAGGAATGAAAAGAAATAAGAAACAATTGTGTTTACAGTAAATTTGGACTCGGCGCACTTCGTGTTCGGATTACACATCGACAAGCACTTTAGATCCTGCTTAATATGCATTTGAATTAGAAATTGTGCTGCTTATATATTTATGCCATTTACATTCACTCTTTAATTGTTCCTGAAATTTAGGTCGTAAATATATGAGCAATATGAAAAAATCTGATGTGGCCAGCACATTACCTTCCGTCAGTTTTATGTATTTTGTACAAATTTCATACGGAAAGTTCCTTGCTAAATTAAATATTCTATTTCTTGTACATTACCTTCCAGCAGTTGCATGTATTTTATGCAAATTTCATACAGAAAATTATTATTTTGTGACGTTTTCTATATACAGTGTAATGTATCTGCGGAAATAAAAGATTTATTATTATTATTTCTTGTACATTACCTTAAAGCAGTTGTATGTATTTTATACAAATTCCATACAGAAAGCAAAAGATCCTATATTTCCAGTAAAATTATAAGATAAACACACTATGTCAATTTCACTTGACACTGACATCTTTCAATCAGAATTTTCTTAATATAGTAGCTGTTTCCATAGCTATGGCTACTTTATGAAATTTAATTTCTTTATAATTTTTTAACTCTATATCCATTTAATATTAAGTATAAAATGCAGTCAAATCGTATAGAGAATAAAATATTCTTTAATATTTATAATAACATCAAATGTGAAAAAATTATATTTAACATAGTTTTTTCAAGAAAAACTGTTAAAATCGTCAAATGATGGTACTTCCGGTTGACCAATTGTAACCAAAATCTAATCAGCTCACACACACAGACACACACACACACACACACACACACACACACACACACACACACACACACACACACACGCAGTTGTATGTATTTTATACAAATTCCATACAGAAAGGTTCTAACAAAAGATCCTATATTTTTAGTAAAATTATAACATAAACATACTGTCAACTGCACTTGACGCTGACACCTTTCAATCAGAATTTTCTTAATATAGCAGCTGTTTCCAGAGTTATAGCAAAGCTGACTAATATATATGATATTTAATTTCTTTATAATTTTTTAACTCTATGTCCATTTAATATGAAGTATAAAATGCATTCAAATTGTATAGAGAATAGATAATTCTTTAATATTTATAATAACATTAAATGTGAAAAAATGATATTTAACATCGTTTTTTTAAGAAAAACTGTTAAAATCTTCAAATGAGGGTACTTCCCGTTGACCAATTATAACCAAAATCTAATCAGCTCTTCACATGGATGTAACGAACAGGATTACGAAAGAATTATAATTTTTGGAATTGTAGTATTAGAGTTATCGCATTAGAAAATTTTGTCACACACAGACACACACACACACACACACACACACACACACACACACACACACACACACACACACATACAGACATCATCGTAAAAATAGTAAATTCGTATTCTAGGGACCCTAAAACGTGCTTATTGATTAAAAACTCATCATCGATTTTTTTGACCAAAGACAATACCTTCCTTACCTAAAGGTGACGGAAGGTAAAAATATTAGAGGCGGTAGAATGTTTGGCTGTTATACAGGGTGATTCACGAATACTTATTACAATTGTCCTAGATGTGAGGACCCGTGTAAGCGGTTTTGAGAGGGCTAACTCAGAGAGGCAGTAGAGTAGGGTGGGTTTTAAATATGTTAACTCGGAATGGGCGCCAGGTAAATGTAAAATACGCGCTCTCAAATAACGTGATTTACCACACGGTACGGTAAGGACAAGGCGGGAGATTACGGGATTATATGCGACGCATAGAAACGCAAAATGTAACATTAACAAACATTTAATGATAGGACGCAGTACATATAACATTTAAATTCAAATGCCAAGTCGCGGCGTAAATCAAATGAAGGTTGTGAATACTGAATCGTGCTCATGCGAGGCAATGGTGTAAACAAAAAGTCACTGTAGAATTACAAAATGGCGCGGGTAAGCGAAGGACGATCGTCTATGCTGTTCCGCGGAAGTAAACAATAAAAGTAGGGTTAAGCCAACTTAGAGCTATTCGCAGAAGCTTGATACAGCTGTGAAAAGTGAAAATGTATGATAAAATGGTACGCACGCGGAAGTGGCTTTACAACGATAACATACACTGATATTCCGTTAAATCCGTAAGTACAAATGTCAACACAAACAATTACGATCATAGAATGCGCAATGTGAATTACTCTTAAATTGTAGATCTTAAGTACATCATGCACATTGGAAATATAATAATACACACACAGAGAGGCTGTGGTGTCAACGAGCATGTGAAACAGAGATATTATAAAATTCTTAGCTGGTCGCTGACTCCTGGAGAACGTCACGGAAGGGTGAGGACCTCTTGGTGAACAGACAGCAACTGCTGACAGGTATAACACTCCTAGATGTTGTAGAACTCGACGGAGGTGACGTGGATGCACCAGCTCCCCGTTACGTGCTTCCAACGTGAAAATATGGCGAAGACGTACAATCACTGATATGGTAGACAGACGTAGAGTAACCATACAGCGGCAACGTCGTGATGATGTCGAAATATATGTACGTGACGTGAAGGTATGGTTGCAACGTACAAATATGGCCGTACGTAGAAATAATCGTAAAATAACGATAAATACGTAGAATAAAAATCGCTACGTAACGTATAATATACTATGTGTGAACACAAAATAAAAAGCCTGAAATAGAACGAGAGAATTAGTCTTCGAGACAACGCAAAGAGGTAAGTGGGTGCAAAGCACATTGTGAAATCTCACCTGAGCTGGTGTACGGCTTTTAAAGTGACTTTTCAGTTGCAGGATTGTCTTATGAGATCCCGAATAAATCGGAGGAATAACACTATTCCAAAACGGTAGCCGATGTACAAAATATCCCCTCACAAGGGCAAAATACGACGAAATACGATACTCTTAACGAGATACGAAACTGTACATCTGACTCCAATCACTGCTAGACTAAGAAGAACGACTTTAAAACCAGATTTTCGAAACTGTGCCGAAGAACTAGTCAGGACATTTTCAAAAGCGTCGACTGAGTTCATTCACCTGACCTTGAGGAAGAGTGTGTTAGTAGGCCAAGGTTTCTCAACACGGGGGTGTAGTCAGGGTTGCCTGAGGAGTGGCGCTAGGAAAAATCGTAGTGTAACAACCCCACGCTTACCTTCAGAGGAAATTTTCATGGAAAATTTCCGACAACTATGCTCGAACACTAACCAACAGAACGACAACACAAAATAAATGGAAAACCTAAATCGAAACCTAATCTAATCCTAAATCTAAACCATGTTCATAGCGGGAGGGGTCGGTGAAACAAAAGAGGTAAGTACTGAAACTATATCGATACCTATGGTGGTTCGTAATCGTGAGGGTTTGCCTTCAGGTCTTTGCTACTCCAAGTTCCTCTTAAAACGTTATCCTGGAGATCTTTAAGCTGGTACGTGTCTGTGGAAAGTCTTTTATGAATCATAAAAGGTCCGATATACTTATCTGCTAGTTTTGCGGTATAATACTGAGCGGCATTCGACAGAACGTAATTTTTCCTCCACACCAGCTGATTTGGGTAATACGACACTTCTCGATGACGTAAGTCGTATCGTGCTTTTGACTTGACATAAGATTTTTGCAGGCGTTTCTTCACGTCTTCATAGAGCTTCAAGAAGTTACATGCTCTACTCTTGAGCTTATCTTTGTCCCTGTCATATCCGACAATCTCATCAGATTTCAAGTCGATAGCATCATCACCCATCAGTACTGCTTCACGTCCGAAATTTATAAAATATGGAGTAAGACCTGTGACCTCGTGTTTCGCCGTCCGCAGCGCACAAGCTACTTTATGTAGGTAGGTATCCCAAGTTCGGTGGTTGTCAGACACGAATGATATCAACATCGTTTTCAGGACGCGGTTGATACGTTCGGTGGGATTGGCTTGAGGATGATATAGCGACGTATAGGAAGGCTTAATGTTATACGACTCGAGCAGCTTAGTATACTCCTTGGAGCGGAACTGGACGCCGTTATCGGTAATGAGTGTCCTTGGAGCCCCAAACATTAAAATTACGTCATCCTCCAAGTGACGCACGATACTTTGGCTGGTGGCCTTCCTAAGCGGGAAACACAAGCAAAACTTGCTGAAACAGTCAGCAACGACCAATATATAATTGTAACCACGTGAAGATCTTGGCAATGGCCCTACAATATCAGCACAAACTACTTCCCAAGGCCTTGATATCAACGTGTGGCCGCCCATACGCCCGGGAGGTGCTCTCTGCACAGGCTTGGCTTTAATGCACGTCACGCAACAACGCACATAACTCGATATGTCGGCGCGCATTTTAGGCCAGTAGTAATGTTGAGCTACACGGTGAAACGTTTTGAATCCACCAAGATGGCCGCTGGTGGGGATATCATGACATTGTGAAATGATCATTTTCCGCTTGTCTCGGGGCACAACTATCTTCCACTGATGTTTTCCACCTGATAATTCGGACCAATCCTGTTTTACGAACTTATACAGTTTACCATCAGCGACACGGAAATCAGGTAGGCGAACGGGATCGTGTAGAACAGTCTCATAAATCTTTCTATACCAACTGTCCTTGGTTTCAGACACTTCGATAAGGTCGACATGCGGTACGGAACGAGAAAGTGCATCTGGAACCAAGTGTTCTTTACCAGGCCGGTGAATTATGGTGAAGTCGTATTGTTGTAAGCGGACTGCCCAACGAGCAAGACGACCGGTAGGATTCCGTAAACTGGAAAGCCATTTCAAGGAAGCGTGATCGGTGATAACGGTAAAATGGCTTCCTTCAATATAAGGGCGTAACTTCTCAATTGCGAATAAAACTGCGAGACACTCCTTCTCGGTAGTTGAAAAGTTGCGTTCTTGACGGGTCAATGACCTACTTAAATAAGCGATAACTTTATCACCGTCATCGTGACCTTGAGTGAGTACAGCACCGATCCCAAAGTCTGAAGCATCAGTCTGTACGACGAATTCTTTGTCGAAATTAGGACACGTCAACACCGGAGCGGAAATAAGACAGTTCTTCAGCTGGTTCCATGATTCCTGACAGCGTGAATCCCAAATGAACTTTGTGTTCTTGCGCAACAAGTTGGTGATCGGCGCAATTATGGTCGAAAAGTTCGGTATGAACCGGCGGTACCAAGACGCCATTCCCACGGCACGACGTACTTCTGACGTATTCCTGGGAGCCGGGAATTCGACTATGGCGCGGACTTTGTCGGGATCGACATGGAGACCAGACTTATTGACGATATAACCTAGATATTTCAGTTCGTCACGGCAAAAGTTACACTTATCTCTACTTAATGTAAGTCCAGCATCCATAATTCGCTTAATGACGATTTCTAAAAGCTCCAAATGTCTCTCATAGGTGTCCGATACGATAATAATGTCGTCCAGGTACACAAATACATACGGCTGTAAATCGTGACCTAGAACGCCGTCAATAAAACGTTGCCAAGTAGCCGGGGCGTTATGCAATCCAAACGGTAGCCTCTTGAACTGAAACAGGCCGCGATTGGGCACTGTAAATGCGGTATAAGGTCGAGAGTCTTGTTCTAACGGTATTTGCCAGTATGCTGACTTGATATCGAGAGAGGATAAAAACTTGGCATCTCTGAGCTTATCCAACGTTTCGCTGACATACGGTAGAGGGTAAGCATCACGAGTGGTTACACTGTTCAGCTTGCGGTAATCCACACAAAATCTATAGCTGCCATCCTTTTTAGGTACGAGGAGGATCGGTGAAGACCATGGACTGTTGGAGCGCTCGACGATGTCATGCTTCAACATCTCCTCCAGCTCCTTATCGGCAATCTTCTGCATCGCCGGCGAGATGGGGTAGTACCGCTGTTTGATAGGTGGGCTATCAGTACGGATGACATGTGACACCAAGCTCGTGCAACCGATCTGATCAGGCTGGGTGTTGCAGAACATCTTGTCTATCAGCGAGCTTAGCTTTTGTTCCTGTACTGGATCTAAAGCAGAACGTGACGTAACTACCTCATCTAAAACGGCAGGCGGCTCTGCAGAGAATTTCCAATCTCCTCTCCGTAAGTCAGGCACGATACCCATAACTCTCCAAAAATTTGTACCAAGGATTAGCTCATGCGGCAGCTCCGGTACAACGAGAACATCCACAACTTTAGTCCTCTCTCTCAAATGAAACGGCACTGTAATACTGCCAATACAGCGACAACGCTGTCCATTCGCAACGGTACAAAATGATGTGTTCCTCTTTATCGGTAAGTCCATATTACGTAAGCGTTCCCAACCCGCTTTACCGATGATTGTGCATGAAGCACCCGAATCCAAAAGACCGAGAAACGGTTCATCATATATATGGACGTTTAAATAAGGACGTTCGTCGTCCTTTGCGTGAGCGATTATAAAATCAAGAACTGGATTGACTTGAGTCGGTTTACAATCAGGATGCCGCGAGAAACGACTCACTTTCGCGGTTTGCTCCCGTTTCCCGAACACGTCGGACAGGTAGTTACTGTGTAACCTACTTTACCACATCGGTAACAATACCTCTTCGACTGTCTTAGATCACAGCCGGCAGCGCGGTGTCCTGGCTGGTCGCAATTCCAGCATTTGCGGATGGGTGGCTCGGAAGTGGTTTGTCGTGAATCCTGATTTCGACTACTTCCTGGACGAGATTCGATAGGAGCAGCTTGGTGCTCACTCTCCGTATACACATACGCTAGATCTGGCTCATATGACTGACCGCGGCGAGGTGGAGGTACGTACGATTCAACTGAAATCTTTCTTGTTTCTAATTTCCGGCATAACTGTAATAGGTGTGGCACGGACTCAACCTCGATAAGGCCGAGCTGAGTCTGATAAAATGGAGCGATATTTCGCAACAGAATTCTCAGCTTCTGCTTTTCGGAGAGCTTGGTTTGTAGGCGTGAGAACAGTGACGTCATTGCCGCAATATAAATACCTATAGGTTCGTTCGGCCCTTGAGTGCGTCGCTTGATCTCGTCTACCAGCTTCTCTTCGTAATCAATAGGCTGGAACTCCTGCCTTAATCCATCCACCAGCTCGTTCCATGACGTAAAATTTGATTTGTTGGCCCGATACCACATCAAAGCAACTCCCTCTAATAAGTCGACAGCGGTGTGCAGCAACTCGTCACGGGTTATATGTCTAGCCACTCGTAATTCGTCGACACGTTCGATAAAAGCGTTAACTGACATTTGCCTGACGTCACCCGAAAATTTTAAACCCCATTTTGAAGTGGGTACTGATTTTATGTTCATTCGAGTTGGAGGAGGATCTGAATCCGCGTCCGAACTCGAAGATGCAGAGTCTGTACGTAGGCGTATCGTATCAAAAAGACTAGCCTCGTCGTTAGCGGTAGAATTCCGTTTGAACAATTTAGCGGTAGACTTCAATTCCCACTCGAGACCGGCGAGTTTGACTAGCAGTTGAGACCGCTTCGTGCGATCGTCTGCAGATGAGGGTTCGCTATGGTTGAGTCGACCAACGGTGTGCGCGATTTTTGTAAGTATTTTCCGGTATTCTGGTGACGTTTTTAGTCCCTCAAACTCTTTTACTAACTGTCTAATTTCCTCTATTTTCTCTTGTAGGGCGGTAATGTCTTGCTCAAACGTAAATGGATACTTTGGTCGTGAAAACGAAGCGTTGTGCTCTATTTTGAGAACACTTCTTAAAGTCTTACGCATCTGGTCGACGGAATTGTCTGCTTCGGTAATGCCTCGAATCTTAAGTTCGTAAGTTAACTCGTCCTTCGATAATCTGTTAATTTCATATTTTCCGTCCATGATTTCAACAATAATAACTAAATAAAGAAGCTAAACCTAAATCCCAAACTATCCTAAACTAACCGAAAACTATCCTAAACTAACCGAAATCTAACTAAACTATTCGTAAAAACTAACTAAACTATTCGATAACCAAACTGAATTTATTCTACGGTTGCGAGAGAATGTACTGCAATGAAATGTTCGATAATACCCAAATAAACGATAGAAGTAGTTAATGTTTGCCAAATTTTGTTACAGAATTTTATCGCGAGATATAATAACGAGAGGGGAGAAGGGGCCTGCACGTTGGGCGCCACTTTTTATTACAATTGTCCTAGATGTGAGGACCCGTGTAAGCGGTTTTGAGAGGGCTAACTCAGAGAGGCAGTAGAGTAGGGTGGGTTTTAAATATGTTAACTCGGAATGGGCGCCAGGTAAATGTAAAATACGCGCTCTCAAATAACGTGATTTACCACACGGTACGGTAAGGACAAGGCGGGAGATTACGGGATTATATGCGACGCATAGAAACGCAAAATGTAACATTAACAAACATTTAATGATAGGACGCAGTACATATAACATTTAAATTCAAATGCCAAGTCGCGGCGTAAATCAAATGAAGGTTGTGAATACTGAATCGTGCTCATGCGAGGCAATGGTGTAAACAAAAAGTCACTGTAGAATTACAAAATGGCGCGGGTAAGCGAAGGACGATCGTCTATGCTGTTCCGCGGAAGTAAACAATAAAAGTAGGGTTAAGCCAACTTAGAGCTATTCGCAGAAGCTTGATACAGCTGTGAAAAGTGAAAATGTATGATAAAATGGTACGCACGCGGAAGTGGCTTTACAACGATAACATACACTGATATTCCGTTAAATCCGTAAGTACAAATGTCAACACAAACAATTACGATCATAGAATGCGCAATGTGAATTACTCTTAAATTGTAGATCTTAAGTACATCATGCACATTGGAAATATAATAATACACACACAGAGAGGCTGTGGTGTCAACGAGCATGTGAAACAGAGATATTATAAAATTCTTAGCTGGTCGCTGACTCCTGGAGAACGTCACGGAAGGGTGAGGACCTCTTGGTGAACAGACAGCAACTGCTGACAGGTATAACACTCCTAGATGTTGTAGAACTCGACGGAGGTGACGTGGATGCACCAGCTCCCCGTTACGTGCTTCCAACGTGAAAATATGGCGAAGACGTACAATCACTGATATGGTAGACAGACGTAGAGTAACCATACAGCGGCAACGTCGTGATGATGTCGAAATATATGTACGTGACGTGAAGGTATGGTTGCAACGTACAAATATGGCCGTACGTAGAAATAATCGTAAAATAACGATAAATACGTAGAATAAAAATCGCTACGTAACGTATAATATACTATGTGTGAACACAAAATAAAAAGCCTGAAATAGAACGAGAGAATTAGTCTTCGAGACAACGCAAAGAGGTAAGTGGGTGCAAAGCACATTGTGAAATCTCACCTGAGCTGGTGTACGGCTTTTAAAGTGACTTTTCAGTTGCAGGATTGTCTTATGAGATCCCGAATAAATCGGAGGAATAACACTATTCCAAAACGGTAGCCGATGTACAAAATATCCCCTCACAAGGGCAAAATACGACGAAATACGATACTCTTAACGAGATACGAAACTGTACATCTGACTCCAATCACTGCTAGACTAAGAAGAACGACTTTAAAACCAGATTTTCGAAACTGTGCCGAAGAACTAGTCAGGACATTTTCAAAAGCGTCGACTGAGTTCATTCACCTGACCTTGAGGAAGAGTGTGTTAGTAGGCCAAGGTTTCTCAACACGGGGGTGTAGTCAGGGTTGCCTGAGGAGTGGCGCTAGGAAAAATCGTAGTGTAACATACTGTCTGATTTAGCGCCTTTATTCCTATTGCCGCATAATTTTTTTGCTATTTGAAATTGAAATCATGTCGAGTACCTGATGAATAATATGACGATTCTAAATTCTGATAAAGCCTACCCAGTCCTCAGGCAGCGTCATAGATGTGTTACTTTTGTTTAAATAAAAATCTGATGTGGCTAATACATGACCTCCCGTCTATTCCATGTTTGAAATAGCAATAAGCTTTTTGTAAATAAAATCTAATTTGTTGTTCCAATAAATAGGAAAGTCTGTAATACCAAATTTTAGATTATATTTTATGTTTTTCCTCGAAAATCTGTTAAGAGCCCAAATTGAGTACCACTTCCGGTTTATCATATAGGTATAGTCAAAATATAATATTTCAAATTATACACGAGTTTTAAATACTAAATTTGAAAAGTTTTGAATTATGTTTTAATATATTTTTACAAGAAAATCTGTTTATAGCTTCCTGTAAAGTAGTACTTCCGGTTTATCAATTTTACAAAACATGTCGCTCTCATTAATATAAAAGTCTTAAATACTAAATTTGAAAAGTTTTGGATTGTATCAATATATTTTACACGAAAATATGTTCAGAGCTTCAAATAAATTATCACTTCCGGTTTATCAATTTTAGCTAAAATCTAATATGATGCTTCCCTTTATATAAAAGTCTTAAATACTAAATATGAAAAGTTTTGGAGTATATCATAATATATTTTTCACAAAAATCTGTCCAAAATCTAATATGTTTTTCCCCTTGATATAAAAGTCTTAAATACTAAAACTGAATTGAATTATATATTACTATAGTTTTTTATTAAAAACTGTTATGGACTTCATGTAAAGTATCACTTCCGGTTATCCAATTTTACCCAAAATCTAATCAACTCTTTATATGAATGCAGAAAGCTTAAATACGAGAAATAGAAATATTTGGAAGTTTGTTATAAGAGTTATCGTGGACGAAATAATCGTCACACAAACACACACACACGCGCACGCACGCACGCACACACACACACGCACACATCGTAAAAATAGTAAAAACGTGCTGTGGGGACCCTAATTCGTGCTTATTTACTGAAAACTTACCATCGAATTTTTGGACCGATAACATTACCTCCCTTACCAACGGTATGACGGGAGGCAAATATGATAAAAATACAGGGTTGCATTTCAATAGTATATTATTTAAGAATTTACATTTCAAATTGTCTCCCGGTTTCGGTGCAAAAACAAGGCAGGTCCTCAACTTTTTTTAAAATGCTGCATTAGTAAAAAGTATGAAACTTTGATACGTTACTATACAATAATATTTTCAGAAAATCTAAAAAGTATGTTTATTTAAGAAGTTAAAACAGTTTTTACCTCCTTCTGAAAAATTTTAAAAATGGAGCTGCCTCGTTTTTGCTGGAGTCTTCAAATAGAGAATATCTTTTATTAATTTGACCACCATTATTAAAAAGGAAACTTCGTTATATAAAGTTTTAAAAATAAATGAGCTAAATGAAATGTAGCGTAGATAAAAGTTAATTAGCACTTAAATCTACTTACTCTGTTTAAACTTTCAATAAAATTAAATTACGAATTTAAAAGCTCCATTACACAAATTAAGTCTCTAACAATTACTTTTCCAATAAAATGAAAATCAAAACCTCTTAAATTATTTTCTCTCTTTTCATTCAAACCTGAAACATGTTACTACAAGTACATGAGATAAATTTATCAATGGTTGGTCTTTAGTTTATTATTTTATTTTGTTATGTTTTGCTTTATTTGATATTTGTTTGTCACGTGTTAGTAAACCTGCAAAAGAACATTATAGAGTTTGTGTCATTGCGTGGGCAATCAAACCACATCAATAAATCCGTTTACTTCTGCACGACAAAACGAGAATTGAGACGAATGCATCCATTGTAAATTTGTTTTACTATTTCTTCGTCGTAGATTAATTCTCGACACAACTACACATATAAATTACAAACAACTGTGACTAGTATCTCTTTTACTGGAATTACGAACGGTTATCCTAAGTATCAAACATTTGTTTATGTCTAGTTTACGTACATTACCAATTGTATTGTATATCTCTACCACATAACTAAAACATTCTGGAACTTACATGACAAGATAAATGTCATTGTTTAATCCGGGCCTATATGCATATGTCTATCCAGGCTTCAGCTTATACAGGGTGTAACAAACTTTAACAGCTTATTCCTGAGGTCATTTTGAGCCAAAAATGTCATATGAATATATGACCTATTCCTTCTAGTTACCAAAATACAAGAGGTTGAAGTTCTATAAAAAACACGAATTTTTTTAATTTTTATAATCAAGGTACTTTTGGAAAACAAGAGTTATATTGAAAAGTCGTACCTTATTTGTATTAATTAATTTTATTTATTAATATTAACGAATACGATTTGGACAACAAAACATACGATGACACAATTATTAAATAGACAAATAAATAAATTCTAAACACAGAACAACATAACCAAAGATGGAATAGGTTAACACAATATGAAATAAAAAAAAACAAATTTAAAAAAAATTACAGCAAGTGCTCAAAATGCGCGCCTTGAACTCGTATGCATACTTGACATCGGCGAATCATAGAATCATATACACGATAAATTACATTTTGATCGTTACGAATGGCAGCAGATGCATTCATAATTCGTTCAAGTAACTGTTCACGCGTGTTTATTTGTACCCTATAAACTTCTTGTTTCAAGTGTCCCCATAGATAGAAATCAAGAGGATTTAAGTCTGGAGATCTTGCAGGCCAAAAGTTTGGACCTCCACGTCCAATCCACCTATTGGGAAAGTTTTGGTTTAACCACCCAGTTACTTGTCTACCATAGTGAGGAGGAGCACCATCATGCTGGTACCACATCTGTTGTCGTACAAGAAGTGGAACATCTTCTATTAGTTCATGTAGTCTGTTTTCCAGAAAGTTTCTGTAGCCATCAGCTGTTAATCGGTCAATTAAAACTTCAATTTCTAGTATTGAAAATTCCTGCCCAGACATTTATGCTAAATCTTTGCTGAAAACGGGACTGAACAATCGCATGTGGATTTTCAATGCTCCATAAATGGTAATTATGGAAATTGTTTACTCCGTCTCTCGTGAATTAATACAAATAAGGTATGACAATATAACTCTTGTTTTCCGAAAGTACCTTGATTATAAAAATTAAAAAATTTCGTGTTATTTATAGAACTTGAACCTCTTGTATTTTGGTAACTAGAAGGAATAAGACCTATGTTCATATAACATTTTTGGCTCAAAATGACCTCAGGAATAAGCTGTTAAAGTTTGTTACACTAGTCCTGAAACACCCTGTATAGTAAAAAAAAGCCTTGCGGTGATATTGGGCAAAGGAGCAATTCTCGGAGCATCGCTCCAGGGGCCCGATTCTTGAAATTTAGCGAAATTTTCCGCACGCGACAAAATTCGTGTTATTAGTTTCGTGCACGAACAGTAGTTTACGTATGAGTGGTATTCTTAAATACCAAATGAAACTCGGCCGAAGTCTACGCATATGTTCTCGAAAGCAAGCGAATGTAGTTTGTAGCAGCCAATCTAAACGAAATATTTGTACCACGTGAATGCTTCATCATATAATTGTTTTCTAACTGTCACTGTTAACCTGTCAACCAAAGCTGTCAGCCGTAGCTGTCAACGACGCTGTCATAAGCCACAAGTGTTGTAATTTTAATATTCAAAATTTATTATATGTACATAATATATTTGATATAGTAGGTATTATTTTTCTTAGTTTACAGTATGTACGTACATAATATGGCAATATTAATATGCAAGTGTTATGTAATAATAATACTCTAATTTTGCTAACCATTTCATATTTGGTATGCAGGCTCGTTAAGAGGCACCTAAAATTCCTTTCTAACAATCCATTGCATCGTTCTGTGAATGCACGACCATACATTTGTAGCATATTATAACGATACTCAAGTGTATGGAGATTCTAGATTTATAATTGGCGTCATTATAAGATCATAAAATGTACCCGGAATTATATAAAAACATAATTTGATTTATATCATCTAAGTACTGATACACCAAACACAAGTAACAGTGACAGACACAGTTTCGTGTGCGAATGGTACTTTCAAGTCATTCATACCCATGCGATGTAATTGCGCACGGAATATTCGCCTACGACCACACGATTTCGTTTCAGGAATACCAATATGCAATTCGCATGCGCATCTCTCCCACGTACGTATGCGAACTACATATTGGTATTCTTGAAACAAACCAGCTGTTATAAACTGTGCAATTTTTTGGATGAATACTATTAAGATAGGCCACTTCTCTGCCAGTTTTTCCTCTGGCATGAAGGACAGGATCTTCGGAGAAGATGCATCCTCTCCGTCCTAGTTAATGTCGGGCCTATTTCCATAATTTCCAAATTTGAGTATTTATATGGTTATAACAACAAGCTCAGCTAACTCACTCCTTGTGGTCCGGATGCGGTATTTCGGTCACTTCAGTATCTAAATGCGGATTTATGCAGCCTACTTTTTATTTATACTTTTTCTTTTACTTTATAAAAGTTAAATGTGTGTTAATATATGTACTGCTTTACGGGCACACTTTTAATTTTACTTTAAGACCTTAAGTTGACCATCTTTCAAGAATTTTGATTTTGCCATTAAAATAAAAGTCAGGTTTAAAATTTAAGCTTTGTTGGTGTAACTGGGCTAAATTACATTACGCTTTGTAAGGAATCTTTGAATTTAATCATGAAATATAATGCACATTGCACTTTATCTCCATAAAATTAGCAACCAATTCCTCGTTACGAAAACAGCATCAACTCTCTCGATTTCTTTTGGGAGAAATAACCAGAAAAAGTCGTCGGTTGTTCCCAGAAAGCTCGCGCATTACAAGCGTCGTTCGAGCCGCTATTATCTGATGATAATCCTAGAGATTTACTAGCAGGACGTTACACGAGCCCGGAGCCAGGACGAAGCAGGAACTCCCACGCTTGAAAGCTCAGTTGCAGGAAGAAATGAACCTAATTTGTATTTATCGCGTTAGGGAGCAAGGGAGCCACGTGGAGAGATGTTGATGCACTGATTGCAGTTTGTTTTCTCCGGGAAATTTATTGCAAGCAAATAAGTAGGAAGATTACAGTTAATGTTTATCATGCAGTAATGGACATGTATAAATAAGATGAGTGAGACGAATTCAAATTAGGTGCTAACAATAGTCGCGTTCTTTTTATCATTTGCTTCAACTCACCTCAGCTTAAAGTGAGATGAGTTTAATATGAGCTGAGATGAGATATTTGCGAAGTAAAAAGAAAGACAACAAATTCCGTAGAACTGTCTTAGAAAATCCGAAGTACTTGATGAAAATAACAAATTGTTAATATTGTAACACGAGGGGGTCTCCTAAGCTGATGATGCTACTACTGACTGGTGGACGCCTCGGTTGGTTGGCGTCCACGACTTTGTGAGAAGGAGAACACACACATACCCTTACCTTACACTTTACACTGATGAACACTACGGACATTGACAATACTTCTTATTTAATAATTAAACTTTATTTACAATTAAACTACACCTAACATGTTACATTCTGTAAACCAGCGGGCGTGCGGCACGCGCCTCAAAAACTAAAACACACTACATGTTTCGTCAAAAGCAAACGTCTGTACGACGCAATGATCTAATCTCGACTTTTACATCTTTACCCCATGACTATCTAATGTCAACTCGCTTTAAAAACAAAACGCTATCTTCAGGACAGGATTATCTTAGGGGTACGGGGGGCATAGGCTAGGACCAAAGTCACGCACGTATACATAATAATTTCCAAACCTAATGATCAACAAATAAAAGTCGTGACTATCATAATACGATAAGATCTTTTAAACTGAATTTTGACATTTATAATTTAACCAGATAAACAGAGTTAAAATATGATTATTGAAACTAAAATTTAGAAGAGTTTATAAAAAGTTATTTATCTGTTATTGCGCTTACCCTCGCCTTGTCACAATATCACTCATGTTATCATTTAAGAATTACTCCTAAAAATAAATTTAAAACATTATAATAAATGTTAAATAATAATTACTTAACTACAATACAAATCTTTAATATTATCGGCCATCCGTAAAGGTAACACCTTACCAAATTCAATGTTTTTAAGCGATACTGTTGTCCTGTCGAGCGATAAAATAAGCAATCTTTTCGCCACTTGCCTCAAATCAGTGTACACAACTCACTGTAATATTAATAACACACAACATAACTCTTCAAACTTAAATATAGTCCTATGTCTACGTCTATGTACACTGAATATTAAAAAGGGTTATGGACCAGATGGAATACACCCTAGTTTTATCAGACCCTGTGATTGTTACCTGTCGTAGCCATTTTTTCTGGTTTTTACCTCCCGCTACACTTGGTAAGGGAGGTATAGGGATCGTGCTAAAAATCGCATATCGAGATTTTGGTAAATGACCACGTTTTAAGGTCCCTAGAATTCAATTTTAACATTTTCACGATATTGATGATGTGTGTATGTGTGTACATGAGTGTGTTTGTGCGTGCGTGCGTGTGTATGTGTGTGTATATGTGGATCCTCCACTTTAACTCAAATACTATCATTCAGAAAATTTGGAAACCTTGTATTTCTATCTTATTCTAATATGGGAAGAGGCCATTAGATTTTGTTGTATATCAGATAACCGGAAATGATGATGAATGAAAACATAAAAATAATTTAAGAAGTTTTTAAAAAAGTGTTGGATAAAACGCTGTATTACACTCATGTGGAATGTATATTAGTCACTAAAAAATATTAGCCACTCGCCCTGCAGGCTACGTGGCTTAACTTTTTCTTTCGTGCCTAATGTGATACATTCCACACTCATATAATAAATAACTAGTCTCTGATTGCTTATTGAAAAAGAAGTTACTGGTAAATTAGAAATCAGTAGTCTTATTAATAAGTTTTCTAGTATGAAAGCTAGAAAATTAAAAATTTATTAAATATTTATTTTATATTTTATGAAGTAAAGTATTTATTTTGTTATTTTGTATAATTCAAAATATTTTTTGTTCAAATTTTTTTACCTTCCGTCGCCTTTAGGTAAGGAAGGTATTGTCTGGTCAAAAAATTCGGTGGTGAGTTTTTAATGAATAAGCACGTTTTAAGGTCCCTAGAATACGACTTTACTATTTTTACGATGATGTCTGTACTCGTATGTGTGTGTGTGTCTGTGTGTGACAAAATTTTCTAATGCGATAACTCTACTACTATAATTCCAAAAATTATAATTCTTTCGCATTCCTCTTCGTTACATCCATGTGAAGAGCTGATTAGATTTTGGTTATGATTGGTCAACCGGCAGTACCCTCATTTGAAGATTTTAACAGTTTTTCTTGAAAAAACGATATTAAATATCATTTTTTCACATTTCATGTTATTATAAATATTAAAGCATATATGTACGATTTGAATGCATTTTATACTTCATATTAGATACATATAGAGTTAAAAAATTATAAAGAAATTAAATATCATATATATTAGTCAGCTATGTTATAACTCTGGAAACAGCTGCTATATTAAGAAAATTCTGATTGAAAGGTGTCAATGTCAAGTGCAGTTGACAGTATGTAGGTGTTATAATTTTATTACTGGAAATATAGGATATTTTGCTTTCTGTATGGAATTTGTATAAAATACATACAACTGCCTTAAGGTAATGTACAACAAATAGAATCTTTTGCAAGGAACTTTCTGTATGACATTTATACAAAATACATACAACTGACGGAAGGTAATGTGCTGGCCACATCAGATTTTTTTCATTTAATATACTATATAAAATAAATAAATGAATATATCATCACGGCTTATTACCCATTGATGGGTGTGCCAATCTGCTTTGTACACAGATATTGGTAATGATGAAATATTTGTACCATGCGGGCGCTTACCAGGCGTCACCTCAGGGGCACTCATTGCTGGCGTGGAGAGTGCACCACAGGAGTCAATTTTGTGTTATTTAAAATTGGAAATATTTGGCGTCGGTCGGGATCGAACCCGGTTCCCCAGAATCACGACCTGACACTTAAGTACGCGGTCACGAGACTAGTATACAGGGTGTCTCACAACTCGCGCCCCAGACGAAACTGACACTTGTCGACGACAATAGGTTGCCAACAAATAGAAGAAAATAATTTGCGGCTGCTTGCATAACGGAGTTACAAGACTTTTTAATCCACCAATCCCGGAAGGATATCTTGAGGTGTGATGATATTATTACAAAATAAAACTGGTTACACTTTAGAGTTGACTTTTCACTGTCAACAAATTTAGGTTAGCGAAGGTGTCATCCGAGATCATCATTTATATAGTACAGTGCAACGTGTTGTAGCACCTGTGTAAAATGTGTTAAACGAAAATATTGTCATTTGAATTCTTGTCTGCCGAAAATCGATTTGTCCGAAAATAAAATTCGCGAAACAAAATTTGGTTCGAGTATCTCTTGATTTAGAAACTACGTACAGAACTCTCTTCTAGCAGGGTAATCTTCCGGCTGTAGATGCTGTACACGAGTGTAATGATACGGGTGTCGCCGATTATTTTTCAAAATCGATGTACAGCTTCTTCGTTCTCAACTGTACGAGCGATTCTGGGAGCACCACCAGTTTCTTTTCGATCTGGCATAGCTTGACCGGTCTCATGCGTCCTTGCGATGGCTCTCAATATCACTTTATGATCCACAAGATTTCTATGCGGAAAACGTTCCGAATAGACTCGTGCTGCCTCTCTGACGTTACGTCCACATTCTCCGAAAATTATAATCATTTCTAAGTAATCAGCGGCTAAGTACACGGTAAGAATTTGCCTTTTTTATTCACCTTGTCAAATTTATTTTGACAGTGACATTTTTTGAAAACTACAGTCGCCCACACATTTTAAAGAAGATTTGATTTGTATAAAACCCTAGTAACGTAAAATTACGGCAAACACACGTTAAAGGTGTAGGTCTCTGATTGGTCAATTTTAAGACGTTTCTCGAATATCTTGTAAGCTAGATTTTTATTTCTTCGTAATTACACATCCGAGTGCAGTCTCGTGTTTTCTCATTCGCTCTGGGGCGCGAGTTGTGAGACAGTCTGTATATCCTGTATTGAAGAATCAATAAATGGGGGCTTCAAGTCAATTTTGCGTCGGGGTTTCCAGTTTATAGTTACACGGAGAGAAATGTATTGTAAGAATATTATTATAAAGTGTTATATTATAAAACGTATCACAAACATATTTAAATTTAAAATACGGTGTTGTAGAACTTACAAAACCTCAGTATATCTTTTACATAACTTCTGTTGTTAAACCGTTTATTGTATATCTTACAATAAATATTTTATACTTGGCACATTAATTGTACCTTACAACAAAATTATTTTAAGTGGTAAAATAATATATTGTTTAAAATTACTTATAACTTAACATAGCAAATAATACAATAAATATTGTGTACCTTTTATAAAAACTAAATATTTCTATAATGTATGTATTACATATTACAACGTAATTTTGTATACACAAAAGCAAGTTGCAACTTATATGGTTCTGTACCAGTCATCAGTCGTTTCTATCTCTAGACAGACAGTCGTCTCTAACCTATTACTGATTACTGTGTTGCAATACGTATATTTCTTCAACGATCAACGAACAAGAAGATAGATATTTAATAATCAAGTGCATTGTGTTGTGTAGTTCGTGGCAGAATGGCACACGAATTTGTTAGATATGTTGGATTAATAAATTTACGTTGCATGCGGTTCGAAGCAAAATATCAAGAGTTGAAAAAACTGTCAATAACATTGCATCAATAATAAATATTAGTAATTCTCTTGCGATAAGACATCAACTAAAAGTAGCTAACAGATTCCTAAATAAAATTGGCTTTGAAGAAGACATTGATGTAGAATTAACAGAGAACTACAACAGTGTAAATTTGGTTGGTGTATTCGGAACGGTATACAAAATAGGTTACTATTTATATATCGACATAGATGAGTTACCTGTTTTCGGAAACATATCTCTTATACTTATTAAAGAAAATATTGTAAGATTTGTTTGCATTCAATTACGTACTTTTTTTCTCATATTTATGGTTATGAACTAGAACCAACGGCTAAATGTTAAGTATGTATCCAGTAGTACATAAAACATACAAAAATGGAAAATTATATCTATGTATGCGCTCAAATTAATTCTTATGTATACGTAATGTATTTTTATTTATATGTATAATAAATTATTCTTTTACATTTTTGACATGTACTTATTTTCTTATTAATAAATAAAATATAAGTAATAATATTTTTTTATTTATTTTAACATTTTAAATTATTAAAGGTATATGCACAGTACAAGATATATTATAAAAGTTATAGTATACTTTCCTGTGTTAAAAATAACAATTTTTAAATTTTATCGGATACAATTCAGTATTGTAAAACTTACAATTTAATATAGTACTAACGTATACTATTAAATTGTATCACTTATAATAACATTTATTTTAAGGTATACAATGGTACATAGTACAAATTTCTATAATAAAATATTATAAAATTTGTATAATATTCATGTTGTATATTGTACAATGGTTACTTTGTTGTCCCTAACGTATTATAATTTATTTTATGGTATATAATATTTATTTTATGTGGTACAATGGTTTTCTCTTCGTGTACGCTACTGCTAGTACTTCCTATTATTGAATATGCATCGCAAGGTATATAATTACTCTGTAGCTGCCTGTAGCTCGAAAACGGCATGTTTCCCTACAAATTTATGACACGTATTCATTAACACCCTGTATATTTCTGGCAATATATTGCTCCATTTTGCCATGCATGTCCTTGGCTACAAGCTTCAACAATCTCCGTTCATATCCATGACAAAAGGAACCTTTGCAGTGAATGTTAAATTGAATTCCCTATCGCCATGGCGATACTGCCAACACAATCTGATGAAATTATTCTCTATGTAATTATGTTACGGCTTCTCGAACCTCGGACCAAGCAAATCCGCCAGACACATGTGTGGAGTCGAGCCGTGGAACATTACATAGTTACTATAAACCAACGTATAACTTGGAGAGAGAGTTCTTGTTTGTTACTTGTAAAGAGTATTTGGAGAAAGCGACAGTGCTGAAACTGAAGATGCTATCTGTCTGACAGGGACTGATAGAAAATAAATTAGATTATTCCTGAAATTGGTTTCGGGCAATAAGATATCGTTAAGTTTAATTCAAAGACGAAAATAAGATGGACACTAATGGTATTTATTAATCGATTAATGAATTAAGTACGGCACGGAGTATTAGGTGAACAACGAAGCAGTTGCGGATTTAACGGTAAGCAAAGGGAGACTTGCTCCCTAGGCCCTCGTCCGAAAGGGCCTTCGGGCCCTTGTCTGAAAGGGCGTCAAATCAAAGTATTCAGGTAAACATTACTTGTTACAAGTAAAATAATATTGATGTAATTTCACCATAAATAGATTTAGTTTCTAGTCGCGAATGTTAAGTGAGCATTTTTGATATTTAATTTATTTAATATGTGTATACTCTATCCGTTTTAATGGTTTTAACTATAGACTAGATGGCGTTTCGAGCGCGGCCGTTTTTACGTGTATTAAATAAATAATTCAAATTTTGGCACCATTCTTGGATTTAAAAAATTCTTTCTCATTGACATTGACATTGTTTTTATGCATACACTTACTTATAATCACCGTACCTTTCTCTGCATGTCGGCGAAAAATAAATTTTAAAGTAAACAACGTAAAATAAAAATATAATTCACTTTTGAAATATAAATATTTACTCCCTGAAATATATATATATATATATATATATATATATATATATATATATATATATATATATATATATATATATATATATATATATATACACACTGGGGCGTATTCTGTAAGGAAACTGTTAATTTTAAACAGTATGTTAAAAATAAACTTGCTGTTAAAATATATTTTCTATTCTGTAACTATCAATTCTGTTAATATTTTAACACCCGTGTTAAAATTAGGTGTTAAAACTGTATATTTTGTCATTCAAATCGATGCCTTTAAAATTTTAACATCTGTTCATTATTATAACAGCATTTGAATATAATGCACTTTCAATTAATGAAAATGAAATAGAAAACGAAAGAAAAATACCATGGATGAAAATAAAAAATATCTAGGTGTTATTTAATAAAATATACAACTGTTTTACGAAGTATTTTAATTAATTACGGTCACCCGTTCCGTCGTATGTCTAGAAGGAATATTTAATTAACATAATTCGACAAAGAGTGAACTTTGAATGGTATACCGCGAGCACGATTTAGATGTATCGTAAAACATAGTTCTTTATTATAATGTAGGTATTAAATGCAGTTAAAATTGCTTATTCCTGTCTTGTTCGTCAAACCAACGTAACTTAACATTTTGGATTTGTTAATACTGAGGATCAAGAAGAAGAAATTTTACATACCTAATGATAACTTAATAATTTACAATTTCAATGTAATTCATTTTTAATATGGAACCTAAAAATGAGACATGATTATGCAGCAGATTTTTATTTATTTTCCAAAGCGTTATATCCATTCGTTTTTCTAAAATTACAAAATGACAGATTAGTTTTCTAAAATTTCAAAGTGACACATAAACTGACAGTTGTTCATTCTTTTTATCGTGTTTATTTCTTTGTGTTATGGTTACGAACTACATTACTTTAGCAATGACGTGCCTTTTTTCTGCCTTGTTGATCACTTCATTCTGGTGTTTAACAGGCATGTTAAAATTTATGATTTTAACAGCAGTGTCAAATTTTTGTGTAGAGAATATCAAAAAATTAATTTATTGTTAACAGTCATGTTAAAATATATTTTTTAAAGGCATGTTAAAATTAACATATTTTTTACCGAATACACCCCATTATATGTATATTCTATACAAATTTCTTTGTTCCCGGGGTAATCCGAATGACCCTTATTCCTCATGTTCTTTTATAGCTTTGCAAATACTACATCGTCCTATGCCCAGTTCTGATGCCACAATTTAGATAAATTTTGATTTGAAATATAGATTCGTGGCACGATATGTGCAATATAAAGAGCCAGGTTCAGGGTTTATATCCATAATATTAACGAAGAGAACAATAACAAAACTAACGAAAACCCAAGAAAAGAAAGTAGCATATATGCACGATTAAATTTTTTTTAGTGTGCATAGATGCTACCTGAAAGTAACATCTATTCACGATTAAATTTTTTTTAACGTGCATAGATGCTACCTGAAAGTAGCATTACAGGAAACTGTTGGTTAGAGCATCTCACTAGACATGAAAAGGTCTAGGGTTCAAATCCTTGCGGAGTCTATAAAATCTTTCTTCGTTGTTACCTAATTTATCCTTGATCCTTAAGGCCCATAGTCTATTTCTACGATTAAAACTTATATTTGTGATTATAAATAATTTTTATCAACATTCAATATACTTTTCTTAAACCACAGTATCGTCCATTCAAAAATTTTCCGAAAACGTATGGGGGGTATTTTTCGAATCACCCTCGTACTTTTTAAACATAAAATAAATTTTTAAGAGATACTATTCCTATTTCTTCAATCTTCGTAGACTATTTCAGTTTATTACTCTAATGCCTCTTATCCTAGGAAAACAAAACAAAGCTATTAGGATAACCCTAGCCCTACGTTCATGTATAAAACAAGACGACACTAGGCCAAAGCCAACTGCGAAGGGAATGGATGAAAGCTGTTGATTTATTCCTACATAAATTTGGAAAATCCTCCACCATCGCGTGCAAGACAGTTGAATGCGGAGTCAGCCATTCTGGACAAGTCCAGAATAGAGTGCACTATGTGTGTTATAATATCCAGAATCCAGATATCGCAGTTCTTACTGAGAAAGTGACTAGCTGTAAAAATGAATGGGCGGTTGGAAATCAGAGGGTATTAAATGTTGAATTATGTTCTTAATATGACAATATTACGATTTTAAAGCTTTAGCATAAACTCGAACATGCATTTATGATGAAAGGGATAAATACGAACATCAAAATTCGTATGGATGTGCTCATGCATAAATTGAATGTGCTCTTTCAGAAGTTATGAGCAAAAGTTGTAATTTCATTTGTGCGTCTGCTGTAAATTTTAAATTAAATCAGTTTTAGGAAATTTTGAAACTAAAATTATTAATGTACTATATCCTGAAACTGGAGCAGGAAGAAATTTTGACATATGCAGGTATCTATACTCTATCCGTTTTAACTATAGACTAGATGGCGTTTCGAGCGTGGCCATTTTTACACGTATTAATTAAAGAATTTTGGCGCCATTCCTGGATTTAGAAAAATTCTTTCTAATTGACATTGTTTTTATGCATACACTTACTTACAATCTCCGTACCTTTCTCTATATGTCGGCGATAGGGGCATGCATAAATGAAAACCACATTATTCAAATAAATTTAAAAGAAAACAACGTAAAATAAAAACATAATGGACCTTTTCAATTTAACGGCTATCTCTTTCTATCGCTGCAAATAATAAGAAAATGGCGCAAACAACTGCCAGTTGGGCTGTCAAACGAAACGTCAAAAATATTGCAGTCATTAAAATACCTGAATTCTCGGTGAAAATTTGCATCATTGGACCTTTTAGCTTCAATAAAAGCTTTTGCAACTTATTTCGATAAGTTTTTTTTTTTTAGATACAAACATCATGGATCTCATTTGTTCTTACTATGCGCAGATCTCCATTGCGCATATCTTCTATCTCTTTAGATTGAAAAGGTCTATTAATCTTTGAAATATAAACATTTACTCTCTGACATATATACATTATATGTATATTCTAAACAAATTTATTTGTTCTTGGGGTGATCCGAATGACCCTTTTTCCTCATGTTCTTTTATAGCTTTCCAAATACTACATCGTCCTATGCCTAATCTGATGCCACAATTTGGAATATGGATTCGTGGCACGATATCTGCAATATAAATTATACATCATTTTTTTCCCCGCTTCGGAGGGCATTTCCTTTTGGATGTTGTAAAACATTGGCAGAGCCAGGTTCAGGATTTTTATCCATAATATTGTGGCGACCCAGACAACTCGCACACAGCCGCCGCGACTTGAGAAAATGACATCGTTACTAGGAAAAATAAAAAGATGATAAGATACGTCAAGTTGTCAATATTTCATATTTGTTTGTATGTTTCATTTTGAATAAAGTTATACTACATATTGGTGACCCCGACGAAAAATGCCGAACGAACAAGTGGAAGTTACCGGCGGTGATAATAATACCTATCAAGGAGCAGACTCTGTTTCACTATGCTGAGTAACTGTTCGATTTCCACCCTTTTGGCAAGAGGAACCCGCAGTTTGGTTTGCCCAAGTGGAGGCCCAGTTCGTTCTGGCGAACATTACAGCCGATTCTACCAAGTTTTACCATGTCATTGCACAGCTAGATCAAAAGAGCGCAGCTGAAGTAAAAGATATAATTATTGATCCTCCAGAGACTGGTAAATACACCAAATTAAAAAGTGAATTAATTCAAAGATTGTCCACATCACAAGAACAACGCACGAGACAGCTGCTCATGTACGAAGAGATGGGAGACCGCAAACCCAGTCAATTTCTTCGTCACCTTGAAACTTTAGGTGGAAATAAGGTGCCAAAGGACTTAATGAGAACCATTTGGGCCAGTCGACTTCCGGCACACCTGCAAACTATAGTAGCGACACAGACCGACGAAGATTTAGACAAGATTGCAGAGCTAGCCGACAAAGTGAATGATGTCGTTCGTCCAAATCACCACGTAGCGGCTCAAACGACTGAGACTGATATGTTGACTGCGCGTATCGATGACCTAACTAAGCAAATAGCAGCATTGACAACAAACTACGGAAATCGCTCTCGTTCCCCATCTCGCCAAAGAGGCAAATTTAATAATAATAAAGAGAACAATAACAAAACTAACGAAAAACTAAGAAAACGCGCACAACGAAAACTATGTAATATGAAATATAACGCCAAAATTATAAAAAAGAAAAGAACAATAATATAATTAACAAACAGAACGGAAAAGAAATTAATAATATGTAGTAAATCGTGTATTATTGACTTTGTTGACTTATGTCAGACGGCATAACATAAATCAAAATAATTGATACAGTTGTCAAGTAAATTTAAATTTCGCGTTAATTATTTTGCTGTGTAAACTCGGTTCACGTTTGTACCAATCAGAAAGCTACAATCTTAGGCCCTAACTCATGCAACGCTCTGTAGTTAAAAACGGATAGAGTATAGGTCTAGAATAACGAATCTAATATGGGGATCTAGACAACTTTGTGCATTATACTCGAAGTTATTTTGTAAAGCATTCTGATTTCCTTCCAACAATACAAAACATGAGGTACCTACCTAGTTTAAAGTAGGACGTATAATTTCTTAGTTACAAGACTGGAAATAAGTTTGACAGAAAACTAAAACTGACGAGAACATGAATTGAACTTCGTATCAAACATAAGCATTTATGTCGTAATGATCGTTTAAGTTCTAAACTAAGATAGTCGGTTATAGAAGTGTTCTGGGTATTTCGGCAATTACGAAATGACAGTTGAAAGACTTGAACTAAACTTCTGAAGTTCTGGTGCGCTAACTTTTAAGCAGGAATTGCGCTACTAACCACAAAACAACACACAGCTTGCCTGCATTATGTTGTTTGTTTTTCATTTAAAACATTGTTTGAACAATGAATCTATTCACATTTTTTTATTAAGTAAATATATTTTCGAATGTAGGTTAATTTTAATATGTTTACTACATGCAATCAATACAAAATGTTTATTTTTCTCATTAAACTCACATGCTGACATACACTTTTGAAATTAGTTTTGTGGCATTTAACCCTTTTCAAGCTGTTGTAAAATGGCAAAGCTTTTCGAATTAGATGTTGGAAATTCTTAAACATATTCAATAGTATAATATATTTTTTAAAAGTTTTTTATTAGCTTAATATTTAGAATATAGTGGATATATTAATTTTCTGTTAAGTTGTGTTAAATTGTTGCTAAGTTATTGGTGAATTGTTATTTAAATACTCCTTCAATACTAAGTTCCGTAAGTCAACCCAAAATAATTCTCACATATATTTGCAAAATCTATGGGACATTTTAATATAAATTATGTATAATATACATTTTCTTTATATTCAATATCCTGAATTTTTTTTTTACTTTCCTTTTCTTTTTCTTTATATTCGTCATTTTTCGCAAATTCCTTTTATATTCTTTTTTACGTATATTCTTTTGCGTTGTTGACTTTTTTTATTTTCATAATGATGTACAAATATTTTTGACAGTGGCATACAAACATTTGAATTTCTTGCCTTGAAGTAGTTTGATCTGAGATTTTTCACATCAAATTATTTTATATGCATTTCTTTATCTCTAAATCTATAAAAGAAATAATAATTAATTTATATTTCTCGAATAAAAAAATTAACGTTCTTTAATATAAGTATTTACATAAATTTCGATAAATAATATTTAGATGTTTTTTTTCTTGTAAATACTATTTTCAGTTGTCCAATTGTTACTAAAACTTAATCAACTCTTCCCATTATTGTTAGATTGAGGAATCCGTAGTTAAAAATGTCTTAAGTCTTAGGGAAATCGTAGATCCAACATCCACACACACATCCACACACATCCACACACACACACACACACACACACACACACACACACACACACACACACACACACACACACACACACACACACACACACACATTCAATACATCTTTTAGCGAGAGGTAAAAATTAATCAAATGAATGATAACGTCGAATAATACCAATGAAAATAACACAATCAACAAAATATCAAATATAAATATTGTTTTCCTACTTACATCTATAATAATTATTAGTAATACCACTAAAAATGCGGTTTAAAAATTTGAAAGGATTATTTCGTGGTTGCCGTGATCCGACTTTTTACCAACTTTTTTCAGGAACCTCGTTTCAAATAGAAACCGGTATATAATTTCAGGACTTACGGAACACAAAACCGTAAATCTGATCGAACCGGTTGCGTTGCGGAACATACTACAAATACAAAATTTATACCATGATCAAACGTCAAACATATTTTTTAAGTTATGTAAAATTTTCTCCGGGCGACAGATTTAATAAAAATAAATAAAATACAAAAATCTTTGGGTATTTCATAATATCGGGTACATACGTTGAGGATATACAGTGACACAAAATAGTCTCCGTACGACAATAGTTTAAATCTACAGGTGTCTCACAACTCGCGCCCCATACGAAATTGACACTTGCCGACGACAATAGGTTGCCAACAAATAGAAGAAAATAATTTGCGGCTGCTTGCATAACGGAGTTACAAGACTTTTTAATCCACCAATCCCGGAAGGAAATCTTGAGGTGTGATGATATTATTACAAAATAAAACTGGTTGCTAGGTTTTAAAAATACTACTATACTCTATCCGTTTTAACTATAGACTAGATGGCGTTACGAGCGCGGCCGTTTTTATATGTATTAAATAAAAAATTCAAATTTTGGCGCCATTCCTGGATTTGAAAAAATCTTTCTAAATGACATTTTTTCAGTAATTTTGTCTTGTATGTAGATATCTATCTATTTTTATCCATAATATTAGCGAAGAGAACAATAACGAAACTAGCGAACTTCTAACTAAAAAATAAGAAAACGCGCACAACGAAAACTATGTATTATGAAATATAACGCCAAAACACTATGAAAATTATATAAACGAAAAGAACAATAATATACTTAACAAACAGAACTGAACAGAAATTAATAATATGTAATAAATCGTGTACTATTGACTTTGTTGACTTTTATTTATTTTAAGTCAAACGTCAAAATAATTGATACGGTTGTCAAGCAAATTTAAATTTTGCGTCAATTATTTTACTGTGTAAACTCGGTTCACGTTTGAACCAATCAAAGAGCTAGAATCGTAGGCCCTATCTCACCCAACGCTCTATAGTTAAAACATAGAGGCTCGTAGTATGATCACGGTTTTAACTAAAACGCTGTTTTAAGAAATGTCAAATTTGATTATTTAATATCAATAATAAATTTTATTAAATTTATCAAAATATGATTTTAAAGCAGAACATAGTTTGTACTCAAACAAATATTTTTTAAAAAATCGTTCTTTAAACATAAGGCCGAAATTAAATATTAAAATTTGAATTTGACATTTCTTAAAACAGTGTTTTAGTTAAAACCGTGATCATACTACGAGCCAGAGAGTATAGTGAGTTACAAAATTTGTTTGACTTACTGTAATTTTGACACTTTAGAGTTGACTTTTCACTGTCAACAAATTTAGGTTAGCGAAGGTGTCATCCGAGATCATCATTTATATCCACAAGATTTCTATCCGGAAAACGTTGCGAAAAGACTCGTGCTGCCTCTCTGGCGTTACAATCATTGCTAAGTAATTGGCGGCTGAATACATGGTAAAAATTTGCCTTTTTTATTCATCTTGTCAAATTTAATTTGACACTGTCATTTTTCGAAAACAGTCGCCCACACATTTTAAAGAAGATTTGATTTGTATAAAATCCTAGTAACGTAAAATTACGGCAAACACACGTTAAAGGTGTAGGTCTCTGATTGGTCAATTTTAAGATGTCTTTTCTCGAATATCTTTTAAGCTAGATTTTTTTTCTTCCAAATTACACATCCGAGTGCAGTCTCGTGTTTCCTCATTCGCTCTGGGGTGCGAGTTGTGAGACAGCCTGTATACTATTTAATGATGCAGTGATATTGAGATCTCGTTTCGGATATGAATTCGCATTGTTACATTTACTCAACAGCAAAAAAATTGATTGTCACTTCTTATTTTCATGGCTAAGAAGATTATTTAAACATCACCCTAGTATAAAAGAATCTGTGATAATATATTTATATTCCATTCTTGAAGAAGCAAATTTCCACTTTTCTTTAATCCAATTTCCATACACTACTCAATCAATCGTGCTGCCATTTTCCTCCGTACAACACATTGAAAGCAAATGTGCCCGTTCCACCTGATCAAATTATTCTCTCGTTTAGTTCCCGTTTCCACCGGGGTTAAATCGCTAGTGCTCGACAGCTCCGAGAACAGCTACTGCTCTCAACTTTTATTTTCTGTATATAAATTGGGATGATCTGCAATAGGGCATTATTTTTCATCTTTATGTACATTAATTTAAATACTTTCATTTGTAAGAAATTTCTTGGATTCAAGCTTCATTTGGTTAAATTTATATTTACTCCCTTATTGTTAAATTTGACAACGTTTCGGCCTTGAATAAGGCCATTCTCAAGTCTAAACAATTGTGGTTAACAATAGTAAAGTTTTGTCTAAATTATTCATAATATGGTGTTGGTTTATATTAGCAATTTGTTAAAACCATATTTGAGTCAAAAAAGAATTTTAAATTACATTTTTCACAGCCTGCGCAGGCTGCGGAGTCAAGGTAACTCCTACAAATAAACTTCATTAGCTTCAGAAACTTCCACTACAAATTAAATACTTTCAGTTTCATATTTTAACTGAATATTTAGGAAGAATATATTTTATTTCTAGTATATAAATTGGGGTGATCTGCAGTAGGGTAAAAGTAGTACATTATTTTTCATCTTTATGTACATTAATTTAAATACTTTCTGTTTCATATTTTAATTGAATATTTAGAAGGCCATATACTTTTATATCCAGTATATAAATTGGGGTGACCTGCAGTAGGGCTAGAGTAGTACATTAATTTTATTTTTCATCTGATGTGGCCAACACAATACCTCCCGCCATTTAATTTTTATTAATTGAAATATACATACTTACATATTTACTTATGCTGAAAACTGTATTAAGTCCCATTCCATGTAACTATAGGTCTGTTTACAATTTTCTTCTTAAAACGAATAATTTGAAATGATTAGTTCTTTGACAATGATATTTATCTGCCAGTTACATACAACAACAAGCGTAGACTCCGGGATTTAAATTACAGATAAATTTATCCATAAAATATATACAAAAAGTATTGATACAGATTTGTAGAAAATTTGTTAATCTTTAATTTTTATAACATAAATCTCGAAAAAACATTTAAAGGTATTTTTCGGAGAAAAATTATTTTGCGGTAATGTGCCGTATCTAATTTACACCAAAATCTAATGGCTTCATTCCATATTAGAATAACTTACAAATACAAGGTTTCAAAATTTTTTGAATGATAGTATTTGAGTTAGAGTCAAGGATTCACACACACATACACACACACACACACACACACACACATACACACATACACACATATACACACAGGCATCATCATGAAAATGTTAAAATTGGATTCTAGCGTCCTTAAAACGTGGTCATTTACCAAAATCTCCATATGCGATTTTTAGCACGATCCCTATACCTCCCTTACCAAGGGTAGCACGAGGTAAAAATAAACGCAGCACTCGCAACTTCTAGGTTCGACATTTTTGAAACAAATGAGAGTGGAGCACTGTTGAACCAAGCATTCAAAACGATCATTCGCGTGTATTTTTTGAAACGTTTGTAATGTACATTACAAAAATTTTGCTCCAGTCAGTCACCACCTTTGGACGAATAAAAGCCCTCCGCTAAACGTCGGGCTTCAAATTTCGTCCGCAAGAGTAAACCTTTTCTTTCGACTCTCTGTAAATAACTACTATAGCCCAAATATCTATCCCATGTACTTTGGGAACTATTTAAAAAAATCTGATGTGGCCAGCACATTACCTTCCGTCAGTTCTATGTATTTTGTACAAATTTCACACAGAAAGTTCCTTGCTAAAGATTATATTTCTTGTACTTTACCTTCCGGCAGTTGCATGTATTTTATGCAAATTCCATACAGAAAATTAATAGCAACAGATCCTATATTTCCAGTAAAATTATAAGACAAACACACTATGTCAATTTCACTTGACACTCACATCTTTCAATCAAAATTTTCTTAATATAGTAGCTGTTTCCATAGCTATGGCTACTTTATGAAATTTAATTTCTTTATAATTTTTTAACTCTATATCCATTTAATATTAAGTATAAAATGCAGTCAAATCGTATAGAGAATAAAATATTCTTTAATATTTATAATAACATTAAATGTGAAAAAATGATATTTAACATAGTTTTTTCAAGAAAAACTGTTAAAATCTTCAAATGAGGGTACTTTCGGTTGTCCAATTCTAACCAAAATCTAATCAGCTCTTCACATGGATGTAACGAAAAGAAATACGAAAGAATTATAATTTTTAGAATTGTAGTACGGAAGTTATCGTAGACGAAAATTTTGTTACACATACACACACAGACACACATACAATTTTCAAATTTTATGTATTATTGTTTGAGATCGAGAACTCGGAAGCTCAATAGTGACAAAAGTTGTAGGTAAAATATGTATATAAACGTAATCGCATTTCCATGAAATTTGGTTCCACGAAGAGATATTACTTCTAAAATTACCGCTTCATTATTATTCAAATTAACTGTGAAGTATATAATTGCTAATATAAAGTCACAGCACAATGTTAAAGAGTTTTCATTGTTTATTTTTCTTCTAAAAATTGTGTGTCTAATTAAAATTTATATACAGCAGTGATTTCCTTACCTTATAAAAATAAAACGAGTTTATCTCATCCGCCGGTTCAACCGACGGATCAGCTGATCCCAGGACGAATCTGGTGACGTTCCCCTCCAGATCCTCTAAAACACTCAGGTCCGTGGACGCCGTCACCACGGAGACCTCCAGGTCATGGGGCTCGCTGGCGTTGCTGTCCACGCCCAGCAAGGCGTCCGTTACAGACGGGTCGTTCATGATGAAGATGCCAGATGGTCACATTGTGAGGAGTGGAGGGGGTGGTGAAATGGTTTGTAAAAACAGAGAGATCTGGAAAGAAGAAAACAATAATAAGAAAAAAAATAATGTATATTTTATTTTATTAATGATCGTCTATCTTCGTACGCACTCCGGCCTGATCATTTTCTGGAAATGTACGTTATGGTATCCGCGGAATATGTCTTTAATGGATTGAGTTCAATAGAAAACAAATGGTAGTCATTAATTCCGTTATGTCAGATGAATGTAATATCACCATAGGAGTCCCGCAAGGATCAATTCTTGGTCCCCTATTATTTTCGCTATAAGTAAACGATATAAAATATTGTATTCCTCATGGTACATTTGTTGCTTATGCTGACAACTTAACTATAGTCCATTTGTTACAAATACTGTTCAGCACAAATGTAAATTTACAAAGGATTAAAGAATGGTTATAGAAAAATAAGCTAATATTAAATATTACAACAGAGTTGTTGGACCTCTTGCATGGTTGACATGTTGAGTAATCTTGACTACTCTGTTTAACTTTTCCTTGTTGTACTACTGATGATGAGAACTTAGTTCTCAAATACGTATTTAGTTTTTATTAAAATTAGTTTTAAGGTTAAGGGGTAATTATAATAGTTTCAGGGTTTTGTATTTTATAAAAATTGAAAATGATTTAATTTATATTCCTCTTTTATGTCTTTGTTGGTCATAGTTAATAGAATTATGTGCCCATTATTTCCTCTATTTAATTTAGTGAATCTTTAATGTCATTATCCTTTCATCTCAAAATTCGTGTAGACGCAAGATATGGCCATTTATCAAATGGGATAGCAGATTAATTAATAATTGGAATCTTGTTCAACGTACTTTGTCGTTGATTCTATTCTCTCCATTTATCCCACTGTCAGTTCAGTACATGATATTTATTGTTTGACATGAAATACGAATAATTAGTTTGGTATGTATATTTCAATTTCATTTACATAAATTCTGTAGTTACAAATTTACCGGTTAAAATTAACAAAATGGGGAAGCTTAACTCAATTTAATTTACATACATGCCGTTGAAAATTGGAATGGGTATGTCAAAATTTTAGAGAAAATGAGATAGTAATAAACGACGTCAATTTTTTACCAGAATAGTGATTAGTAAAGCTATAGACAGTGTCCAAGTAAAACAATAAAAAAATTGACATCGCATGCAATTAGCTTATTTTTACCTCCCGCTACCCTTAGTAAGGTAGGTATAGGGATCGTGCTAAAAATCGCATATCGAGATTTTTGTAAATGACCACGGTTTAAGGTCCCTAGAATCCAATTTTAACATTTCAACGAGGATTTTTGTATGTATGTGTGTATGTATGTGTGGATCCTCCTCTTTAACTCAAATACTAGTGTGGTGTAAATCGGATAACCGTAAATGGCACTTTACTTGAAGCTCAAAATAGTTTTTCTTCGAAAAATACCTTCAAATGTTATTTTTTCGAGATTTGTGTTATAAAAATTAAAGATTATTAAATTTTCTACAGATTCACGTAAATCATACTTCGGAAAAAAAATGAAAGGACATATAATACTTACTAAAATGAGTAGAAAAGGCTTAATCAACATGGGTCCGATCTTCAACTCATTTTTCACTGCCTTATATCTTGGAAACTATTGAAGATCGGACTCATGTTGATTAAGCCTTTTTTACTCATTTTGGTCAGTACTATATGCCCTTTCATTTTTTTCCTGAAGTATGATTACACCCTGTATATTTTAGGGATAAATTTATAACATTATCTATAATTTAAATCCCGGAGCCTATGCTTTAAACAAGAACAACTCCTTGGTTACACAGTTCATATTTCAAATGTATGTAACTGACAGATAAATGACACTGTCAAAAAACTAATCATTTCAAATTAATAATAGTAACGTTTTATAAAGAAAATAGCAAATAAAACCATAGTTATATGAAATGGATTTTTAAAAATTAAATAGCGGGAGGTATTGTGTTGGCCACATCAAATTTTTTATTTATAATTATTTTTTAATTTTTCATATATATTTGTTAACTAGGCTCACAAATGGCATTTGTCTTGATGGTAGCACTTCCGGTTTATCCTGAAGTGACTTTCGTTTCCGTTTTTCAAGTCGGACATCCTACATATTTTTATACATGTATTTGGAATATTGGAATCTACGTAAAATTACTAATTTTGGAGAAAATATGTAAATTTGAATTTTGAAGGCTACAATTTGACTGGAACAAAGACTGAACTTATTTTTAATACCTACAATTATTGTCCACTAAACATATTTAATACATTGTCCGAGACATATATGATTTTATTGAAACTGAAAGGGTTAAATTTAATAATGTGAAAAAGCATATCTTCTGAAATTGCAAAAATGCAGCAGAACTGTCGCTTTTAATTTTGTAATAAATGAACTGCATTTCGTTTGTACATAGTTCACAAAGAGACAGTCAATTAAAGTTCTATTATCAGTTAATTATAATTGATATTCTGTAATTAAATTTTATCCAGCTTCATAAATATTCATTCGTGCACTTCCATTACTAAAATTCAGAACAAAATCTTCTCCAAACAATGGAGACTTATTTTTCTTTCGCGTGTTGTAAATACTAGCATTATAAGTTTGTCTGTTTAAAACCTGCATATTATTTATTGATTGAATTCAGCTTAAACTTTCGTCGTAAATATGTTTTTAAGGTGTTTATTTGATCAGATATTTTATGCGTTTCGGACAACTTTGTAGTTTATTGTTATTAATATCATAGTTCGGACAATAAGAGAAACTTTATGTTGGATCTTCCTTGGTTTGCAATGTGCCCGTCCAAGTATATGGATTTTTAGAAATTACATATTGCATATTAATTTTAAATATAAATAAATGAAAACGAAATAAAAATTATTATATTTTGTATTTTTGTAGCGAGAATAATGGAAATAATTTTTTGTTAGAAATGATCGCCATGTTGTGACGTCAGCGTCTCTACAATCATCCAATTACTTTGTCCAGGACCATGCACATTTTGCTCATAAATAGGCGATTCAAAAGAAAATTTATTTATAAAATAAATTTTTATTATAATTTATGTTTTAATTATTGTAACCTCATTACTTGTCATTGTTGTAATCAGTTAGAAAATACGAGTGTAAATGTTGGATTACTTTTTATTATCAACTAAATATGTTTTAATTATTGTAATCGATACTGCCATTGTTGCTTTAATTATAAAAATAATGTAGTTCAAATATTAATTTAATTATAATAACGAGAGGTGAGTACAATAAACTTAAATATATTAAAGAAAGTCTTGAAGTTACATTAATTAAAGCCAATAATGAATCTGACTAGAAAAACGAGTCAAAGTAATGAATTTTACTTACTTGATTTTTACCTCCCGCTACCCTTGGTAAGGGTGGTATAGGGATCGTGTTAAAATCGCATATCGGGATTTTGGTAAATGACCACGTTTTAAGGTCCCTAGAATCCAATTTTAAGATTTTCACGATGATGTCCGTGTGTATGTATGTGTGTATGTATGTGTCTATGTGTGTGCGGATCCTTCACTCTAACTCAAATACTATCATTCAGAAATGGCACTTTACTAGAAGCTCAAAATAGTTTTTCTTCGAAAAATACCTTTAAATGTTATTTTTTCGACAATAATGTTATTATAAAAATTAAAGATTATTAAATTTTCTACAGATTTGCATTAATATTTTTTCTGTATATTTTATGCATAAATTTATAAAATTATCTATAATTTAAATCCCGGAGCCTACGCTTTACACAAACAAAACTCCTTGGTTGCGCAGTTATTCAAATGTATGTAACTGACAGATAAATGTCACTGTCAAAAAACTAATCATTTCAAATTACCAAGGGTAGCGGGAGGTAAAAAGAGGATTTCGAAAAAATTTAATAATAGGAATTGTTGCCTTGATGGTGATGGAAGATAAAAACCACGAATATCGAAAAACGTAAATATCGCATTTTTTAATGGTAAAAGAAATGGAAGTGTCAGTTTTCTTTAGTAAATTTTACTAAGGAAGTCTGCTGTCACAACAATTATCAAGTGTAGACGTGAAACAAAAAAATGAAAGAGAACTCAAGAAAATAATAAGGATAACAAGGAGATCTCGCGTGATACAAGATACAAGTAATTTTTATTGGAATAATATTTCTTTCTTTTAGACATTGAAATTATTTGGGAACTTCCAGTTTTAAATTAGTTCCTCAGCTTTTTATTACAACCAAAATTTGATGTAATAATTAGTTAAGGAACTTTAAGGTCTCCAATTCTTATCCTAAATTTCTTTCTTTTTGTAAAATGTATTTGATTGGTTCTTATAGACTATATTTGCTTTAATTCTATTATATTATAAATTCAGTATACATTTCAGCAGTATATCACGTCATTCACGTCAGCAAACAGTATTTGCCAAGAAATTACAACTTATTGAGCCCTCAAGCATAACAGTTATTTGGTAAATAGTGAATATTGAATTCCGTGACTATCTGCTGCATTCTGTATTTGTGATTTGTATTAATTACGTACGGTATGTTTGTTTTATAACTGTGCACATTAAAACCTAGGGATTCTGTTTTACCTGTAACTTAATTTAACGCGCAAAACTTTGATCGAGTTTGTACGTTAGATTATTGTTATTTTTGAGACAGCCTGTATGCTGTTGCTCAGGGCCGCGCCGTGCGGGTGGGCAGGTTGTGTCCCGCACAAAGGCGCCTGACTTTGAGGGGCGCCAGTCCAAGATAGTAAAGCAAATAATAGTAAATTTTTATAAAATGCTATTTGTAAAGACAAAATTAATATAAAACAACAAAATGAACGGGATAGAAGTGGACAATATATTTTTAAATTTGTTTGCATTAGAGCTCTAGTTATAAGTAAAATAATTATTGTATTAATCGGTTCTTTATCATTCTAGCATTGTTATATTGAAATAATAACTATGAAAATGTTAATTACAACAATGAATATATTGATTATAACTCAAGAATATTGATTACAAGAATGAATCCCACAATGTATCCAAAATTTAAATCCCTATTATCATTTTGCAAAGAATCAAGTGCACATACAATTCTGAAATCTGTTGTAAAATTGTTAATTACAACAAACGATTTTGATTATGACCTATTGATTACAAGAATAAATCTAGGAAAATTTCATCAATATAATCTAGAACAAAAGTATAGTTTAAATTTTAATTTACAAATTCTACATCATGAGGGGAAAGGGGCGCTAAAATGTAACATAGCACAAAGGCGCCTAATACCCACGGAGCGGCCCTTGCTGCTACAATGATAATCATTAGGATTAAGGACTTGGTGATGATTAAAAAAATATATATCTTTGTAGCATCTGAATAATCTTTTTGCTTGTTTAGAATTGAATAACCAGCGGAAATTCTATATTCCTAAATGTAATTTTGTCGAAGAAAATCCTTCTTTCTCGTTAGCTTCAGTTCTTCAGTGTCACGCTGACACGACATTCAATTTCTGTCCCCCTGATCTCATTTCGCGAAGGATTCTTTGCTCGTTATTTTGAATTCTAACTTAATCCAACGCTGCTGATCATAACAAAAAAGAAACTGTAAGAAGACTTGCAAAGAAATGTGTAAATGAATTATTGCTAACAGCAGCGCTATTGAAACTTGTGGGGCATCAGAAAATTATTAGAACTTTGATGCTTTTTGTAAAGCTTTTACCGAGAGGAAAATATTATGCACGTGCCTTCGATACCTGTTCAAATGTAAATTTTTTCACTTTAGTGTTTCAGCCTCCATCTTTTTTAATACTCGATATGACTCTTTGAATTGCAATAACGTTGCAGATATATACACTAGCAAAAAGAGTATTTGTCCTGTTGCATTTATGTATTTTATTATTAACTTTTTTACCTTCCGTCACCTTTAGGTAAGGAAGGCATTTTCTTTGGTCAAAAAAAATGGTGGTGAGTTTTTGATGATTAAGCACGTTTTAGAGTCCTTGCAATAACATTTTACTATTTTTACGATTATATATATATATATATATATATATATATATATATATATATATATATATACAGGGTGGTGGCGGTTAAGGGTGAACATAGGGATTTAACATGGGATTTTAGTTTTTTGCAATTTCCTGCTCTCCTGTTCTTTTTACGGCAAAAACTCTAGAGTACAAAATTGTTCAGAATTAAAAATTGCATACAAAAATGTATTTACATTTATTATTATGTTTTTGGTTTCTTCACAATTTTAAAAAGAAATTTCAAAATTTCTGTTATTTTGTAGCAATAGCCATGGAATTTATTTTTTATGGTTGTCAAAAATTATTTATAAACATCAACCATGCGTTAATCTAACATAGAAATTAAATAAAAACAAACAACTTTTAATTTTAATACGCATTTTTTATTAGGTATACCATTTAATAATAAACCAATTCCAAATGTATCAACTACGTAGAATTTTGATTTATCATAGCCAATATCATTTCTTCATTCACTTCGTTATAACGTCTTCTATTATTATTATTATTTCCTTCATTACCTTCGTTCACAGCTACACTAGCTGTCTTCTCAATATTTTTAACAAGTTTAGAAATTGTTGCTATAATAGGAATTGGTGTATTTTCGTACTTTATGGAAAACAAATCACGTATTCTTCTTTCTCTTATTCGAATAAACATTCATTATTAAATTAACTTTTTATTAGAGAAAATTTCGAAAATTTGACAGAAATTGAATGACATTATTATGTTTAAACATTTGAGTTATAAGTCATGGCTATTGCTACAAAATAACAGAAATTTTGAAATTTCTTTTTAAAATTGTGAAGAAACCAAAAACATAATAATAAATGTAAATACATTTTTGTATGCAATTTGTACTCTACAGTTTTTGCCGTAAAATGAACAGGAGAGCAGGAAATTGCAAAAATCTAAAATCCCATGTTAAATCCCTATGTTCACCCCTAACCGCCACCACCCTGTATATATATATATATATATATATATATATATATATATATATATATATATATATATATATGTGTGTGTGTGTGTATGTGTGCATGTGTGTGTGTGTGTGTGTGTGTGTGTGTGTGTGTGTGTGTGTGTGTGTGTGTGTGTGTGTGTGTGTGTGTGTGTGTGTGTGTGTGTGTGTGTGTGTGTGTGTGTGTGTGTGTGTGTGTGTGTGTGTGTGTGTGTGTGTGTGTGTGTGTGTGTGTGTGTGTGTGTGTATAACTCCAATACTACAATTCAAAAAATTATAATTCTTTCGTATTCCTTTTCTTTACATCCATATGAAGAGATGATTAGATTTTGGTTTTAATTGGTCAACCGGAAGTACTCTCATTTTAAGATTTTAACAGTTGAAAAAACCGTGTTAAATATAATTTTTCGATATTTAATGTTATTGTAAATATTAAAGAATATTTTATTCTCTATACGATTTGATTACATTTTATGCTTCATATTCAATGGATAAAGAGTTAAAAAATTATATATTAAATTTCATTAAGCAGCTAGCTATGCCATAACCATGGAAACCGCTACTATTGGGCGCGAGCAGACACGTGAATCGAGCGTCCTTGACGTGCATGGAGTAAGCTGATTTAAGTGCGCATGTCATTTTGACATTAGCAATGTCACTTTGACAGGACCAATGTTTTGACTTATTTTGATTTTGAACTACTAAAATGTTATTATTATACAATTTTCAGACAGTAAAACACATGACATTTTTCTTGTCACATCAGATCTTTTTTGGTGGAATCTATTGTTCCAATAAATTCTTATATGTATATATATATATATATATATATATATATATATACAGGGTGTAAATGATATAAGTGCATTAAATTTAACCAGTATTGTAACTCGACGAGAACAACAATATTTCTTAATAACTTTTTTTTCGAAGTCTTTTAGATTTTGAGTTAAAATTCTTTAAAGATTTGCTGCATATTTCGTTACCCGCCCATGGAGAACAAATGGCTGCTGCCGTATTGCAGTCACAGTAATTAATAAACGAATCAACAGAAATAACATTTATTATTAATTAATTCGTAATAGTTAAATTTTTAAAATAAAGAAATTTAAATTTTGGATAACAAAATTATAAAGTTGTGTATTAAACCAGGGTTTAATCACCTGTGAATAGAGGAAGACAAGGAGGAACGAGGGGAGGAAGAGCAAAAGCATAGTTATTAGGTTTTAGGTTATGAGATGATTATTTATCGTCGACAAATCATAATAGTCGTATTTAAATACGTTATTCAAAAATGTAAGTACAAACTTTTGTCCATTTAAACGAGTTACATGAGTACCAATAATTAGTCGTCCATTTATTGTTCCCGCTCAAACATTTTTTAATGAAAATTTTTACAGCATTTTCGTCTGTTGAAATGTGTATTGTGCATAATAAATACATCTTCCCAAGTAAATTCAGTCTCATTAATGAACATTATGAGCCATTCCCAAAATCGAAGTCTACTGAAAACATTGACCTTTTTGCACATGATATGGATACAACTGATGCATTATTTAAAATTGTCATATGTGACACTTCGTATTGTGATAAAGATGTACAAGATTAAAAAATGTGCGAATATTAGGAACTGTATGATTTGGAAACGCTCCGTCTAAATGCGTTGGCAACTTTATAATACTGTCTTTATATCTACCACAAATTAAAATGTAGTAAAGATACGAATAAATAAATAAACCATAGGTAAGTAATTACAATATCTGTGTAGTCGCTATTTGTAAACGTAAGCATTTTGACAGAATTTTACCTTATAAACAAGTTTATTACTAATGTCAAAATATAATTGCAACAACTGACAAAACTGTCAATTGCTAAAACAAATTTTTTCATAGCTATTGCTACTGCATTCAATTATTAGAAAAATACGTGGAACGACTCGTCAATTTACGGGGTGGTAAAAATGCTAAAAAAATATGCGATTTCGAGGAAAAGTTATTAAGTAATATTGTTGCTCTCGTCGAGTTACATTACTGGTTAAATTTAATGCACTTATTTCATTTACACCCTGTATATATATATATATATATATATATATATATATATATATATATATATATATATATATATATACATCTTGAATGAAGGTAATGTTATCTTTTTTATCTTCTTAAAAATAGATTTCCACGACCAAGAATAAAAGTCAATTTCTGTGGTTCCAGAGGCGAAATGTTGGCATTATTCCCCTAGAAGAGTTTTTATTATTTTGACAAAATTGACAATATCCTAACGAAACGAGAAATGTGAAATGAGTTTGGTAACATTACAGAAAAGTAACTTTTATAAAATTTTAAATTCAATTTGCTTAGTTAAGGAACATGCAAAATAAAATATGATTAATGAATTAGATGCAGAATTTAATTCTCTAAAAGTAAGCCACTTTTGAGCAATGAAAAACTGTTTTCTCATGTAAAACGCCTATAACCCGATTTTCTTGTTATACCCTGTATGTATCTCAAGAGAGAATGCTATTTTTATGATTTTACTCGCTTGTTATTACTTAAGAAATTCTGCTGCTCAATGTCTCAATTTTATATTATGCAAGATAATTACTGAGTTTACATGCAGTTTTCAAACCGTTTTCAAAACGTGTTTAGTTTTGAAAACGCCATGTATACAGTGTCAAAACGGTTTTGAGTCCTCACAAACCGAAACTAAATTTCATGAGTTTGACTTGAAAACTAGTTTTAAAACTAATCATGTAAACACTTAAAATTCAGTTTCGATATTGCGCATGCGTACATAGCATAATGTTTCTGTCGCTTTGTGTTACTTGGTGTTACTAACCTACAAATAAACTGAGAGTTGTGTAGCTATAGTGCGTAGTGGTACAAAGTAGAAAAAATAATTGGAAAAATGGCAAAACGAAGAATTTGAAGTAAAGAGGATCTGTCACTTACATCAGCCAAATGCGCATGCGCCGAAACTGTTTTCAAATCAATCTAAAAACCTGTTTTGAAAATTGCATGTAAACAGTTTCGCATAATTTTGACTGAAAACTGAAACCATTTTCAAAACTGCATGTAAACGTAATAAATATTTGTTGACGAAGACGAGCTGATAAAAGCTAAAAGCACCACAAGCATTCATTACTCGATAGAGTAAACTATGCCAATATCATGAGTACGAATCTAGGTTTCCAATATACCAAGAAGCAACGCCAGTATTTAGGATACCTTTCTATTTCGTATTGATTTCACCAAAAGTTAGTTTGTCCACAATCTGTTACCCTTATCTTGTGCACTACTGTTTCACTTAGAATCTTGGTCTAAATAGTCTAAGTGTTTGTTCGAGGAGATGCGAGATACCAAATGTCTTGAAATTTTCCATCAGTGAAAATTTATGATTTTACATCTCCCTGATTTGCATTGTAAGGCATGTTTACATATGAAATAAATATCTTGTAAGCCATCCGCAGCACTGTAGGCAATTTATCTAACAAGCAAAAAGATATTCGTTAATTTCTTAGACAGAGAACGTGTTCGCGAATAAGCAGTGTGGAAAAGTATAATTGATTACATTTATAATTTATTGTGAAGCAATAAAAACTTCAGTTTATACGAGGTTAAGTATAGAGGGTCGAAAGAAAAAGTTTACGCCTGCGGACGAAATTTGAAGCCTGACGTATAGCGGTGGGTTTTTATTCGTATGTAAAAATATTATGTGGCTAGGTGACCATGTCACAAAATAATAAGGCGATGCGTTGAATTTGCATTGCTAACTATTTCGTTATGTGATTCCTCAAGCAATTCTAATAAAAGCTAGTGAAATTTTAGCGGCACTGATATCATTTTTACCTCTCGTTACCATCAATCAAATAGTAGTAAACACAATTCTTTCTCAGAGAACGTAATACAATAGATGACCATTATGCAATATATGTATATAAGTGAAATGGAGTAGGATTATACGTTTCGCAGTGGAACAATTAATCTGAAAATATCCAAAAATTATTTAATAAGCAAGTGGAAAGATTTATCCGCAAAGTCAAAGTTCTTTTGGTTATGGGAGCTCAATTCATCCTATCTGTAGCATATCTAATTTTTGGGGTCTCGTCGCCGCGTGCCTGAGTGTCAGGTCGCGAATCTGGGGAACCGGGTTCGATCCCGACTGACGCCAAATATTTCCAATTTTAAATGGCACAAAATTGACCCCTGTGGTGCACTCTCCACGCCAGCAATGAGTGCCCGTGAGGTGACACCTGGTAAGCGCCCGCACAGTACAAATATATCATTATTACCGATATATGTGTACAAAACAGATTGGCACAGCCAGCAATGGGTAACAAGCCGTGATGATATATATATATATATATTTATTTATATAAACTATTTAATGTTTGTTGTCCTAAAGTACTTCTCAAATAATTTTTTACTCTTTTGAGAACTGAAAATGTCCTCTTTCCACCTGCATTGCTTATTGGCAAAGTTAGATATATTCTTAAAATAATATCCAAATTTGGGATTGTTACTATTATATTATTTTGTTGAATAAATGAATGCATTAATTCTGATGTTGATAATTTGCAACGATAGTGCTTGCATAGTCGCACCACCAGATACCAAATGGCAGACGAATGTATAGACGATAATTCCCTACTTTTAATTCAGTTTTATGAATCTACATAAATATTATTTTCAGTTAGCTTTATATAAAATGTATTACATTTTGGTTACAAAATAAAATTGAAAATAATTGTTAATGATGCATTTTTGATTTACAGGCATTAGTCATTTCCGGGCCTTATTTATTACGGGCCCTAGGCAATTGCCTAGTGGTTAATCCGGGCCTGTGCAAGCATGTAATTTCCGACAACTGTAAACGTTCCGCCGATGTAAAGTTACAGTGCATACATGTATGCTCCGAAAAGCATTTTCACTACATTTTGGTTACTGTGGATTTACACAGGGCTTACCTCACATCGATGTAATATAGGTTCAGAATCGAGCTATTAATCTCCTGAAATATACATATACCCTCTATGTATGTAACCGAAGTAATGAAACGCCCTGTATATATTTACCGATTATTATTTTCATGAAATATAACTGACAAGTTTATATATATATATATATATATATATATATATATATATATATATATATATATATATATATATATATATATATATTAAAAAATATATACCTATTTAAAGTTTAGCTGAATATAATTAATTAATGTGTTCTTCACGCTTCTCTACAAAAACTTGATTCAGAATATCTGTCGTCTCGTATTTATAGGATATTCTAAAAACTCTGCTATATCCGCAGAATTGCCACAGTATAAATAGCGGGAAAAATTTCGCACATTCATCACCCTGTCAGAAGAGTCGCCAGTTTTTATTATTTTTTAAATTCGCGAGATATTTAGTCCAACGCAACGTTGTTTGCTCTTCATCTGAGCATTATGCGTGAGATTTGATCCAGTGCTGAATCTGCAGAGAGGGATTAAGTTTATTTTAAATGAAGAGGATGTTTTTTGCTGCAATGATAAACACAATTAGTATGTGTTGCACGAAGTTAGTTATTTACTGTGTTTATTTAAGGTTTATTGGCTTTTTTGCAGAGTGCAAATTTGTTTTTAGCAATGTTTACAAAGTTGAGAATTTTTATTTTGGCGGCATATTAATTGAGATGGAAATTGTTTGACAAGTTCATTTCAAATTTTATCTACGCCACAATTTAAAAAAATCTAGAATCAAACGAAATGATTACAACTGGATATGTGGCAATATTTAAAAATAAAATAAATAAATAAATATATCATCACGGCATATTACACATTGCTGGGTGTGCCAATATGCTTTGTACGCAGATATCGGTAATGATGATGACATAGGTATTTGTACCGTGCGGCCGTTTACCAGGCGTTACCACACGGGCACTTAATGCTAGCGTGAAGAGTGCACCACAGGGGTCAATTTAGTGCCATTTAAAATTCGAAATATTTGGCGTCGGTCGGGATCGAATCCGGTTCCCCAGATTCGAGACCAGACACTTAGGCACGCAGCCACGAGGCCCCATACAAAATTTTAAAAATTGATAAATACAGGATGTTATTTAAGTAAGTGTAGAACGCTTAACCGATAGTAGAAGTGGCCCCTTAGATAGTAAATCTGAGAAGCTATTGGGATTTTCAAATAAGAAAACGCGAACTAGCGGCGAATATTAGAACTACAAACAGTGGTACATGTTTGACATTTACATGAAACTATATGACTACAAAAACTCTATTATACATACTTGAATAATAAATAAAAAATACTAATAAATGAGAAAATAATACGAAAACTAAAGAAACACAATTGACAGTAATGCTATGCTTACAAATGTCAACAAAAAGTGTACTATTGTTTAATGCGATCAGCGCCATCTCTTGCCACTTAAAAATCCCAATAGCGGTTAATTTTTATATTTTATCACCCATTTTTCGAAATTCCATTATGGTCGCATACCCCAGTGATCACGAGAAAATTCTGCAATACGATACGTCAGCATTTTCATGAAAATCAACGTACGAATTTGTGTATTATGTGGGCGTTTGATGAATTACAAATCACATCCATTTAATTAATATTCTATACAAACATCAAAATATATTAAATTAATTAAAATATAGCGCCGATAATTTAATACATGTTTATTTTTGTTTGTTAATTTATAGAATTTACATCAATTTATACTATTTATGCAAATGTTAATTAATTAATTATACACAATCCATTTTCCGTTGATTTTTTACTAATAAAAGATTTTCAATAATGCTGATTCACAAATTAGTTCAGAAATATATCAGAATTTCATAAAAAAATCTTAGATATTTAATACAAATACACGCACGCACGCACGCACGCACACACACACACACACACACACACACACACACACACACACTTACACATATACACACAGCCATCATCGTGAAAATGTTAAAATTGGATTCTAGGGACGTTAAAATGTGTTCATTTACCAAAATCTCGATATGCGATTTTTAACACGATTCCTACCTCCCTTACCAAGGGTAGCGGGAGGTAAAAATCAATAATAATGATTACGCGCATCAGTATATTAAATTGAAATTGTAAAGAACGATGCAGTAAAAATCAATAAAAGCGATCATGCGCAGTTACACGATACACGATCTTAAAATCTATAAAATATTTATAGCAAACCAGATATGTAAATATACAGATATACATATCTGAAATATAAGTAATTTTTGTTTAAAATGTAAAAATAATTATAAGTATATGATTATTTTAAAATAACTAGACCCGTATTTTTACATTTTGTTTATAATGTCAACTCGTAGGTGTTAATTTAATGAATAGTACTTATGAGTTCTTGAAAATATCAGAGGATTAAACATAGTTAAATTCTAAAAATAACTTCTTTGAATTAGTTCGACTTAATGCCAAGGAAATGAAGTTTCTTTGAAATTTTTATTAATGTTTCTTAGTACTTGTTAACAGATTAAAAAAGAAATAATATCATAGATCATTCACATTAGACCAACATATAATTATGACATCAGTATGTGATTAGTGACGTGTGCTTTTTAGCTAATTAACTTAAATAAAGATGAAAACAGAAGGAGTTTTGTTTTTTGCAAGAGTAAAGTTCATAAAATAATTTTATAATAACAAAATAATAATAATAATAATAATAATAATAATAATAATAATAATAATAATAATAATAATATAATAACACACATACACACACACGCGCACACACACACACACACACACACACACACACACACACACACACACACACACACAATCATACAGATATCATCGCAAAAATAGTAAAATCGTATTCTAGGGACTCTAAAACGTGCTTATTTATTAAAAACACACTATCGAATATTTTGACCAAAAACAATACCTTCCTTATACCTAAAAGGTATGACGGAAAGTAAAAAATCTGATGTGGACACCACACGACTTCCTTGTACGCAAGACCAATATTAAGTATAGACCCAATTATAAAATTGCACATATTTGACGTAATTTGACATCTATTTTTTATTTTTTTTTTGTTATCCTAATCCATAGTAAGCATCATTACAAAAACCAAAAAGTATATAAGTTTTAAATTTACATATCTCGCTTATACAAAGGGCTAATTTAAAAATACTTAATGTGCTAGACGCAGAATTTAATTCTCTAAAACTCTTATTTGAAGTATTTATTTCTAAAATCAAAATGAAATCATTTTAGTGATGAAAAACTGTTAACAACACTTCCGGTTAGCCTGTTTTAACCAAAGTCTACTATATTATTCCAATTGACATAAAAGTCTAATATACCAAATTTGAAATGTTTTGGATTATATTTTAAAATAGTTTTTCATTAAAATCTATTATAGGCTTCAAATAAAGTACCATTTCTGGAAATTATGTAGTGACCAAAAAGGGAGGTGCACAACTAGATGTTATAGCAGTCCTAAATACAAAATTTCAAATTTCTACGGCTTATCATTTTTGAGTTATGCTAGATACGTATGTACGTACAGACTTCACGACAAAATTAGTCAAAATGGATTCAGGGATGGTCAAAATTGATATTTCCGTTGAAATCTGAGAACCGAAATTTTTCGCGATTACAATACTTCCTTTACTTTGTACAAGGAAGTAAAAAGGTTAATGCGTAGTAAATAATCACAATACTATTAAATTCTGTATATTACTAATTGTATCGAAGATCATTATTCTCGTGGTCACTAATTAATACTACTTGGCATCGTGGTGCTTGTTAACTGCATTTGATTCCATTTGATTGCCCCATCTCGTTAATCTTCTATAAATTCCTGATCTGATCTATTGCTCAACCCCAAACAAATGCGAAATTCAACGAAACAAATTTAAAACAATCTGTTCACACGATATACAGGAGAGCAAGCGGCAGGAATCCTGCTGCCGGAAATGAAGGAAAAAGCGCAAAAACTTTGCACCGGCAAGCGAAAGTTACACAAACTTCCGCCCAAACTTTGAGGTTAGGGTGAAGGGTTGGAAGTGATTGATTACTGCTGAACCAGTCCTTTATAATTCAATAATTTTTTTGTTATATTATTAGTCGAATCAGCAAGATGATTTTTATTACTGAAAGTTTTAAGGTCCTTGAATCCAATTTTATCATTTTCACGATGATGTCTGTGTGTACACAGGCTTGCAATAAAATCGCATACACCTTAAAAATCAAGTAACCGAGTTTTTACCTTCTTTTTAGCTATTTAAATACAATTTTTCAATCAACTGTCATTGGAGTTGTCACTGAGTAAGTTCTTCATCTTGTTTGAGTTACTATTAAATTACATAAACATATATACGTGTATACTAGAAAAATGAAAGAACAACAAAGTATGTATTTCTCGTTTTCTGTTAACTTTGGCATCTTAATTGACACTATTTAAGGACATTGACAGGTTAAATTTCAAGACCGATTTAATACAGCAAAAAATAGGTGTACGCGATTTTTTTGCAAGCCGGTGTATGTGTGGATCCTCCACTCTAACTCAAATACAATCATATAGTAGATATAGTAATTAAGGTATTAAGAGTGTTAATAAGGACAATAATGCTTGAGGTCAACAGTGTACTTTCCGAGGGCCTCTGGCCCGACATGTGTACGTTTTTATGTTGACGGAATGTCATTTATCTACCGTGGTGCCTTCAACGTTTCATGTACTACCATAATTTTTTAATATTCTACGGATTATGAATAAGAAAGTTTAATAAAATTTATGAAATAGGTAGGCTATGATTACTTCTCCTTGTTACCTCTCGCTAAAGGAGGTATTGTATTCATGCTAAAAATCGCATATCCAGATTTTAGTGAATAAGCACGTTTTAAGGTCCCTAGTATCCGATTATAACGTTTTTACGATAATGTCGGTATATATATATATGTGCGTGTGTGTGTGTGTGTGTGTGTGTTTGTGTGTGTGTGTGTGTGTGTGTGCGTGTGCGTGTGCGTGTGCGTGTGCGTGTGCGTGTGCGTGTGCGTGTGCGTGTGTGTGTGTGTGTGTGTGTGTGTAGGTGTTGGATTCACGATATCTCAAATACTATAAGACATTTTTAACTGCGGATTCTTCAATCTAACAATAATGGGAAGAGTTAATTAAGTTTTGATAACAATTGGACAACCGGAAGTAGTAGTTACAAGAAAAAAATCATCTAAATATTATTTATCGAAAATTTATGTAAATACTTATATTAAAGAATGTTAAATTCTTTATTCGATAAATATAAATTCATTATTATATCTTCTATAGATTTAGAGATAAAGAAATGCGTATAAAATAATTTGATGTAAAAATTCTCAAATCAAACTACTTCAAGGCAAGAAATTCAAATGTTTGTAATTGACACATAAATGTCACTGTAAAAAATATTTGTATGCCGCTGTCAAAAATATTTGTACATTATTATGAAGATAATGAAAATAAAAAAGTCAACAACGTAAAAGAATATACGTAAAAAAGAATATAAGAGGAATTTTCGAAAAAAATACGAATATAAAGAAAAAGAAAAGGAAAGTAGAAAAAGAAAAATTCAGGATATTGAATATAAAGAAAATACATGTATTGTACATAATTTATATTAAAATATCCCATAGATTTTGCAAATATATGTGAGAATTATTTTTAGTGAGACATTTGTATTTAAAAATATTTTTCGTTTTATGCGTACAACCAAGTAAAATATCTGGCGAGAGGTTATGTGCTGGCCACATCAGATTTTTTTCTTAGTCTTTATGGCAGTATCAATATCAATTTCTTCACAACATTACCATAGCAACAAATCATAATGCCCTTGGGCGTTATTTGTTATATAACAACCCTGAAGGTAGGGCTATTATAATAATAATAAACTAGTCAGATATTAAATATTTAATGAAGTACTATAGCAGAGTCAAATTGACAGAATTATGGACATAATTATAGACAGAATTTAATGGACAGTCGCATACATACATTGTTAACAAGGATTTTTTTGCCCACAAAATTCTATTTTTATGGACAGAAAGTGCGCGCGCAATGTGTTATGACATCTAGCAATAAGCAGTACAATTTTTGACAATTATTATATTCACTGATTATTTTGTACAGTTTTAAATTTAATAAAATATTATTAAATTAAAATTCGTGAGCAAGTAGGTAGCAAAACTCATAGAATATTATGAAGAACATCCATGTTTATAGCCAGAATAAATAAAATAAATAAATATATCATCACGGCTAATTACCCATTGTTGGGTGTGCCAATCTGCTCTGTACACAGATATCGGTAATGATGAAATATTTTCACCGTGCGGGCGCCTACCAGGCGTCACCTCACGGGCACTCATTGCTGGTGTGGAGAGTGCACCACAGGGGTCAATTATGAAGCAAATTACGTTCATTGTGGCATACAAAATATTTGTATTCACAAATTTCTTCATAAAAATCTGAACTTTTAAAATTCATATCTCACAAAATTAAAAAAGAATTGGTATAGGACCCCATTAGTATTCATGCCGATTATAATAATTGATCATTTGTGATATTGTCAACTCGAATTATTGGAATGGAAAATGGAATGTCTGCCCATTACACTAATTGATCGGTTGTGGTTTGTGGTCCTGTCAACTCCTATTGAAACCTGATAAAAGGGATTGTTATTATGAACAGATGAAATATCTGCAGTAACTTTAATTACATAGGAATAATATGATTAATTTATAGAAAATTAGTGACCCACAAATTATATCAGTTAAATGAACAAAACTGAAACGAAATATACTATCAAGAGACAAATTTTGCTGACAATAATCCGGTTTTTTTTAGTGCATTTTATTAAAAGCTTCTTTTAGTCTTTCAGAAGTGTGTAATCTTTTCATAATTTTTTTAGTCAATAAAAATTAATAATATTAATATTTTGAAGTTATTGGTATTACTTGATTGTTAGTATGATTATAGGGATGAAGAGAAATAATTGGAGTTGCAGTCGTTGTAAACAGTGTTTATTAAATAGTAATTTAATTAACTTTCCTACGTTTCGATTCTAAATGAATCATCATCAAGGATCTGGAATACATTTTTTATTAATAATACAAAATTCACGAAAAATTATTTTACAAAAACTTGCTGAAGTTACTTACAGTTATGGGTCGATTCTGTTCACATCTATAGGTCTTACAGATCTGTAAATCTGTAAAAGTCTTACAAAAACGCATCTATTTTTGTTGATTAATATAAAATTATGCATAAGAGTGGCAGGTTTCGCTGCGATTTTGTTCATTATTTACAAATTTACTGATCTGTAAGATTTACAGCTGTGAACAGAATCGACCCATTAAAGTACAGTTGGAAAATAAGATCGTTACATTACAAAATCAAAAATGTAAGGTTGAAAATGTCGTCAAAAATATTTTGGCACAAAATGCAGTCTACTTTATTTATTATTTTCACTTTTTATATAAAGATTACTGCAGATTGTAGATCTATTCTCCAAATATTGCCTCCTATTTTCGAACCCTCTGTATGCTTAAACTAGACTAAATTAGACCATTTCAGAAATTCAAAGCGCATGTGTCAAGTGTTAGACTACAACAAAATATTAGTGCCGTTTGTTGCATACCCATCCTTGTTTATATGACAGTTCTGTCTATGTCACTATTTGTTTTTTGTTTTGTTGGATTCTTTTTTCAAATATTTATAATGGGGTCTCAGGGCGCGTGCCTGAGAGTCAAGTCGCGAATCTGGGGAACCGGGTTCGATCCAGACCGACGTCAAATATTTCGAATTTTAAAGGGCACAAAATTGACTCCTGTGTTACACTCTCCACGCCAGCAATGCGTGCCTGTGAGGTGACGCATGGTAAGCGCCCGCACGGTTCACATATTTCATCATTACCGATATCTGTGTACAAAGCAGATTGACACACCCAGTAATAGGTAATAAGTCGTGATGATATATTTATGTTATTTATTTATAATGGGTTGGAAAATAAAAAGTGAGGTTATATTTATGAATATATAATACAATATTTCGTAATTGATTGATGAATATACTTTACTTTATCAACGTACTAAAATAAGTTTATCCAATACTTTCTAATAATAACGCTACAACTACGAGACAAGAGCCTAGTCGTCAGAGCGTCAGAGACTAATTTTTTAAGAATTTTTTTCTTTAAACTTATTTTTTGAACTAATATAACGACCCGGGTTTTGCGGGCGCTGGGACAATACTTTGTGCTGCTTCGGGGTCCCGGCGCTCTGATGACTAGCCTCTTTTTATAACTATGGTGATTTGAAACATGCAGTCGTTAATGGGCCGTGTTAGCGGCATGTTGCATTGTTGAATTGGGGGCCCATGCTCCATCTGACTACGTAGAATATAATTCACATGTAATTTCACAACTTTCGCTGATGTACAACAACGTAATTCTGCTTCAATACTATATGTATTTATTTATCATTCTCAACATGAAATTTTTTAGTTGCTGATGATGAGCGGATTTAGTTCGAAACGTCCTAAATATAATTAAACAAGGAATATTGGAACTTGAAGGCCTTTTATTTATTGCACATTATCAACATGGTTCCCTCATACAACATTTATAAACATAAATATTAAGATTAATTTAAATAAATAAGTTTGATAATGTTAAATTGCTTCAATAATAAAATAATTTTGTAAAATTGCTTTTCATCTATATTTAAAAATACACACAAAACAGTAATGATTCCTCCGTGACTTTTTAAATATTCTCTCACGGAGTGACTAATGTTGTACATTAGTTATTTCAAATAACCATAGTTACATACAAGTATATTATGAGTCGGTGTTGGATAAAAATGATTCATATTTTAACATTATTATTACTGGCCTTCTTGGCACTTTTTTTTACCAAATGTCATTTCGAAATGTTAAATTCGAAAATCTTTCAATGTATTTTATACCATTTGAAGAGGTGTTGGATAAAATTTTGTACGGCACATGTGTGTTAATTACATAAGTAAGAAATTAAAGCATACCTTGTACTGTTATTTTAACAAATCCTGTGTTGTTGTTGTGTTGTTAAATGTGGAGGTAGCTCAAATTTCTGAAATGGTCTATTAAGTAAGACATGTAATGTAGACAAAAATATAAAACCGCCTTTTTGTATTTACAATTTGTTGGATAACTTGAAAAACGTATCCATCCCTTGACTGTTTCAGCGTTTCATAGTTGGCGGAATAAATTACCCCCCTCCCCACTCATAAATTCATCTCATTTTACAGCAGAAATTCACAGAAATAAAAAAGGAACTCGAAACTCTGTAGTGCGTCTATATATTTGTGTCAAAAAGTCATTGCTCTCTGCAATATCGAATAAAACGAAAACCCAAACCTTACGTTGGATCAAGTAGCAAATCAAGAAATACTGTAGCCTTTGCGCGTCGTAAGCGAGCAATAAGAAATATGATTAGAACAAATGACTGATTAAAAGCTGTGGAAGCTGACAAATCCCTGCGATCATATCGCTAGCGTCGGCCTCGTAAATATTGCGACGGGTCGGCAGAGCTTCCTTATATTCTACATAAATTTTATCCAGCGAAGAAAAATTGACTATGTTATGGTAATCAATTTCTAAGATATTTTTATGTAAATATTAGCTTGAAACATGTAAATCTATTGCTGGTATTAAATTACTAGAATTCATAAACATTTTAATATAAATAAATTACCTAGGGATCCAGTATGAGAATAAAAATTGCAAAATGGTATTGCATTAAATATGTACAGAGTCATCAAAATTAACTGATTCAGTTAACAATACAGTTCTGGGGATCTTTTTATTCCATAATTTGTACAACACTACGTGAAGGCGGAAATATTATTTGACATATCATTTTTACAATAGGGGCTGTTCTTAAATTACGTAACGCAAAATTAGGAAATTTTTGATACCCCCTCCCCCCTTTGTAACGCACCCGTAACGCAAACATGAACCCCCCCCCATATATTACGTAACGCAGTACTTGACCCCCCCCCAATGTTTTACTGGATATAAAAGTATATGGCCTCCTTAATATTCAGTTAAAATTTGAAACAGAAACTATTTAAATTAATGTACATAAAGATGAAAAATAATATACTACTCTTGCCTTACGGCTTGTCACCTCAATTTTTTTACTGTATATAAAAGTATATGGCCTCCTTAATATTCAGTTAAAATTTGAAACAGAAACTATTTAAATTAATGTACATAAAGATGAAAAATAATATACTACTCTTGCCCTACGGCTTGTCACCCCAATTTTTTTACTGTATATAAAAGTATATGGCCTCCTTAATATTCAGTTAAAATTTGAAACAGAAACTAATTAAATTAATGTACATAAAGATGAAAAAATAACAGCACAGAAATTAAAAGCATATGCATTTCCATATGCTTTTAACAAACTATTGAAAAGTTTTTCCTTATCAACACTAATTGAATTCATGGTTTAATATGAATTGCATTGCACAACAAACGACTGCCTGCATATACGAATTAGCACCACGAAATTTGAATGTTTCAAAACTATTAAAGCAAGTTTAGCAATATTTTTTTATATTTTATCGTTACGTAACGCACACATTAACCCTCCCCCACCCCCTCATAACGCTGCGTAACGCTACTCTTGACCCCCCCCTTGAAGCGTTACGTAATTTAAGGACAGCCCCATAGAGTACGTGCACGTCACGTTGACAACCATGTCAAAATCAGCTGACTGAAAGTAAACATCTGCTAGTAAGTAAGGTATGACTAGCGAATGAAAGTTGATGTTTAAATTATTTTATAGATGTGGTTTTTTTTGAAATCCTAGAGAATAAAAGAATTGTACGAAATATTCAGATATGAAATTTTTGCATGAACCCATTTAAATACTGGTCTAGGAAAGCATAGAAATACATTACTATATTTGGCTGAAAATAGATGACCGACTAGGGTAACTGAATATCAAAACAGAGGTTCGTTTAAAATATTATAAACATTTTTCGTTTACGTTGTTTGTAACAAAATAATTTGATCTTTAAACTATTTAGTTTGGCAATTCTATGAAATAGGATTATTGGGGGTTGCTTACACCTGAAAACAACGAACTAGAATTTGCGGTATTAAATTTTTTAAATACATCCCTGAATCTTGTTGCTAAGGTCATTTTAAATGCCTCCTGGTATTGAGTCCAATTCTAATCTTCTGTAACGGAATACATAAGGGTCAGCAGAAAAGAAACCACATCTATTAAATAATCTAAACGTCAACTTTCATCCGCTAGTCATACTATAATATTTTCAATTTTTGGCATCAAGGTGGATCTGACGTGTGATATATTCTGACGTTTCGTTATAAAAGCCATTTTTGTGTGACTAATACATTACATAACAAATCTACTAAATTAAAATCATATAGCACCTAAAATGAACTCAATATAATATAATGAATTTCGTCAAATATTAAAAAAAAAAACATGTCACATGTTAATCATATAGTAGCATATGTTTACTTCCACTGATTTTGACATGGTTGTCAACGTGCCGTTTACGTACTCTATAAATACAAACAGGTTATGTCAAAACAAGGACCTGAAAGCTAATAGGAATCATGTTCGTTGTTATAATTTGTGCAAAATGTCAAATTTACTGTCAAAATATAGCTTCTTAGCTTCTATTTTGTGAAATATATTTAATGCATCAAATTAAATCGAATTGTATAATTCACTTTTGTTGTACCGAAGTGTTCCTATATGAACCAATGTCTGTCACAACGCATTTTATCTTATTTGACGTTTCTGATAATTTGATAAAACGTCAAGCATATATTTATTTTTGATCAATTCCATGGCTGTCGATATTTTCAACGTAATTTTCGACATTTTCATAATTAATTTCTGTCGTAACAAAGCATGTAAAGGTAATTCTGTTCATTGATTTATATGCAGAATTTTATGCCCTAAAACTTTTATTTGACGCGTTTTTGCTTAAAATAGTTAGGTGAGCAGCATATTGCAAAAAACTAATTTCCCATGTTAATCTCCTATGTACACCTTTAAGACAGACATACGGTATATTTATATATATATATATATATATATATATATATATATATATATATATATATATATATATATATATATACAGGATATTTCAAAAATACTGTAAAAAGGGCATATAGTACTGACCAAAATAAGTAAAAAAGCTTAATCAAAATCGAACAAAATCATGTCAGTAAATAGACTATAAAAAAAACAATAAAATTTTATATGAAACGTTTTTCTCTACTTCTAATAGTTACGAAGTTATTTGAAAATTAAATATTGGCCTAGGTCGCCACAACATTTAACATAGTACAATTATTTGATTTTTTTAATGAAACAAAAGCACATCTAAGATGACCTCTGAAAGGTAAACAAAAAGTCCCGTTTAGGTAATCAAAGTCGTAACTCTTATAGTTTTCGAGATAGCAGACGTAAACCCCGTAAAAACTCATTTTCCACTGCCTCAAATCTCGGAAACTGGAAGATCGGACCCATGTTGATTAAGCTTTTACTCATTTTGGTCAATACTATATGCCCTTAAATTTTTTTCATTATTTTTGAAACACCCTGTATATATATATATATATATATATATATATATATATATATATATACCGTGTGTCTATCTTAAAGGTGTACATAGGAGACTAACATGGGAAATTAGTTTTTTGCAATTTCCTGCTCGCCTAATTATTTTAAGCAAAAACGCGTCAAATAAAAGTTTTAGGGCATAAAATTCTGCATTTAAATCAATAAACAGTATTACCTTTACATGCTTTGTAAGGCCAGTAATTAAATATGAAAATGTCGAAAATTACTTTGCAAATATCGACAGCCATGGAAGGTAAAACGTCAAGCATTTATTTATTTTTTGGTCAATTCCATGGCTGTCGATATTTTTGAAGTAATTTTCGACATTTTCATATTTAATTACTGGCCTTACAAAGCGTGTAAAGGTAATACTGTTTATTGATTTAGATGCAGAATTTTATGCCCTAAAACTTTTATTTGACGCGTTTTTACTTAAAATAATTAGGCGAGCAGGAAATTGCAAAAAACTGATTTCCCATGTTAATCTCCTATGTACACCTTTAAGATAGACACACGGTATATATATATATATATATATATATATATATATATATATATATATATATATATATATATATATATATATATATATATTCAAATATGACACCTTGTTATCTCCAATGGGTCGTATGGGGGTTCCCTATGTTACATTTTATAATTGATCCTGAATAGCCCTGAAGAAGACTGTAGTTACAGTCGAAACGTAGGCCAGGAAATTAATAATTTTCACTAGACTGCGTGTCTGATTATTTTCCTTTTTACCATTCCGCTACCAATCGATCATCGTATTTAACCCTTCATGATTTGTTTAATTAGTGCGAGTCAACTTCAAGGTATAGTGTACTTTTACAAACCCTAAAATCTAATTCCTAAAATCCTAAATAATGATGTTATTTAGGGCAAATAAATATAGGATTTAGATATTAGGGTGATAAAAATGCAACATCGGACATAGCTTTATTCACACATCAATTATCATAAATGCATTTTGAATTTAATTCACCGGCAACCTTTAGAATACGAAATTTATTAAAAGAAACTTTATTTTTTTATATTGCTTCCCAATCGATACTTAGTATTATAATTTTATTATACATCAAATAAAAACCATAAATACTGAATTAAACATAAGTGCTTCCCTCGGTGTTTCCTAACCGTTATAATATTTTTGAAAATCATCCGTTATGAGAATCAACTAAAGTCAATGTATTATATCTTGAAGCAGATTATTCATGATATTCAAAACACGTGAATATAAATTTCCCGCCAACTGGCATGAATTTTAATCGAAAATATTATTACAATGTATGCAAACTATCTTCAAGAAGTATGCATACGATATGTTCGGCTGCTAATTGAAATTTATAATGCGGATACAATACAGCTCTAAATATATTATCCCTAAACGATGACACATTTTTGACGGAATGGGATCAGGTTTAAGACATTTCGGAATTTATTAAATTCAATTACACTATCTCTGAATTTAATTATAAAACGAGGATTTTCTTGGCATTTTGATTAGTTAGATCGGAATGTTTGTGCAAATAATTAAAAAAACGAAAGAATTTTTAAGTTTGTATATTGATTTTTTATTAAAATCAGTTTTAAGTTTGACAATTTATCTATTAATTTTAATCTTATTCACAGATTTTGAAAGTGGTTATGAATTTGAAAAGACTACGATGAAATTTGTTAAATCTAAATATTTTAATTAATTATATTAAAAGTTGGTGTTTTTCAATTTAACTTTTGATTGCTAGAACAAATGAAATTCAATACATACAAAAGTTTTTAGTTTTTAATTTTCTGAAGTTATTAAGGAAATTATATTGTCGTTGTAAATATCTTATAAAAATTTTAAAAAAAGTATATATATATATATATATATATATATATATATATATATATATATATATATATATATATATATATATATATATATATATAATTACCCCTATTTTAGCGCGTTTGAAGAAATGCTCAACTTCATTGATGTTTAATATCAATATGTACGAATAGATTTTTACCTCCCGCTACCCTTGGTATGGGAGGTATAGGGATCGTGCTAAAAATCGCATATCAAGATTTTGGTAAATGGGCACGTTTTAAGGTCCCTAGAATCCAATTTTGACATTTTTATGATGTTGTCTGTGTGTATGTGTGTGTGTGGATCCTCCACTCTAACTCACATACTATTATTCAGAAAATTTTGAAACCTTGTATTTCGAACTTTTTCTATAATGGAAAGAGTCCATTAGATTTTGGTGAAAATCGGATGACCGGAAATGGCACTTTACTAGAAGCTCAAAATAGTTTTTCTTCGAAAAATACCTTTAAATATTATTTTTTCGATATTAATGTTATTATGAAAATTAAAGATTATTATTATTTTCTATAGATTTGCATTAATATATTAATATATTCATATAATAACAATAATAATAATAATATTTTTATTTGTTAAGAAGTAGAGCTTCATAGAAATAGAAAGACATTATAATAATTGTAAGATACACACATAAAATATATAAATAAATACATTTCATATATATATATATATATATATATATATATATATATATATATATATATATATATATATATATATATATATATATATATAGGTATGTATTTAGAGCAACGCCTCATAAGTCATGGGTGGGGGCGGGGCTCTGGGTTCGAATCCCACTAAGGCATGGATGTGTGTGAATGTGAACCTACTGTGTAATTGGGATTTAATCCTGTTGAGGGGTTTAAAAAAAAGTAGTTACTTGGATTAGATTTTAAGAAATAAACTGTCAAAATTAGAGTAAAATTCGCTATTCTAAAAATAAGGATTAACTTAATCTATTTTGTTACTCGGGCTGTAAATGGCGGGAGGTACTGTGTTGGCCACACCAGATTTTTAAAAATAATTTTAACGTAATTTTCTTTTATTTGTACAGTAGGATTATTTTAAATAAGGATTGCATGAAAAAATAATTGTTTATTTCAAATAATAAAGTAAATAATGCTTTTGAAATTAGTTTTTCAGGTGACTGAATGTGAAAATTGCCAATTATTCGAATATAGTGCATATGTAAATAGCCTAATTCATTTACAAATCTAATAAAACTAAATTAATTACTAATTTTAATAGATATTAGAGTAATATATCAGGGAAATATAAACCGGAAAGATAAATGCATAAATTATAACATTTAATTAAATGCAATTCTGTGCTATCTATAGACGTAAACAATGTATTATGTTAGAATCTCTTTACCAACAGGTATCTTGTTTGTTTTGGTGATTGCACAGTACACTATCTCATTAGTAATTCCGATTATCCGAGCATGTGTCGACTAAGCCCATCTCTTCTCAGAAAGATGTACAAACGAGTATATATTATTATAAAAGAAATGAACTGATATATACTAAAAAAAAAGCTTGGGTATCTCCCGTAATCCGAAACTCGAATAATTGGGACTCGGATAATTGGAATTCTGCTGTACCTACTTATATTTGAAGAGGGTATATTTTATTCATTAGTTATTATTGAAAAATAATTTGCAATGATGGTACATATCTTTTGTATCAAGTTGGTTTTGGAAACGTAGCTTTGTAACATTTTATTGTCAATAAAACAATACAAAATAATTGTAAAAAGACTTTGTATAAGAATATCAAACAAAATGAAAGGAAAAGTGAAATAAATAAGAATGAAGTTATTTTTAAAGAAGAATATATTTACTTTTCAGTTCGTTTTACATTTCTTCTTTAATTTAAATATCTGTCTCATATTTTGATATTTTCGCTCCACGGCCGTTTTGATAGCCCGTGAGGTGACGCCCAGAAAACACCCTCTACGGTATAAAATATATCGAAATTGCAAAAGAAAGCAGATTGGCACACCCAGAAATGGGTAATAAGCCATGCTAGTTTTTTACCTCTTCAATAATTTAGCCATATGAGTACTTAAAATTAAAACATATATACGATTGTAATATTTTGTTTCTTACGTGTAGTTTTCTTCTTAATAGATTAAAGTTAGTCGGTATCCGTATAGGCTAAATGTTAAAAAAAAATTAGTTAGATGAATTTAAGAACAAGAAGTTAACGAAATGATTATACTTTTCTATTTATAAGTTTGACATTTACCTATATTTCTTCAGGTATTTTACGTGTTTTATGACATATTTATATGGCAAAGACATATTTGTAATGATAAAAATAATTGTTTGTCTTGTCATATCAAATTTTATTTAATAAACATGGTATGATTTTCGGACGCTACAAACTATAAAGCATGTATATTTAGGCTAATAATTCATATTTTACTTCGATACGTTTCACAGTATTGCACATGCATATTAAAATATGATTATGATTAGATATTATGTAAATAAATAAATATATCATCACGGCATATTACCCATTGCTGGGTGTGCCAGTCTGCTTTGTACACAGAATTCGGTAATGATGATAAGATAACATATTTGTACCGCGCGGGCGTTTACCAGGCGTCACCTCACGGGCACTCATTGTGCCATTATAATTTGAAATATTTGGCGTCAGTCAGGATCGAACCCGGTTCCCCCGATTCGCGACCAGACACTCAGGCACGCGGCCACGAGACCCCATTATGAACCTTGAGAAAATATCGCATATAACAAAATAAACTAAAATTATGAAATTTAACATATACTGAAAAGGGTAAAGAAGCAATATTAATTTTTTTTTGTATATATTAAATTGTATAAATAATTAATAAAGTTCTGTTTAATAATTTATGTATATCAAATAATGTTTTTATAAAAGCTCTCTCTATTAGGAAAATGTCCAAAATTAGTACCAATTTTATTTTATACTGTTGTTTGACTTTTTTAGATATTCCCAGTATTTCAATGATAAATCTCAAAAATGTCTCTCTAGGTATTAGCGTTACATTAAAAATTTCTAATTAAATTAAACATTCTACTAAAATGACATATTTAGTATGGGACCCATGGGTCTTATTATTAACATAATTTATTTAAAATTAGGGTTACGGCAAAGTAATTATGAAGTCATTACAAATATATGCTTTACATATTTTTAATAAAATTGTAATACATATATGAGCACTCCTACTACATTGACATTATGTCATTTAAGAAATATATGGCGCCCGATAAATTTTGACTTCCTGTGTATAATACAGATATTTTATTTTATAAGTATTACACTCTAAGAAATATCGTCTGTGTAAAGTAACCAAATCGATTGGTGAAGTAATTTAGTGTTAATTTTAACACTTAAATAAGTACATTTTTCGTCCGTGTTAAAAATACGGTTTAGTTAAATTTTGTCCGTGTTATTTTAATAAATTTCAAATATGTTAACCACATATGGAGTAAATGAGATATATTACTCAAAAATATGGTTACTTTTAATTACCAACAGTTTTTTGAGTTACTTATGCTCAGCTTAGTGTACATTTGCACAATACGGTGCTGCAAACACACTATAATTCGTTAAAAGTAAAATAACTCAACGCTGTTAACATGACGAGTATTTACTACAAGCAGCGATCAAATCAGTACCAAAGTGTGGATTGTACAACTGTGATATGTGATATACGTATTCTTGGTATGATCTGTGAGATGTTTATTGCTACAAAAGTGTTATTACATACTTCAAAATGAGTATACAATATACCATGATATAAAAATGATTAGTTCTAAATTAATTTCATGTGTTTTTTTTTAATACCAACTAATTTCCTCGTGCAAGAAATTATTGAGTCTATGGATACAATATATTTTGTTTAAACTCTATAACCACTAAAATTGCAAAATTAGATGTGTCTGAAATGACTTTAATATTTTTAAATATTTGTTTGTAAAAAGAACCATATATGAAACGCTTTCATGTTCCGAGTTCCGATGGAAATTATATTATTAACATAATTTTGTACAACAAAGATATTAGCCAAATATAAAATTTATTCACTTATGTATTTTTTGATATAATAAAATTATATTATTTATATTTCAATGATATCCTTATTTACCTTATTTAACACATATTCTGTAAAAAAATTACTCAAATACGAGTAAATGAATACACCAAGAGGTGCTACTGAAACGCGTACTTTACACTATTTAGTGTAGAAGGTAATTAACTCGTACATTTAGTTAAAATACGAATTGCAGTGTAAATTTTAACACGCACTAATATTTTTAACTAGAAATTTTGTGTTAAATATTAAACCAGTTTCCAGTGTACTTTTTAACCAAACAGATACTTTGTTAAAATTACACGTAATCTGGTGGACCTCCTGGAACCAATTTTAGTGTTCAAATTGGTTAAAAATTTCTTAGAGTGTATCACTTCGGTCTAATGCGAGGTATTATGGGGCAAAAGTTACTATATTAGGGAACAATTTTACTTTTTATACTGGTATTTTTGTAACATATGAATCCTGAATGAATGAATCATTATATAACGATGGAAGATTTGTGAAAAATGCATGGACCCCAGGACCTTCGTTTGGTACAGTATTCGCATGAGTTCAAGTCCCGGTGTAGTCTATGAATTTTTCACAAACATCTTTCTTCATTATCGTGTAACTCTTACATACATACATATACATATATTTGCAAAAAGTATTTTTTTATTTATATGATAAATTCCAACAACTAGTTTTTAACCAATCATGATACAAAACACTTGAAAATTCAACCAATGGGAACAGTATTATACTGATAAAACTCCGTAAGTAAATAAGCAGTTGTTAGTTAGTGTGGCAGTTAATTAATATTTCAAGTTTATAAATAAAATGATAATAATTAAATTGTTTCATTTTGCGTTGTCTTTGGAATTTATCTCACCAAATACCACACGACCTCTTTGATTTTCTCAGATAAACTTTTATTTTTAAGCACTCATTCTTTTTGCTTTTAAGCAAAATCACTCAAGCAAACCTCTCCTGCTTCGGAGTCGGGATTTACAATGCAGTTTGCTTTCGTGGTTGTTGTTAAGCAAAAAAGTTCGTGGAAAATAAAAATTTATCGACACACATCCATGCCTTAGTGGGATTCGAACCCAGAGCCTCGAGCGCACTGCTATGACTTATGAGGCGTTGCTCTAACCATTGAGCCACCGGAGCAGTAAAATGAAGATTAAATTTTTAATACCGGGATAGAATAGAATTCACTAATCTAAATACATACCTACATATTTACTTATGCTGGAAAGTGTATTGAATTCCTTTTCTATTGTTCTATTTATATTTTTCTTATAAAACGTTACTAATATTATTTTGAAATGATTAGTTTTTTGATAATGTCATTTATCTGTCAGTTACATACATTTGAATAACTGCGTTTTGTTTAATGCAAGTCTATAGAAAATTTAATAATCTTGAATTTTTATAATAACATTAATCTCGAAAAAATAACATTTAAAGGTATTTTTCGAAGAAAAACTATTTTGAGCTTCTAGTAAAGTTATCCGATTTTCACCAAAAGTCTAATGAGCTCTTTCCAATACAGAAAAACTTCGAAATACAAGATTTCAAAATTTTCTGAATGATAAGTATTTGAGTGGAGGATCCACACACACATGCACACATACACACAGACATCATCGTGAAAATGTTAAAATTGGATTCTAGGACCTTAAAACGTGGACATTTACCAAAATCTCGATATGCGATTTTTAGCACGATCTTTATATCTCCCTTACCAACGGTAGGGGAAGGTAAAAATAGTTATTTATGATATAAGTGTTAAAAGTGACATTTTATTTTGTGAGAAGGAAGTTTGGAACACGACGCGATGCGGAGTGACCCAAACCTTCGAACAAAATAAAATCACTTTTAACACGTATATCATACACTATTTTTTCTACAAACACTATTTTTTAATTTAAATTTGTATTTCTAATAATTTTTTGACATCCACTTTTAACACTAGTGTCAAAAGTAACAATGATCTGTCACTTTTAACACTGGTGTCATAAAATGACATTTTTAACGCTAAAAACAAACATTAAAAAGCCCACTTTTAATAGATTAGTAGAAAAAATGTATATTTCAAATTACCTAAATAAATAAAATAAATATATCATTACGGAATATTACCCATTGCAAGGTATGCCAGTCTGCTTTGTACACAGATTTCGGTAATGATAATGACATATTTGTATCGTGCGGGCGTTTACCAGGCATCACCTAACGGGCACATTGCTGGCTTATCAATTATGTGCCATTTAAAATTCGAATAATTTCTCTTTGGCGTAAGTTGGGATCGAACCCGGTTTCTCAGATTCGCGACCAGACACTCAGGCACGCCGCCACTAGACCTATACCTATTTTAAATTAATTTTGTTAAAATTATTAGTTCTTATAAAATTTGTTCCAGTATGTCGAATTAAAAAAATTACAAAATTAAAATGAAATTAATATCTCCCTTACATTATGTTCACATCTTCCAACTTTGGTCCACTTTACTTTCTTGCACTTTCCACCACTTGTCCGCACTTTAATTCTTTGCAGTATCACACACTAACACAGTCACAGTTCTATTCACATACCCTAAGTCACCCTGTACGCACTTTCTGTACTTTGCTCTATATTCCTGTCACTGTTGGGGGTCGGATTCGTATTCGGAACGATGTTGGCGCCACTGTCACTGCACCGTCCCGACGGTTCGAGCGCCAAGCACTAACTGAACGCCGCGACGAGATGATTCGAGATGCGGTGAATGCGCTCTGACGAATGTGGTAGAATGAAGGATGGTCATGGTCCAGCAGAAAATTTTGGTCAAGAACAAGAATTCGGATGAGGAATTGATTTTTGTCCGAAGTATCCGGGTTTTGGTCATCCTCATCAGTTTTTAACGTTATTATTATTCGTGTCCAAATCATATACATAATATAAATAATTAATATACAAGTCGCGAATCTGGGGAACCGGGTTCGATCCCGACCGACGCCAAATATTTCCAATTTTAAATGGCACAAAATTGATCCCTGTGGTGCACTCTCCACGCCACCAGTGAGTGCCCGTGAGGTGTCGCCTGGTAAGCGCCCGCACGGTGCAAATATTTCATCATTACCGCATCTGTGTACAAAGCAGATTGGCACACCCAGCAATGGGTAATAAGCCGTGATGATATATTTATTTATTTTATTTATTTAATATATAAAACATTACAACAAATATTTCTCACTCCGTAGATACTGAAGTGACCGATTTTCGGTAGCGAAATACCGCATCCGGACCGCATGGAGTGAGTTACCCAGTGGCGGATTTAGCAATTTAATTTTGAGCCCTCACCCCTTAATAATTTTATTTTGAAGGTTATGTACATATAGTTGCAAAACCTTGAAAAATATTAAACACTACAAAAATTAGAACGGAAAGTAAAATTTTTTGAAAAAACGTAGGAATAAATTCCTATGAAATGAATGTACTTAAAATTAAAGTATTTTTGAAAATTTGCAAGCGAAAATGTCACATTTTTTGCAAATACTGCCTAAAAACTAATAATCATTTTATCGTAAAAACAATTCTAACAGAGATAAGATATCTATTTACATTACATTATACAGGATGTAAATGAAAGGGCATGTATACACACACACACACACACACACACACACATTTAATATTAATATAGTTTTTCATTAAAACCTGTTATGCGCTTCAAGTAAAGAGTCACTTCCGGTTATCCAATTTTACCCAAAATCTAATTAACTCTTCATATGAATGCAAAAAGCTTAAATACGGAGAATAGAAATATTTGGAAGTTTGTTACAAGAGTTATCGTGGACGAAAAAATCGTCACACACACACACACACACACACACACACACACACACACACACACACACACACACACAACATCGTAAAAATAGTAAAAACGTATTGTGGGGGCCCTAATTCGTGCTTATTTACTGAAAACTCACCATCGAATTTTTGGCACGATTACATTACCTCCCTTACCTACGGTATGACGGGAGGTAAAAACGCTTGTAGTGTGTATATCCTACCTTGTCTGCGAAATCCTTTAGCGCCCTTGAGATTATCCTGTCTAACTGCCTATGCCACTTGCCTCTCGGAACATTAAAGAGATATTTCCTAATCGAATTTTCCTTCCATTACTAGTCACCATGGTTTTGTAAACATAATTGTGCATTGCGAGGTACTTGCAGTAGTTGAATTTTGATGCACTTCCCCATAATAGTATCATGTCAACTAGTGAAATTTCAAGCGATGGTCCATCGCGTTTTTCAATTTTCCCAAAAAAATATCAAACTTTTAAAAAATTCCACTGTCAATTGATAACAGACTACTTACACCTGTCAATTAAAACAAATGAAAATTGAAGTGGGCAACAGAAGGGTGATCTGTAATAACGGCTCATGGCTATATTTGAATCCATGACAAATAAAAAACGTTTTTTCTCTCTTATAAGTCCGGTTTTATAAACGGCAGTTAAATTTACTTCGCATGCAAATAAAATGTATTCGTAAATTGTTATAATAATTCAGAAGATATTGATGAATGAAGAATAAGTGGCGAAGGATCAATGTAATAAAAATTGTTAGAAATGTTCAACCACCATTTTTATTTCACAATATGAGGACGTGTTACTTTTCGATGCAATCATTATCAGCTCTAACAATGATTGTAAAATGAATTTTGATAAAAATGAGGTGTAGCAAAAAAAAATTAACATATTTTTTTTTTCTTCTGAAATTCGAATAAGTACATTCTACAGTATTATTACATATGATTTTCTGTTCAAATTTTTGTATATATTAAGCACAGTAGCAGTTGAAAAATATACTTTTTGAATTGGCGCCAAATTAGACCACCTGTGACGTCAGAAAGACACTAGCCAATGACAAAACTGGAAAGATGATGAAAGAAAAAAACAAATGTATCATACATCAACGTCAATGATTGCTTTAATGACAACTGTGTGACATAAGGTCTGACTTATAGTGCAGCGTGATTTTTGGTTCTTTAACGTATTTCTTAGTTATTTATTATTATATTATAGCGTTATATTTCATAGTTAAATGCTCAGTATTATAAAAGATGGAGAAGTAAAGCACTAGCAAAATAAAATTTACTCCTGAAGTAAAATAGTTTATTCCAGAGATTTTCCTAAAACCAGAATAAAAATACTAAGTAAATCTACAGAATAAATTACTCCACCGATGTTCGAGGAAGCAAATTTTATTCTGTAAAATAAATTTGACACATGTCAACATTAATTAAATTAAATTCATTATAAATTTCATCCCATGTATTATTTTTACATTTATTTATCTCCATGTTTACTTTATCTATTTCTGAGTAATTTTTTCCCAGTTCTCTCTTTTTTCCATTTTAGTTGACACCTGACACTTTATTTTCTATTTTGACATTTGGATTTATTTCGTGTCAGGAACATACAGAATACAATATAATTAAAACATATAAAATATATTCCTGCGACACATTGTTTGGAATAGATCTTTGTCAGTTGGAGATTGACATTGTCGTCAGTAGTGGTCTTAAGAAATACCGTCTAGTAATGTTTTATCCTGGATTTATCAATCTCTCATATGCTCCAATAGTGCAAAGATTAGCCGGTATAAGAAACCGTAGCCTGAGTGCATCATTTTCCAGCTAAAAAATTAAATGTATTCAATAGTTCGTATTTAATTATAAAAATATTTATATTTACAACCATTTCATTCTTCTTTCTTCGTTTTGAGGCACTACTAGAAATATTTTTCTCTATTATCAGTTTTTTTACAACCATGTTTGATTATTTCCAAATACAAAAATCTGATGTGGCCAGCACATTACCTTCCGTCAGTTCTATGTATTTTGTACAAATTTCATACGGAAAGTTCCTTGCTAAATTAAATATTCTATTTCTTGTACATTACCTTCCCGCAGTTGCATGTATTTTATGCAAATTTCATACAGAAAATTATTATTTTGTGACGTTTTCTATATACAGTGTAATGTATCTGCAGAAATAAAAGATTTATTATTATAATTTTTTGTACATTACCTTAAAGCAGTTGTATGCATTTTATATAAATTCCATACAGAAAGCAAAAGATCCTATATTTCCAGTAAAATTATAAGAGAAACACACTGTCAATTTCACTTGACACTGACATCTTTCAATCAGAATTTTCTTAATATAGTAGTTGTTTCCATAGCTATGGCTACTTTATGAAATTTAATTTCTTTATAATTTTTTTAACTCTATATCCATTTAATATTAAGTATAGAATGCAGTCAAATCGTATAGAGAATAAAATATTCTTTAATATTTATAATAACATCAAATGTGAAAAAATTATATTTAACATAGTTTTTTCAAGAAAAACTGTTAAAATCTTCAAATGATGGTACTTCCGGTTGACCAATTGTAACCAAAATCTAATCAGCTCTTCATATGGATGTAACGAAGAAGTATACGAAAAAATTATAATTTTTGAAACTGTAGTATTAGAGTTATCGCAGACGAAAATTTTGTTACACACACACACACACACACACACATCCACACACACACACACACATACAGACATCATCGTAAAAATAGTAAATTCGTATTCTAGGGACCCTAAAACGTGCTTATTGATTAAAAACTCATCATCGAATTTTTTGACCAAAGACAATACCTTCCTTACCTAAAGGTGACGGAAGGTAAAAATCAGTAGTACTTGACAGCTGTCATGACTGTCACTCGTTTAAATTCCGTCGGTGGCAAATGTAAGCCACACCCTCATTGGGTAGGTCCTTTCGAACGTCTTCAGACGAAAGGGGAAGCGGAAATTCACACACACACACACACACACACACACACACACACACACACACCCACACACACACCCACGCACACGCACAGACATCATCGTGAAAATGTTGAAATTGGCTTCTAGGGACCCTAAAACGTGAACATTTACGAAAACCTCGATATGCGATTTTTAGCACGATCCCTATACCTCCCTACCAAAGGTACTGGGAGGTAAAAATGTGATAATGGCATACTGGCTCATTCGGATAGTTTACAATTATTGTGAATAGACGTGTGATTTAATAATTAAGGCATTTAAAGCTTTTAATTAAAAAAATGTTTTGCACGAAATTATAACAATAGCTTCAATTTATTTATTTATTACCAAAATCAAAGAATTTCATTTTCATCGTCGATTCATAATCGATTCTTTTTAAAATTTTTCCTTTAAACGTGGTGTCACAATACTATTAAATCATTTTTAATATCACTCTTTAATACAGTATTTTAAATGTTACACAAAATGCAATGCACATTTTTCATTCACTTGGTTTTCATGAAAATTTTATACTCCTTTCTTTTTTGCCATTTCTCCGTTTGAATTTATTTGCTTAAATTTTCATTATATTCAATTCTGTGTCTGGTACACTTACATTTCCATTTAGTTTATTACAATTGGAAATTTCATTTTATCTGGTAAAAACTAGGTGTTCTTCCATTGAGTAAAATTGTACTCGACTCGTACTATACGGTTTAATTTCTAACCAGTTTGTGGGCGTATAACTGTGAAAAACAAGCAAAAATACTCAAGAAAAAAGTGAAACACCTGTGACCAGGCTACGAAGAGAATTTAATTATCATTCTTTTTTGTTCATTTGTTCCTTTGACAGCTTCAGCTGCAATTTAATGGCGTTAGTCGGTTGTCAATCCACAGCCTGAAATATGTTAATTGGTATTACTGATTTAACTAGCGCCTGATGGCTAAATGTCAAGAAGATGACGAATTATAGATCAGATAATTAATTTAATAGATTATGGTCACGTAAAATAGAATATTAAGTGTTGATGACGTTTATAGTGGGATTAGAAAACTGACATTAATTCTTAGTCTTTTTCATGGCGGTTAGTAACGATATCGAGAGGTAAATCGAAAACTGATATGGCCAGCACACAACCTCCCATCAATTCCATGTTTAAAATAGAAATGAGCTTTAAATAAAGTATCACTTCCAATTGATCGTTTGTAAACAAAATCTAATTTGTTGTTCCATTAAATAGAAAAGTTTGTAATACGAAATTTTGGATTATATTATATTATGTTTCTCCTCGAAAATCTGTTAAGAGCTCCAAATTAAGTACCACTTCCGGTTTATCATATAAGTATAGTCAAAATCTAATATGTTGTTTCAGGTTATACACTAGTTTTAAATACCAAATTATATAAGTTTTGGATCATTTTTTAATATATTTTTTGAAGAAAATCTGTTTATAGCTTTCTTTAAAGTACTACTTCCGGTTTATCAATCTTAGAAAAAATCTAATATGTCGTTCTCATTAATATAATAGTCGTCAATACCAAATTTAAAATTTTTTGGATTGTATCAATATATTCTTCACGAAAATATGTTCAGAGCTTAAATAAAGTATCACTTACGGTTTATCAATTTTAGCCAAAATCTAATATGTTGCTCTCCGTCATATAAAAGTCTTAAACACCAAATGTGGCAAGTTTTGGAATATATCATAATATATTTTTCACGAAAATCTGTTCAGAGCTTCAAGTAAAGTATCACTCCGGTTCATTAATTTTAGCCAAAATCTAATATGTTATTCCCCTTGATATGAAAGTCTTAAATACTAAAATTGAAAGGTTTATATTTTAATATAATTTTTATTTCATTACACACACGCACACACACGCACGCACATCATCGTAAAAATAGTAAAAACGTGTTGTTGGGACCCTAATTCGTGCTTATTTACTGAAAACTCACCATCGAATTTTTGGACCGATAACATTACCTCCCTTACCTTCGGTATGACGGGAGGTAAAAATATTCGCTGTTATGGTATTTTTAATCCAAATTGGTCTAATTTTTTTGTGCTTCTTCAGAACACAGTAATTTCTTAAATTATACGGTAATTACATTCTTGGAAATCTCTTGTAGAGCGAAAATTTAGATTTTATTCAAAATATAACATAATATAAATAAAGAAAAATCTCACAAATGTTTCGTTTATTTAGTACAAAATATTACTATATAATAGTTGTATATTTATGTATTAAGGGCATAATTAAAATATTGCAGCACACGGGAATGTTTAAAGCTCGGCGCGTAGCGTAGACCTTTAATTTTCCGATTTTTTTTATCTTGATTATGTCCATGGTACATACAAAGCTTTATTTTATTTTGGTTCTCGAAATTGACGCATACAAGAGATATATTTGTATATTCGTTATCGTTGTGCTGGCGTTGTGAATTTTAATTATGCTGCTAAATTGTTGGCGTTGCTATATTGTTTGTTATAAACAATGTTGATTCAGTGTTAAACAAAAATGACAGATATTGGTTATTCCAAATAGATATCGAATGAATGAGGTTGCACTGGGCTAGTTATTCGTAGTTCTACAGAAGGCAAAAGACGTATACCAGAAAGAATACGAAAGTTTTGCAAGTGGCGGTGCTCAAAAAATGTGATTTATCGAATTTGTTGTGTTGTCTGACATTTATCCAAAAACCACGATTTTGATATGTTTGTATAGCTGTTGCCTGGCAACTTTAGAGGCCCACGGGCAATAAAAGCCAAATTACGCCCGCTTTTGAAGGCGAATAAACAAATTTATGATTCCACAATAAAATAAATACTTTAAAAGTGCGTCAAGGAAATGTTCGACGCTTATTAGATAACATAAATGCAACACAAGTATATTGCAGGAATATTATTGCGATTATTATTGTCTGGTCGCGAATCTGGGGAACCGGGTTTGATCCCGACCGATGCCAAATATTTTCGAATTTTAAATGGCACAAAATTGACCCCTGTAGTGCACTCTCCACGCCATCAATGAGTGCCCGTGAGGTGACGCCTGGTAAACGCCCGTACGGTACAAATATGTCATCATTACCGAAATCTGTGTATAAAACAGATTGGCACACCCAGCAATGGGTAATAAGCCGTGATCATATAATTTATCATTTTAAAAATCACTTAAAAAAATTAACAAAAAACTAATCTATTTCTGTTTTGTATTATTGGTGAGATTTTATTTTGTTACAATTTATTTTTCTTATTTTATATTCTCGTATATTGACAAACATTCTGTCCTCTGTTGTTAATATCTTAATTTATTATCTTAAATATATTACGCTGATAACCGCTGTTGAAAATAAATCAAATGTTAAAAAAAGTGGAAAGAATTTATTGTAATGTGAGAAGAGCAACGAAGTGCACTTGACATGAATAATTTATGATTTTAGATAAGATTTATTTAAAATAGAAAAACGAGAAAAAAGCTAGGTTCAAATAAATGAATATGGATGGGAATCAAATTAAACTAAATGATATACATGCTTTTAAAAATTCCTTTCCATTAAAAATGGTGAAACCTTTTAAAGTTAATTTCGAAAGGCCTAATGGACTAAATGATGGATTCTTCTTCTTCCTTGTTCTTAGGTCTGCCTTTTAGGCAACATATCTGTCATAAGGCAACAACACTTGAGTGACAACACAGCCATTAGATGGAATACGATTCTATAAAACCATCAATTACTGAGTTGACATGCAGTTTTTAAAACCGTTTTGATACTGTGTACAAGGCGTTTTTAAAACTAATAACGTTTTGAACATGGTTTTAAAAACTGAATTTAAACTCAGTAAATGTCTGCTCATCCTTATTTTACTCTTGTGCCTCAGTGTCTGGCCGCGAATCTGTAGACCTGGTTTCGATCTCAACCAACGGCAAAATTATTTTTCTAATTTCAAATAGCACAACGGTGATTTCTGTAGAGCTTTGGTCAATACTAAGACTAGTTTTGGTCTTAGTCTTTTATCAAGACCAAGACTCGAGACAAGACTTTTATGGAAAATCAAGACCAAGACTCAAGGCAAGACTTTTGACTTAATTATATTTTATTTTTTAAATAATTTATTTGTTATATGGAATCTCATTTCACATAATTACCTAATGTTACTATTAAAGAAAATATATTGCGTGCTTTTAAGTGGGTGATGACCTTGAAGATTAACAAACGTCCCAAAGCAACTACAACTCTACTATACTAATAATTAAATAAATAAATATATCATCACGGTGTATTATCCATTGCTGGGTGTGCCAATCTGCTTAGTACGCAGATTTCGGCAATGATGATGACATATTTATACTGTGCGGGCGTTTACCAAGCGTCACCTCACGGGCACTTATTGCTGGCGTAGAGAGTGCACCACAGGGGTCCATTTTGTGCCATTTAAAATTCGAAATATTTGGCGTCGGTCGGGATCGAACCCGGTTCTCCAGATTCGCGACCTGACACTCAGGCACGCGGCCACGAGACCCCATATACTAATAAATCTTAATACAACTCACTGAATACCGCCCATATGAAAAAAATAATTTTTTCTACAGTCTATATACAAAGTAGCCATTTGCGCTCTCTTTTGTCAACGCAAAATGTCACTTTGCCGCTCTAGAGCGACAAAGTAGAAAAAACGCTCGCTCCTCAAATTTCTAACTATACAATGTTGAGAAATGTTACTTGGCTACATTCTTAATGGAAACGTTTAGTCAGGAATTAATGACACTGTAGTTACACATTACCCACTTAAGTCAATCTGACATAACTGCTCTGTTGGTATGTTATATAACCAAACAAAATGCCGCACTGCAGTGAAAATAAAATAGGGCATTCATTTACAAAAACGAAAGTATAAAATGCTTAGATTAGATTGAAGCAATAGCTCAAGAAGAATGGAAAATACCGATAAATAAAAATAAATAAAAAATAAATTTTTGTTATGGTGGAGGACCTCATTGTAGCGACTGTAGAAAAAATCTTGTGTGTGTTTCGAGCGCAAATGGACATTGTCGATTTCGAGAGAATGCCAACCTCTCAATCGACAATGTCCCATTTTGCGCTCTTAATACACAAATAGCTATTGTGTCTACTTTGAGTAAAATAAATAAATAAATCTTAGGTCTGTTGTGATTGAATTCTTCATTTTAATAAATTATGCCCGGTTGCAGAAACGTTCATCAACGCACAACGCCTTGTTCAGTTCGCGGTTCATCAAAATGAAGAAATTCGAATCTGTTTCCTTGGTCTTATGACATTAAAATCATTGATGTCAAAAAATCGCGTTGCATTTGTTCGTTTTGATGAACCGCTAACTGAACAAGGCATTGCGCTTTGTTGAACGTTTCGGCAACCGGGAATTAGTCTTCTTCATATATTTACGTTGTTTACAAATGCCCGACTTGTCACGAGAATTTCTTATGGTTTCGTACTTGTAAAATGAAGATAAACCAAATTTTCATTCACTTGAAGTGCCTTCTTCCTTCTCATCTATTACGACTTTAACTGCATTATCAACGATAACTAAATCTGTATTCGATTTATCGCGTATAAAATCAACTAACACACGATACATAGAAGCGTCGATGTGCGCATGCGTTATTCTAACATAATTATGTCGAGACTTTTGATTCAAGACCAAGGCCCAGTTGCATAAAACATTGTTAACTTTAAACACGTTGTTAACTTTGACAAGGCTTATTTTCCAATGTATTTTTGATACGTATCCATGGTTACAATATGCAGTTAAATACATGATTAGCTAACAACGTTTTATGCAACTGGCCCCAAGACTACAAGTAGCAAGACCAAGACTTAGTATTCGATACCCAGGCAAGACCAAGACAAGACTTGCGAAAGCAAGACAAAGCGAGACCAAGACCAAGACTATTTCAGTCTTGGTCTTGGTCTCGACATTCCGAAGTATTAGACTTCTGTGGTGAACTCTCCACGCCAGAGTGGTGTGACGCCTGGTAAATTCTGGCACGGTACGAATATGTCATCGTCATTACCCATATCTGTGTACAAAGCAGATTGGCACACCCAACAATGGGTATCTACCGTGACGATATATTTAATAGTTATATAAATAAATAAATGTATCATCAAGCGTATTACCCATTGCTGGGTGTGCCAATCTGCTTTGTACACAGATGTCGGTATCGGTAATGATGATGACATATTTGTACCGTGCGGGCGTTTACCAGGCGTCACCTCACGGGAACACATTGATGGCGTAGAGAGTGCACCACAGGGATCAATTTTGTGCCATTTAAAATTTGACATTAATTTATAAGTATTTAAAAAAATTATACCTGTCTAAGAATTTTGAATGATGCTTGTTTGTCTTCCATAACTAACAAGTCATACTATGACAATATCATTTTTATTTACCGTTATTGAATTTAATAACTTAATATAGATTCAATGTATTATCAAATTCTCCAATTCATGTTCTAAGATTAATTGAAATAGATTTATCAAATACAATCACACCGAAATGTCATGAATGAAAAATCCACACTTTCTTAGAATACAGACTCTTTATTTTTTCTTTCGTCATCACGCATGGTATACAACGATTAAACGACTGATAACCAAAAAATGTTGACTTCAAAAAGAGTAAAAAATTGCATTAATAATTTGAATAGCCGCAGGGACAGGTTACAAACTTGATTTACACAGCCGAAATTAAAATCTTTCTTCGAAAGAGTTAAACATACATTAGCTATAAGATATAATTTAGTAACAAAAACCGCTCCCGGTAAATTCTTTTGCTCTTCTTATGATTCCAGTCGATTCACCAATTATTAGAATCATATCAATTAATTCGTTCTTCGTAAACATTTCAAAATGTTTTTTTTTTGTTTACAAAATAAGTTAAATTAAGTAACAAACAAATGTATACTTTTTTGACATTAATTTAATTGTTTTACATTGTTACGTTTTGTTTATTTTCACATAGCCACCTATAATATTTGTAATATTATTTCTAATATTTCTAAATTATCTCATTTTTCTCGAAATTTTTCAAATACATTTAAAAAAAAAAATAATAAATCGTTGAAAAGAGAAAAAAGTGGCGGTTTCTATTTTATTAAAATAATTATAGGTTGCCATTTGAAAAATAAAAGTTGATAGTCGTATCTTGTAAACCTGACTTTATAAAAAATATCTACATCTGCCATCATATAGTATATGTAAAATAATAAAACTTTTATATGAGCCATTTTTTTCTATTACTTATAATAAAAAAAGTTAAAGGGGGGGCCGTCTTCCCAGACTCACCCTGTATATCCTTAAAAAAATTTACAGTATTTTTGAAACACCCTGTATAATTGGAAAATGCTGTAAGATTAAATTAAATCTGCAGAATAAAATATATAATCATGTTGACAAAAACGACCCACAGTTGGAAAAATAAAGTTCTAACTCATATGTGAGCTTTCTCAGGCAAAAATTTAAATGTTTTTAATTACACAAAACATGAAGAAACAATTAGAGAATAAGCAAAACTAGACTCCATAACATTACAACAACTGAGGCAGCCACATTTCATAAACTTTGAATCCACAGCGACTTACTAACTTGGCAAGTCTAATTTGCTATTACACCCGTAGTCGTAGCGAAGTAAAAGTAGCGTACTGTTCTCGCTTTTGTAATTATTAAGTGTAACTACCAACATAACTTCTGCTCTGTAAACACATATTTTGTCGTAATTCGAGAAATGTGCTGTCAAATTGCATGACACACACGAACTTATAGACATCGAGTAAATACAACTAATTTAATTGCTGAAAATACGGATTTTGTTTGAACACGAGAATGCTTCCAAATATAGAAATGCTTTGCTGTCATTTTCAAACCAGAAAAGTTGAAAAGTGTGCTTAAAATTCTGGTTTAGTATTTCATTATTTGCTTGAATTTATATAACGAAGTATTTTTACTTCAAATTTATTTTAATAATCCGAAGAATGAACTTTGTAAAGAATATTTAAATCTCAACTTAAAACCTTTCAACTAGTATATTAAAAAGTACAATAATTATTTTTCAGTCAATTACACTTGAGCGATTTTAAAAATATGTACCAATTTTTTTTTAATTCCGTTAAGAGCTTTGAAAAGCACCTCTTCCGATTGATCAATTATAACCGAAAAACTAATCACCTCTTCACTCGAGGTGGAAACTGTAATTATCAAATATTGGAATTTTTAAAATTACAGAACTGTAATTATTACAGCGTAAAATAACGACGTCCACACATACATAAACAATAATATATATATACAGGGCGTTAACCGCGACACCGGATCATAGAAATTAACATGTAAATCATACTTTTGTGATAGGGTTTTGCAAGGCAACGGCTTTTAAGGTATTAAGTATTGTTATAAATTTTATTATAAATTATTATAATACAAAATAAAACAATACAAAAACATAGAGTTAACTTTAAATCAATGAATAATAATTTGATTTGAACGTCAACGCCACTGGGTAAATATTAACACAGAGGGCAGTGTAGTAGATAATTAGATATCTGTAATTCAACGATATATGTCATTATTATTTAAGTGTATTAGAAACTAATGCCAGTATGTACGTACATCTGTCACACCACATAAAGTAAATAGACATAGGTTAAATAATCTTTCTCTTTCTAGTTAGGTACTGCTATAAAGTGATGTGTATTCTTTCTTCGAACAAATGACCTTGAATAGTTATCTATGGTGAATAATAGTATATATGCATACATAACATAATATCAGGAGGACATTTGTTATTTATTTATCGTTTCTATATTTTTAAAATTTTCTTCATTTTTATTTATTATGGCATCTCGTGGCCGCGTGCCTGAGTTCCTGGCCGCGAATCTGGGGAACCGGGTTCGATCCCGACCGGCCAAATATTTGAAATTTTAAATAGCACAACATTGACTCCTGTGGTGCACTCTCCACGCCAGCAATGAGTGTCCGTGAAGTGACGCATGATAAACGCCCACACGGTACAAATGTCATCATCATTACCGAAATCTGCGTACAAAGCAGATTGGCACGCTCAGCAATGGGTAATATGTCGTGGTGATATATTTATTTATTATTTATTCCAAAAACTTCATTAAATATTGATGTATGAAAGCCAATTATTTCAAGAATAGGTACAAAAATTTACCGATTTCGTGTCTCTTAGTTTTTTAAGTTGCACAAATTTTTGAGTACCTTGCATATTATCTTGATGAAGCATGAGATATACTTATCAATTTGTTTATATATATATATATATATATATATATATATATATATATATATATATATATATATATATACTTGCATATCTTTGCTTAGTTCATTATTTGGAATTGTCACAATGATGTATGTGTTATCCCTATTATATTTAGAGCTTTATGTATTGGGAGTGGATAATTAATTAGACTCAATATCTAGGGTTTCTTAATCAGTTTATCTTAAATGAGATTATCCGAAATCTGTTACGAGTTACGAGTAAACACACAATATACTTATTTGTCAATTAGGATACAATATATTTAATAGGTTCAAATGTAATTGACATTATATTGCTATAATAACATTCTGAAACTAACTAGATTATTATGTTCTAAGATAAATATATAAAATTAAAAACAAAATGTGTCTTTTATAATTATAATACATAAGAATACAGAAGGAAGATGCATCGTATATTATTGAACAAGTTTTGTAAACGTGTCGCTTTAGTCACGAGTTTTGTATATAAAAAATCTGATGTAGCCAGCACATTACCTTTCGTCAGTTCTATGTATTTTGTATAAATGTCGTATAGAAAGTTCCTTGTAAAATATTATATTTCTTGTACATTACCTTAAGGCAGTTGTGTGTATTTTATACAAATTCCATACAGAAAGTTTGTAGCAAAAGATCCTATATTTTCAGTAAAATTATAACAGAAACATATTGTCAATTGCACCTGACACTGACACATTTCAATCAGAATTTTCTTAATATACATAGTAGCTGTTTCCATAGTTATAGCATAGCTAGCTCATATAATATTTAATATCTTTATAATTTTTTAACTCTATATTCATTTAATATGAAGTATAAAATGCATTCAAATCGTATAGAGAATAAAATATTCTTTAATATTTACAAAAACATTAAATGTGAAAACATGATATTTAACATCGTTTTTTCAAGAAAAACTGTTATAACCAAAATCTAATCAGCTCTTCATATGGATGTAACGAAGAAGAATACGAAAGAATTTTAATTTTTGGAATTGTAGTATTAGAGTTATCGCAGGCGAAAATATTGTCACACACACACACACACACACACACACACACACACACACACACACACACACACACATACACACACACACACACATATATATATATATATATATATATATATATATATATATATATATATATATATATATATATATATATATATATATATATATATATATATATATATATATATATATATATATATAGACATCATCGTAAAAATAGTAAAAACGTATTCTTAGGACCCTACAACGTGCTTATTAATCAAAACTCACCACTGAATTTTTTGACCTAGGTTAATACCTTCCTTACTACCTAAAGGTAACGGAAGGTAATAAGTTTAAATTTAAGTGTTAGTAGGGCAACTGGGCATAAGAGCTCTCAATTCTGTCGTACTGTAAAGTAATTCAAAAGTGTTTTTATTTTATATTATATAAAAACAAATGTACCGGGTGTATAAATTAATTCAAGCCCATATGTTGTTATTAACTTTTTACAAAGGCAAGATAATAATATCCATTGTGCATAATTTATCCAATGGAAATCAATTAATAAGTTGGCAAACACATTGATTGAGTCTGATAGAGGTCAGTAATCCGTATAAGCAATTGAAAAGCGACTATATTATGATGCGTTATTGTTTGTTTTAATTGCACATCAAATTTGGCCGTTTTCTATACGTATATCGATCATTAACCCCGTTCAACACAAATCAGTGCACATGTCCAATATCAGTAAATGAATAGGATTTGGTTTTTTCTTTATTGTCTTTCATTATTTTGTTGGGACGTGATATTACACATACACAGAGTGGCTATAATGTTTTGGGACTTTCCTTATACATAAGACGAAAGCCCTTATATCATCAAAATCATAATTTATTTTTCAATATATATATATATATATATATATATATATATATATATATATATATATATATATATATATATATATATATATATATAAAATAAGGGTGTACAAAATTTAAATTTCAAAAGTTTACCCGCTTTCATACACCAACACTAGTTCTTACTTAGCATGCGCTAAAAACAGAAACAATTATAACCTGTATTTCTAATCATCATAAAAACATGTGATTTTTATACAAATTTTACTTTTTGACAAAATTTAAACAATCATCGTAGTTTATCAGCATCAACATACTGTGATAAAACAAAAACAATGTTACAACATATACGACAAATATCTTTCTATGTTTAAGTGTACTTATTTTTCAAAATTACTTCATGTTAATTAGTCCTGAGGAAGCCTTAAATAAAAGGCGAAAGCTTGACTAAATTCGCAAAGAATCAACATTTTTATTTAGGCCTAAATTTAACTAATCGACACAGTGACGATTACAGTTAACATATATATATATATATATATATATATATATATATATATATATATATATATATATATATATATTCATTATACATTCCACATAGCGCTTGGCGCAGTCTTCTAGTCGTCACAGTGTTCTGGAAGACTAAAACTGGTATGATGTTCAATACCTTCGTCTACGATGGTTTAAGTGCGTGCTACGTCGTCGTTTCAGCTTCAATTCTATTTTGGGGAAGGAGAATAGTCAGCCGAGACCAAATCAGAAGCATACGGAGGATGATGCAACATAGTGACATTATTGGAGGACAGACAAATTTTTTCTTTAAATCTTCGACGATAGGTAATCTACCATATATTGCTGTGATATGTTAAATTTAAGCCTTGGTGCAACTGGGCATGTCACCAGAAAATATTTCGCAACCTTTTTCAATCACCCAGTATATCCATAAGTTCTATAACTTTACTTTCCGAATAATCTTCTTAGATATAATTTAATTTGAAGGTATCGAAAATATTTCATAAATTACAAATCCTTGAAACTTTTGTAATCTCACAAGAATTGGAAATGTCATTTATCTTCTAATTTCGAACTTATTTGAATCCATCGATTTTAAATAAATTCATTGTTTTCTAACTGAGAGATTTAATTATATTTACTTTAGAACAAGTTTTCATTATTAACTTTATAGTTTACTAAAAAGGTCAACAGTTGTTGCATTGTAATTTTAACACAATAATAAAACAAAAATATTTGTATACACAACAAAATTTGCAGAAGAATATAACGCTGCAGAAATAGATATGTACAGGGTGGGGCAGAAAAACCTATCCGATTTCAAATCCCTTTTTCCCAGAAGAGGGAGCAGGTAGAGTAGTGGGGTAAAAACCGTTAGAAAGCCGGTTTTATGCCATTTGTCAGTAGTCAACATGCCTTGGTCTGGTGAACATCGTGCTTTTGTTATTGAGCGGTTTATCGAATGCGGCGGTTCGATAATTGCTACACAACGTGCTTTTCGAATTCATTTCGGACTCGGGCGTCATGATCCTGTTCCACATCACGCTACGATTAAAGTGTGGGTGTCAAATTTTAGACAGACGAGTTCAGCATTGAAAAAGAAGTCGCCTGGACGTCCCAGGACAGCAACAGGACCTGAAAACGTAGCCAATGTGAGAGCCGCGATTGAACGTTCCCCGCGTCGTTCGGCGCGAAAACATTCGCTCGCTTTGGCGATTTCCAACCGCAGTATTCGGCGCATTTTGCACCGGGACCTCAAAATGCATCCCTACAAAATGGTTGTTGCACAGGAATTAAGTGAAAGGGATTTTGAAACCCGTACGAACCTGTGTCGCGATCTCCGAGAACTCCCAAACGACGATGTTGTGCTCTTCACGGACGAAGCCCATTTTCACCTTTGTGGTGCCGTTAACAGGCAGAATTTTCGATATTGGAGTGACGAAAATCCTCGAGAAATCCATCAGGAACCCCTCCATAGCCCAAAAGTGACTGTGTGGTGTGCTCTTTCCCGCCTAGGCGTCTGGGGGCCTTACCTTTTTGAAGAAAATGGGCAAACCGTAACGGTCAACAGCGAGCGCTATTGTTTCATGCTGGAAAATTTTCTTAGACCCAAAATGGAAGAAAATGGCGTGGAAAATGTGTGGTTTCAACAGGATGGTGCAACCGCCCACACATCGCGACGATCAATGGACATTCTCAGGGAACTGTTTCCCGGTCGCCTCATTTCCCTGAGAGGTGATCTTGGCTGGCCGCCGCGCTCACCGGACCTCACTCCATGTGACTTCTTCCTTTGGGGTTACCTCAAATCGAAGGTTTACCAGCATCGACCAAGGACCCTTCTTGCTTTACGAAGGGAAATTGCTCGGGCAATTGAAGAAATACCTGTGGAAATGACGGTGAAAGTCATGGAAAGCTACCGCGAGCGCCTAAATCAGTGTATCCGCTCCCAAGGACGACATTTGAGTCATGTGCTTTTCAAAACTTAAATTTAAAAATGGCATAAAATTTACGATATGTTAATAAAAAAAATTTTGACACGTTGAGTGGTTTTAATTTTATAACGTTTTGAAATCGGATAGGTTTTTCTGCCCCACCCTGTACTTTGCGAGACTTGCCTACGGCTCGATATTACAAACTGTTTCCTCCGACTTTACCCTAATAATAGTGTGATACAATAATCACCCTTTATTTTTTATTTATTAATTCTTGTTAAACTTCCTGCCAAAACGTTTCTGTTTAAACTCATGTAACACTTGAATTTATTAAGCTTTATTTGAAATGTGTGTGACAGGAGATAGTGTTACGTTATTAACTTATGTTTCGTTTGGGATCAAAGTGTCTCCTTCATTTATTTCATGCAAACTCTAAAAGACGTAAATTGTGAACCAGCTCGGCGCTCATAAAAATCTACACTTAACGACCACGTAGGATATTTTATGTTTCAGTTTGTAAATGTTGGGATAATGATAATGAAGATGTTTTAAGGTTTATTGCTAAAAAGAAAAAAAAATGGAAGAAGTAGAAAATAACGTATGTCCCATAAGTTTTGACAAATATTTCAACATTTTTTTTTTTTTAAATAATGAATTACTTTAAGTCTTGTAATACTTCACATTTAACTGTTTCATAAGGAACAGAATAATAAACCTAAATTAAATAAAGAATACCGTGTCCTTCCACAAGGTGCAACAGTGCAACTTTCAGTGAGCATTGGGTTTTAGGCGACATTTATATCGGTTTCTCGTACATTTCTGAATTCTTGTATATTCTGCGTTGAAGTTCGTTTTCATTTTTGGGCTTCACAACCTCTATCGTAAACTTTTCGATATAAAAAGCAAGAGCCCAAAAACCTTCTATGGGACGTGTCTGGAGAAGGTTAGGTTGTTGATATACTCGATATACCTACTTAAAAAATCTGATGTAGCCAGCACATAACCTCTCGCCAGATATTTTACCTGGTTGCACGAATAAAACAATAGTTATTTATGATATAAGTGTTAAAAGTGACATTTTATTTTGTGAGAAGGAAGTTTGGAACACGACGCGATGCGGAGTGATCCAAACCTTCGAACAAAATAAAATCACTTTTAACACGTATATCATATACTATTTTTTCTACAAACACATTTATTTCATTTATATTTGTATTTGTAAAAAAATTTGACATATGCCAAACATGTCGATTTGTTGTTCCATTCGTCATTACCAAGGTAATTTACTTTTAACACTAGAATTAAAATATCGCATTTTTAATTGAAGGATGCCGTGTTAAAAATTCAATTTTTAATAGTGTTTGTAGAAAAAAATTTTTTAAATACAAATACATATATTCATGTCTCACTACAAAATAATTCTCACATATATTTGCAAAATCTATGGGATATTTTAATATAAATTATGTACAATACATACATTTTCTTTATATTCAATATCCTGAATTTTTTTCTACTTTCCTTTTCTTTTTCTTTTATTCGTCATTTTTCGCAAATTCCTTTTATATTCTTTTTTAGGTATATTCTTTTGCGTTGTTGACTTTTTATTTATTTTCATAATCTTCATAATGATGTACAAATATTTTTGACAGTGGCATACAAATATTTTTGACAGTGACATTATCTAAATCTATAGAAGATATAATAATGAATTTATATTTATCGAATAAAGAATTTAACGTTCTTTAATATAAGTATTTACATAAATTTTCGATAAATAATATTTAGATGATTTTTTTCTTGTAACTACTACTTCCGGTTGTCCAATTTTTACCAAAACTGACTCGACTCTTCTCATTATTGTTAGATTGAGGAATCCGTAGTTAAAAATGTTTTAAGTCTTATTTGAGAAATCGTGGATCCAACATGCACACACATCCACACAGACAAACACACACACACACACACACACACACACACACACACACACACACACACACACACACACACACATCATCGTAAAAATGTTATAATCGGATTCTAGGAACCTTAAAACGTGCTTATTCACTAAAATCTGGATATGAGATTTTTAGCATGAATCCAATACCTCTCTTAGCGAGAGGTAAAAATTGGAGTGAAAAGCCTTAGGGCAAGAGTAGTACATTATTTTTCATATTTATGTATATTAATTTAAATAGTTTCTGTTCTGTACTGTTATTATTCATCTTTATGTACATTAATTTAAATAGTTTCTGTTTCAAATTTTAACTGAATATTAAAGAGGCTATATACTTTTATATCCAGTAAAAAAATTGGAGTGACATGCCGTAGGGCAAGAGTAGTACACTATTTTTCATCTTTATGTACATTAATTTAAATAGTTTCTGTTTCAAATTTTAAATGAATATTAAGGAGGAAATATACATTTATATACAGTAAAAAAATTGGGGTGACAAGCCGTAGGGCAAAAGTAGTACATTATTTTTCATCTTTATGTACATTAATTTAAATAGTTTCTGTTTCAAATTTTAACTGAAAATTAAGGAGGCCATATGCTTTTACATCCAGTAAAAAAAATCTGATGTGACCAGCACATAACCTCTCGCCAGATATTTTACCTGGTTGTACGCATAAAAAATGTTAAGCAATTTGGAACGATTTAGTTGAACATCGTATTTTTTTTTTAATAAGCTTGACACGAAAAAAGTTAAACATATGGCCTTATAACAAAATCAAAATTAAGAATGCCTAATGTACTTTGAGCTTTAGCCCGGCTCGGCCTAAAGTCAGGCCTGATTTCGAGTCAATTTTCGAGCCGGGCTTGCTTTTTTTATCCTGGAGGCGATCTTCGAGTCTGGTTGCCGATTTTTTTCTCGAGTCGAGCCAAACCTCAACTCCGGACCCAGCTTGCTCCGAATACATCCCTATTGGAAGCAGTAATCCGATAAATGTAAAACTCAAATAGGTACTTTTCAATTTCTGAGAACATTTGCAAATCAAGGACTTAAAGAATATTATTTCTAACCACGGAATATTGTTCAATCTTACTTCTTTCATTGTTGGAAAATGTTTCTTATTTCGAATGAATTTTTTGTTAACCTATTATATAAATCAGTTAGATAAAATAATAAAAAATAGCCCCGAGCCCAGAAATACTTTGCGCCCTGGGCCCTTTTTCTTAAATCCGCACTGGCCGAGAGCCCGGATTTTTTCCAATATGGTGGCGCTCATTTAGTCACATGACGGCCTACCCCATACGCATCTAGTTATGTATACAGATTAATGGTCTGGTCCCGAATCTGGACACCTGAGTTCGATCCCGACGAAAATGTAATCATCAATACCGATATCTGCATATAAAGCAGATTGGCACACCCAGCAATGGGTAATATGCTGTGATGATATATTCGAGTATAAATGTTGGCTTCTTTATATCATAGTGTTTGTGTCACAAATTTATTTATTGGGTCATTTAGATAAAATCGTAGTTTAAGTTTCAAAAATATTGATTTATTTTCCGTCTATTTATCTTCTTTATAAGAGATAGTTTAAAGTTATTTCGTTCCTTAGAAACTAAACTGGGATATCAGAATTTACTTCACTTCTTTATAAAAATGTTACGAATGCTCCATTTAGTGAATTCATTACGTCATGTGTCAAAACTTTGTAAAAAATTGTTCTGTTTCCGCGAAAAGTTGAAAACAAGTTAAAATATAATGCTTGGAAGAATTCGCAAGCCTTCTTTTTCTTAGTTTTTTATGAGGAGCTATATTAATAACGAATTAGTGTCAAATTTAATAACAATACAGTATTATTTATTATTCTTTCAAAATATATTCAAATTAAAGAACTTTTTCTATTATAAAATTGTTAGGAAATATATTATGGACCTTAAGACATTTCATATGTCAAAGTAGCTGTCATAAATAAATATATAGTTATTAACGTCATAAGGCTGATATGTAGCAAATAACAGATGAGGTTGAATGTTATAAAATCGAGGCGATTGCCGAGATTTTATAATCAACCGTGTCCAGTATTTTTCATAATAACATAAAATATCTTCTTAAAATTCTATTTTCTATGGTATATTGACAGGTGACAGCTCTTCTTGACAATTTCATGATGCTGAGATTTTTTACCTTCCGTCACCTTTAGGTAAGGAAGGTATTGTCTTTGGTCAAAAAATTCGATGATGAGTTTTTACTCAATAAGCACGTTTTAGGGTCCCTAGAATACGAATTTACTATTTTTACGATGATGTCTGTATGTGTGTGTGTGTGTGTGTGTGTGTGTGTGTGGATGTGTGTGTGGATGTGTGTGTGTGTGTGTGTAACAAAATTTTCGTCTGCGATAACTCTAATACTACAGTTACAAAAATTATAATTTTTTCGTATACTTCTTCGTTACATCCATAGGAAGAGCTGATTAGATTTTGGTTACAATTGGTCAACCGGAAGTACCATCATTTGAAGATTTTAACAGTTTTTCTTGAAAAAACTATGTTAAATATAATTTTTTCACATTTGATGTTATTATAAATATTAAAGAATATTTTATTCTCTATACGATTTGACTGCATTTTATACTTAATATTAAATGGATATAGAGTTAAAAAATTATAAAGAAATTAAATTTCATAATGTAGCCATAGCTGTGGAAACAGCTACTATATTAAGAAAATTCTGATTGAAAGATGTCAGTGTCAATTGAAATTGACATAGTGTGTCTGTCTTATAATTTTACTGGAAATATAGGATCTTTTGCTTTGTGTATGGAATTTGTATAAAATACATACAACTGCTTTAAGGTAATGTACAAGAAATAATAATAATAATAATAATAATAATAATAAATCTTTTATTTCTGCAGATACATTACACTGTATATAGAAAACGTCACAAAATAATAATTTTCTGTATGAAATTTGCATAAAATACATGCATTTGCTGGAAGATAATGTACAAGAAATAGAATATGTATTTAATTTAGCAAGGAACTTTCCGTATGAAATTTGTACAAAATACATAGAACTGACGGAAGGTAATGTGCTGGCCACATCAGATTTTTTTAGGAACACATGATTTTTAATAATTGTACTGTTATAAAAAATAACGGCCGTGGCTGTTTTGATGCATATATCGGTTGAGCATACAGTACTGTTAAAGCACATTTAACAGTATGGTATTATGAAAAATATATTATCACGGCATGTAGCCTATTGCAGAGTTTGCAAAACTGTTTTATACACACATACAGATACAGTAATAATGATGACATATTCGTACCGTGCGAGCGTTTACCAGGCTTCACCACACGGGCACTCATGGCTACTGTGGAGAATGTATCACAGGAGTCACTTTGTGCCATGTCTTAATATCCTCGCTCTACGAGCTCGGATTTCAAACCGACATCTGCGGTAGTTATGATATACTTAACATTCCTAGGTATGTTAATAGGTATTGGGGCTAATTCTTTAACTCAATGGTTAATTTTTTATTACTGGTTGAATTTTTTAATCAATAAAGTACGTTGACATATAACAAAAAATCTGATGTGGCCAGCACATTACCTTCCGTCAGTTCTATGTATTTTGTACAAATTCCATACAGAAAGTTCTATATATTTCCAGGAAAATTATAACTCAAATATATTATGTAAATTGTACTTTGACACTGACATTTGTCAATCAGAATTTTCTTAATGTAGAAGATGTTTCCATGTTTGTAGCACAGCTGTCTGCTTTGTGAAATTTAATTTAATTTAAATTAAATTATATTTTTTTATAATTAACTCAATGTCCATTAAATATGAAGTATAAAATATAATCAAATAGATAATAAAATATTCTTAAATTTTTATAATAACATTAAATGTGAAAAAGTGATATTTAATAGGTTTTTTTCAAACTGTTAAAATTTTCAAATTACTGTACTTCCGGTCGACCAATTATAACCAAAACTAGTTCTTCATATGGATCTAAAGAAAACGAATACGCAAAAATTATAATTTTTGGAAAGGTGGTATTGGAGTTATGTGATCTGAAAAAATCGTCATACACACGCCTACATACATACATATATACAAACATACATACATCCATCCATACATACAGACATCATCGTAAAAATAGTAAAATCATATTCTAGGGACCCTAAAACGTGCTTGTTCATTAAATACTCATCATCGATTTTTTTGACCAAAGACAATACTTTCCTTACCTAAAAGTGACGGGAGGTAAAAACAGGATTTGTAGTTGTCAAATCAACATCTATTGGATAAAAAAATTTAACCAGTGAATTACAACTGAATTACAGAATTGGCCAAATTAACAGTTCAAAAACAAAACAAGTCAAAACATTTGGTCTTGTCAAAGTGTCATTGTACTTGCCAAAGTGACACGCGCATACAAATCAGCTGATTAAAAATACTTCAAGCTATACACAAACTGTCAAAATGTGAAATTTCAATTGTTTAGCGGGAAGCGCTGTCAACATAAATGACAAAACAATTTTTATAAGTTGCATTTTATTTTAAATTTTATTGTAAAATTACCTTAGTAGAAAAAATCTGATGTGGCCAGCACATTACCTTCCGTCAATTGTGTGACAATTCTATGTATTTTGTACAAATGTCATACAAGTTCCTTGCAAAAGATTATATTTCTTGTACATTACCTTAAGGCAGTTGTATGTATTTTATAGAAATTCGTTACAGAGTTTCTAGCAAAAGATCCTATATTTCCAGTAAAATTATAACACATACAGACTGTCAATTGCACTTGACACTGACACCTTTCAATCAGAATTTTCTTAATATAGCAGCTGTTTCCAGAGTTATAGCATAGCTGGCTAATATATGATATTTAATTTCTTTATAATTATTTAACTCTATATCCATTTAATATAAAGTATAAAATGCATTCAAATCATATAGAGAATAAAATATTCTTTAATATTTAGAACATTTAATGTGAAAAAAATGATATTTAACATCGTTTTTTCAAGAAAAACTGTTAACATCTTCAAATGAGGGTACTTCCGGTTGACCAATTATAACCAAAATCTAATCAGCTCTTCATATGGATGTAACGAAGAGGAATACGAAAGAATTATAATTTTTGGAATTGTAGTATTAGAGTTATCGTAGACGAAAATTTTGTTACACACTCACACACACAGATACACAGACACACACACACACACACACACACACACACACAGACACACACACACACACACACACACACACACACACACACACACACACAGACACACAGACACACACACACACACACTCTGACAGAGACACAGACACACACACGCACACACACACACACACACACACAGACACACACAGACACACACACAGACACACACACACACACACACACACACACACACACACACACAGACACACAGACACACAGACACACACACACACACACACACACACACACACACACACACACACACACTCTGACAGAGACAGAGACACAGACACAGACACACACACACACAGACACACACACACACACTGACACACACACACACACTGACATACACACACACACACACATCATCGTAAAAGTAGTAAAATCGTATTCCAGGGATCTTAAAACGTGCTTATTCATTAAAACTCACCACCGATTTTTTTGACCAAAGACAATACCTTCCTTACCTAAAGGTGACGGAAGGTAAAAACATGCCTTTTGATGCTTGCTTTTTAATGTACTATTTATATCCTAATTAATTCACCTTATTTTCAAACCAAAGAAGAACATCTTGAAAATGAAAAATTAATTCAATAATCTTAAATAAAAGACGCAAACCAATTTCTTTTCTCATTGCTTATATATTAATTGGCTTGGTAGTTAATACCAATTAGTTGATCAGTTTTCTCGTAATTAGTCCCGCTGCGTTTTCCAGCCGAGTATTATGAACGGCTCTCTGGACGCTAATAAGGAGCCGAGTGACAGAAATGGCTGATATTTTAGCGACTTTATGCGCGATATTGACTATAAGCAGCCCGTAAACTGTGCTCTTGATAGCTGGCTATCGCACCAAGAAATAATTATATTTTAATTGAAGGAGAAGTGCGTTTTTTACACTACCGACGTTGGGAAAGGATTTGCCAATTTGTTTCACGATATTTTATGGGAGATGTTAATTTTATTTACGGAGAAAATCTATTCCGTGTACATGAATTACTAAGATTGTAGATAGTTAAATGGACTAAGCAGCTGCGACTTCATCAATAAGACAACGGAATTCAGTTGTTTATATTGATTGTTTAAGTCCAACCACGGTGTATATATATATATACTCGTATATAGAAGGTGGGTCAACTCATCAAAAATATCCGTGTTTACGAACTTGGCATCCTCCAGATGTCTCTTAGAAATGTTCCCTACATACGTTAATTAATTTTATGTAAATATTCGATAAAATGTACAAATATCGAAAATACTGTTTCGTTGAAGGTTATAAATTAGGAATAACATCCAATAAAGAAACAATTCCGATTTACCATTTATCGCCAAACATTGTGAATGCCTGACGGAAAGTTATACCCTCTCCAGCTAATAAAATCCTTGGTACACACACACACACACACACACACACACACACACACACACACATACACACACACACGCGCTCATACAAACATTTGCGATTTTTTCAGTTTTCTATTTTTGGGCCATATTTTTAGGGGCGCTTAGATGCTACCTGAAAGTAGCATCTATTCACGATTAATTTTTTTTAGGGGTGCATAGATGCTATCTGATGCTATCTGAAAGTAAAGACGTTTTGCTTTGTTTATATATTTATAATTTTTAGAAATAAATAATTATTTACAATGGCTGTGAACATCTCATATATGTTAGTGGTAGAATTCATCTCATTTTTGCAAACTCTCATCTCACAAAATAAAAAGTCACTTTTAATTTTTATATTATATTATAATAGGACCGTTAACATTAACAATAATAATCTGATTGGGTATTGCCAAGCAATAATGTTAAAATTTAGGTTAACGTAGTTAGTGCAAAAACTCCCTGATATGTATGCTACAGAATATCTAAGTCAACAGTCTAAGTCTACACTTCATTCCCTTAAAAGTAGTTAGAAAGTATCTTAAGGTAACTAAGTTACTTTTAATGAGTAACTAGTAAATAACTTAGTTCTTTCACCAAAGTAACTGGAACTTAAGTAACTTAGTTACTTTTTTTAGGTAACTAACTGTAACCAGTTACATTTTAAAAGTAACTTGCTCAGCTCTGACTCTGACACACACAGACATCATCATGTTACAATTGGATTCTAGGGATCTTAAAACGTGCTCATTTACCAAAATCTCGATATGCGATTTTTAGCACAATCACTATACCTCCCTTACCAAGGGTAGCGGAGAGTAAATGAACATTTCTGACATATTTTAATTTAACACAGGAGTTAAGGCATCGGGTGCCACTAGAACCATTTGTGCCGTGTACGGAGAGATCGCCATTGGGGAAAGTACAGCACAAAATTGGTTTTCTCGTTTCAAGGAGGGCAATTTTGACATGAACTACGTTCAGGAAGACCATTCGGTATTCATGAAGATCCCTTGAACTGCCAGATCATTGAGAGGCAATCATAAACAATGGAGGATAATATATATATATATACATATTCCTGATTAGTTCATAAATTTTCTTTATTATGAAATAAATAAATTTTTAATTCAATGAAAACGCTACGAACTTATGCATAGTCTGATTGATATACATAGCATAAATCTTTTTTAATATATGCAATACATTATCATTCACAAATTATTGACTAAATTATATATTAATCTTTCAAATTACTTGATTTAGACATTCTGAAAAACATGTAGTATATAATAATATATTTCATCTTTGGGCCATCTTTGAAAAGTAGAAAAATTAAAACCACTAATTTATTATTATTATTATTATTATTATTTTTATTAGCATGTTTGAAATACTAAATAGGAGTTAACTTACACTTTCCATTTGATAACGGGTATAACCCGATGATAAATGATGCATTCATGTTTAGAAACCCGCCCAAAATTCTAAAAATTATAGTGCAGGTTATAATTTATGTTAGGAGCGTCAAAATGGTCAGTTTTATTACAGTGACATTTAGACATTTGAATTAAATTTACTGTTATCTAAACATTGACGCAATATTGCTAACGGTAAGAGACAAATGAAAAATGTTTTTATACATTGTTGAATTTTTTAAAAACAGTTACTTTTATGTTTACTTTGTGAAATTTGTTTTATTTTAATTTACACAATGTTGTTCGTGTTACACTTCGTTAAAGTATCAAGTTCTTCTTTCTATTTAAAATGTATTAATTAATAAATTATAATTTAATTACGAATTCGTAAAAGATTTATGTACCTGTTGAAAGTAAAATGGTTTTGTTTAAATTAATAATGTGATTTTACAGAAGATATATACTTTTGAATAATTTATTAATGATATTAATATTTACTGTCTATAAAATAAATTCTTTACTGTATTTTGTCTGTTTCGGAATTAGAATGTCACATTCGAGCATGCATATTGATGTTAGAAGGAGCTTCATTTTTAAACGATTTTTGGTGAAATTTTGTTATTTGACATTGGCATGACTGCAATAAATAGACTAAATATCTAAGCAACTGAGCGAATAAAAACAAGTCACAAAAAAGATTACGTTGGTCCTTATTTTTGGATTAGCGAATTTTACTCTAATATTGACAGTTTAATTCTTAAAATATAGTCTAATCTAATCCAAGTAACTACCTTTTTTGCTAATAAAATGAAGATTAAATTTTAAATACCGAGATAGAATAGAATTTACTAATCCAAAAATGAGGATTTGCTTAAACTTTTTTGCGAATCTTAAATTTTTATTAATCTAAATACATACCTACATATTTACTTATGCTTTAAACTGTATTGATTTCCTTTTCCTATTGTTCTATTTACTTTTTTCTTTTTAAAACTTAACTATTATTAATTTGAAATGAAGTTCTTTGACAGTGACATTTATCTGTAAGTTACATAAATTTAACTGCGTAACCAAGAAGTTTTGTTTGTCTAAAGCGTAGGCTCCGGGGTTTAAGTTATAGATAATTTTATAAATTTATCTATAAAATATGTACAAAAAGTATTAATGCAAATCTGTAGAAAATTTAATAATGTTTAATTTTTATAACAACATTAATCTCGAAAAAATAACATTTAAAGGTATTTTTCAAAGAAAAACTATTTTGAGCTTCAAGTAAAGTGCCATTTCCGGTTTCAGATTTACACCAAAATCTAATGGGCTCCTTCCATAATAGAAAAAGGTCTAAATACAAGGTTTCAAATTGTTCTGAGTGATAGAATTTGAGTTAGAGTGGAGGATTCACACATACATACACACACACACACACACACACACACACACACACACACAAACACACACACACACACACAAATATATATATATATATATATATATATATATATATATATATATATATATATATATATATACATATATATATCGCGAAAATGTTAAAATTGGTTTCTGGGGACCTTAAAACGTGCTCATTTACTAAAATTTCGAAATGCGGTTTTTAGCACGATCCCTATACCTCCCTTACCAAGGGTAGCGGGAGGTAAAAAGATAATGTGAATGAAAGAAGGCAAATCAAGCACTCGTTCGTCAGCGAATTTGTAACTCGTGGTAGAATACTTTGGCTTCTGTAACTTGTGAACTGAAGTACCCATGTTGTTGTTTCTATATAGATTGTTGGTGTTCCTATATTGTTAGTTTACAAAAGAAATGATTTAGTGTCAAATAAAAATGACAGATATCGATTATTCAAAAGAAATATCGAATGAATTTGAGGATGGGCTGGGTTGGGCAAGATGGTTTCAAGTCAAAAGACGTACCTATACGAGAAAGAAATCGAAAAGTTTTGCGAGTGGCGGTAATCAAAAAATGAATTTATTATGATGTCTGACATCCATAAAATTCAATTTGTTTGAATACCTGTTGCTTGGCAATTTTATAGGCCTTACCTAAACGTGACGCAAGGAAAAAAATCTGATGTGGCCAGCACATTACCTTCCGTCAGTTCTATGTATTTTGTACAAATTTCATACGGAAAGTTCCTTGCTAAATTAAATATTCTATTTCTTGTACATTACCTTCCGGCAGTTGCATGTATTTTATGCAAATTTCATACAGAAAATTATTATTTTGTGACGTTTTCTATATACAGTGTAATGTATCTGCAGAAATAAAAGATTTATTATTATTATTATTATTATTATTATTATTATTATTATTATTATTATTATTTCTTGTACATTACCTTAAAGCAGTTGTATGTATTTTATACAAATTCCATACAGAAAGCAAAAGATCCTATATTATAAGACAAACACACTATGTCAATTTCACTTGACACTGACATCTTTCAATCAGAATCTTCTTAATATAGTAACTGTTTCCATAGCTATGGCTACTTTATGAAATTAAATTTCTTTATAATTTTTTAACTCTATATCCATTTAATATTAAGTATAAAATGCAATCAAATCGTATAGAGAATAAAATATTCTTTAATATTTATAATAACATCAAATGTGAAAAAATTATATTTAACATAGTTTTTTCAAGAAAAACTGTTAAAATCTTCAAATGATGGTACTTCCGGTTGACCAATTGTAACCAAAATCTAATCAGCTCTTCATATGGATGTAACGAAGAAGTATACGAAAAAATTATAATTTTTGTAACTGTAGTATTAGAGTTATCGCAGACGAAAATTTTGTTACACACACACATACACACATCCACACACACACACATCCACACACACACACATACAGACATCATCGTAAAAATAGTAAATTCGTATTCTAGGGACCCTAAAACGTGCTTATTGATTAAAAACTCATCATCGAATTTTTTGACCAAAGACAATACCTTCCTTACCTAAAGGTGACGGAAGGTAAAAAGGATAAATAATTTACCATGTCTCTCAATTTTGACAAACAAATTTGTGTACAAAGCAGATTGGCAATGGGTAATATGCCGTGATGATATTTTATTTTTTTAAAATTTAGTAACCAAAAATAAAATAAGAACTCTTCATTAAAATTATGTCTTGCCCGGCAGGTCTTATTAAATATATATCAAATCCAACTAATAACAGGGCAATACAGTTCAACTGTCACCTCGATCTATGAAATCTGATGTTTAAATTATGATGTGAAACTAGAGATTTCTAATCGACAGAATTTGAATTATTGATCGCTGATTATAGATGTTCAGGCTTGATCTTTGATTTAAGAACTGATTGCGAAGAAGTTTGCAAGTGAGACTGCAATGAAGAATAAATTTATGATCTTTTTTGTTGTGTTGGATATTTATATTCTCGTATCTAGATGCACTTTGACCTATAAATTGTTCATTCCACAGGTGGTAAAGCTAAATGCACGTAAATGCATTACCTGTTTGCTCAATGAACTGATCCATTCATTCGTTTCATTGAAACTGTTATTTATTAGATGAAAATTATTCTAATTAGTTTAATGCGAATGTTGTAATTATATAATTAACAGAATTTCATTAACAGCATTTGTAATTAGTATAAATTGTAAGTATTACAAATATAACTATGTTTAGATTTAGAGTCATATGTTTGTATATTACAATATTCAGTTATTAATGTTAGAAATTATGCGAAATTCATAATTTGTCATTATTTTTCACTGGTCTATTTCAGTATAGTTCAAAGGTTATTGAAATATATAATTATTAATTTAATGTAATGTAATTTGTAGATCCATTGTTTTAAATTGTACAAATTTTAAAAAATATCAGCATCCATAAATTTTGTCTAACTTTGATATATACATAAGAAATTAGAAAATATATAAACAAATATATCATCTCGACATGTTACCCATTGCGTGGTGTGCCAATCTGATTTTGGTAATGATGATGACATATTTGTACCGTGCGGGTGTTTACCAGGCGTCACCTCACGTGCATTCATTGCTGGCGTAGAGAATGCACCACAGGGTTAATTTTGTGTCATTTAAAATTCGAAATATTAGAAAATGATTAATTTTGTTAAAACTAGATATTAAAACTGTATGCTAGGGATTATCAAAAATTAAAAAAGTTATTAGTTTTTAAAATAATCGAGTTTATAATGATCTTAACATTTACGTCACACATCTAATCTATTTCAAATTCTTACTGTTATTAAATCTTCTGCTATCGCCTTTTGGAAATCTTGAATCCATTTTCTAATAAATAATACTTTTTACCTTTCGTCACCGTTAGGTAAGGAAGGTATTGTCTTCGGTGGTGAGTTTTTAATGAATAAGTACGTTTTAGGGTCCCTAGAATACTATTTTTACGATGATGTCTGTATGTGGGTGTGCGTGTGTGTGTGCGTGTGTGTGTGTGTGTGTGTGCGTGTGTGTGTGTGTGTGTGTGTGTGTGTGTGTGTGTGTGTGTGTGTGTGTGTGTGTGACGATTTTTCTCCGTCGATAACTCCAACACTACAATTCTAAAAATTATAATTCTTTCGTATTCCTCTTCGTTACATCCATATGAAGAGCTGATTAGATTTTGGTTATAATTGGTCGACCGGAAGTACTCTCATTTCAATGTTTTTAACAGTTTTTCTTGAAAAAACGCTGTTAAATATCATTTTTTCACATTTAATGTTATAAATATTAAAGAATATTTTATTCTTTATACGATTTAATTACATTTTATACTTCATATTCAATGGACATTGAGTTAAAGAATTATAAAGAAATTAAATTTCATAAAGCAGCCAGCTATGCAATAACACTGGAAACAGCTAATATAAATAAAAAAAATCTAATAGACAAATGTCAATGTCAAGTGCGATTGACTTAGTATGTTTGTGTTATAATTTTACTGCAAATATGGAATCAATTCTAAGAAACTTTCTTTATGGAATTTATACAAAATATATAAAACTGACGCAACTGACGGAAGGTAATGTGCTGGCCAGATCAGATTTTTTAAATTTATGATGCCACGCCAGATAGAAATCATCTGCGTATGTATGATAGAGAGAAATATATTGATGACATATTATTTTTATTAATTATTTTATTAAATTGCTTACTAGTTACGCATATTTGACCACAAAAGTATATTTGTATATTTTTATAAACGATGAAAAACAACAATTTTATGACTTTAATTTAGATGAAGTTATATAAAAAAAAATAAAAGAAATAATATAATTTTTAAAAACATTACACTAGGTATTTAAATTATTTTTTTTAAATTGATCACTGCTATGGTGTTCCTAATCAAACAAGTTAAAATTCGCAATGAACCTAGCAGGTTATTTTAATATTTAGCAGTGGATAGACGTATATCTCTGTGTATTATATGATATAATGTACAAACTAACATTTAAAGTGAAAAACAAAAATTTGAGTGAATGTGTTTTCTTAAGCGAAGGCATAAGGTATGAAGATTTTCCATTACCCGGTAAGTGCTATACTCATTTATTTAAACTATGCAAAATGTATTTTATAAATCATATCTTTGAACATATTGACTGGTATTTACTCTTATTTAGGCGTAGAAAGGCTATGACTAAAATAACAAATCATTCCAATGTATTTATAAATGGTAGCCATGGTAATTAGTTAGTTAGAGTGACTAAAATTTTGAGTAAATTTATGTGTATTCTATTTTCTATATTGAACCAATTCAACGTATACTTTTATATCAAATTTGTAAGAATGTAGGTAAAACACCAGACACGTGAATGTACTGTACATTATTATTAAATATGCTAAAAATATCAATGAATGTTTGGTCTTTTCTTTCTATTTTTATATTGTATCACGAATTGAATAGGTATTTTTTATTAAAAGGTTTCCTGAATATTAAGCTGGCATTGTTTCATACTATTGAAATTCAATTATGAAAACATTTTTACATGTATATCACGTATTTATTTAATAAGCAATTTATTTGTTTCACGCCTACAACATTAAGTAATGTGCATTCTGAATACATATATTAGAATATTAAATTCTATTAATAGAACGTTTAAAGTGCTTTCGCCTTAAATGTTAACTACTTAAATAATAACATGTTGTTTATAAGATAAAATCTTTATCTGGTGCAAAGATTTTATCAGACGTTTTAAGATTTTATCAAATATTTTAAGATAAACTGTTAAGCAGGAAATACAATATTTTTTATTTTTTATTTTGCTATACTTAAGTACCTATTGCTAAATTAAAAACTAGACAATATGGGAGTAAAACCTATCTAATATTTTTATTTTTATTACGAAAAAAATGCAAAATATAATTTTTTATTTAAGCATATTTCAGAGTGTCATGAAACTATTGATGTACTCTACTGTTTGTTTGACTGATAACAAACAAAAAAATAATGAGTTCCATGCTGCAAATTACGATTTTTTTGCGTTTTTCGTAAAATAATAAAAAAATGATTGGTTTTAGATTTATATTAGCTAGTTTTTGATTTGTATTAAAACTAAATGATAACCACTGCAAAACAATAAAAAAATCTGATGTGGCCAGCACATTAACTTCCTTCATTTCTATGTATTTTGTACAAATTCCGCACAGAACGTCTCTTGCAAAAGATTGCATATTTCCAGTACATTACCTTCAGTCAGCTCTATATATTTTGTACAAATTCCATACAGAAAGTATCTTGTAAGAGATTCTATATATGTCCAGTAAAATTATAACATAAACATACTATGTCATTTGCACTTGACACTGACATTTGTCAATGAGAATTTTGTTAATTAATTGTTTCTATGGTTGTAGCACAGCTGGCTACTTTATGAAATTTAATGTCAGTTTTTAAATATTGCAAAACTTAATTTGAAAGAATGCCAAATGAAAATTAAGTAATTTTAAAGAACTGGAAGAAAAGAATGGTGAATAGTGAATAAAATTTTATATAATATGAGCCATATGTCGTATTCTCAATAAATCTAGCGTGACCCTCGTATACGCCGTAATAATCTTATATTTTGGTTGATAAATTAAATTGTACTTACATTTAAATAGTTTTTATACAAAAACAATTTAATTTAAAATATTTTACCAAATTTATAAAATAATCAAGGTCAAATATTTCAGTCAGGTTTTCCAGTAATACAGCCCATAAAATAAGGATTACAACTCATTTTTCGGAGTTAAAAGAACATTTTCTCTTATATCTATCCGAAAATATGAGTGTAATAAAATTTGCATTATCTTATCCTTATCCAAGAAGCCTGTGAAAAAATTTGAAATCGTTATCACTTAGAATTGGACAACATTTATTACGGAAATAAAAGATCTGATATGACCAGCACATTACATTCCGTCACGTCTATGTATTTTGTACAAATTTCATACAGAAAGTTTCATGTACCTACACAAACATGTCAATTGCACTTGACACTGACATCTGTCAATTAGCATTTTCCTAATATAGTAGCGGTTTCCATGGTTATAGCATAGCTAGCTGCTTTATGAAATTTAATTTCTTTATAATTTTTTAACTCTATATCCATTGAATAAGAAGTATAAAATGTAATTAAATCGTATAGAGAATAAAATAATCTTCAATATTTATAATTACATTAAATATGAAAAAATGAAATTTAACAGAGTTTTTTTAAGAAAAATTGGGGTACTTCCGGTTGAGCAATTATAACCAAAATCTAATCATCTCTTCACATGGATGTAAAGAAAAGGAATACGAAAGAATTATAATTTTTTGAATTGTAGTATTTCAGTTATCGGATCCGAAAAAATCGTCACACATACACACACACACACACACACACACACACACACACACACACACACACACACACACACACACACACACACACATACACACACCCATACATACACCCATACATACATACATACATACAGACATCATCGTAAAAACAGTAAAATCTTATTCCAGGGACTCTAAAACGTGCTCATTCATCAAAAAGTGTTTGTCAAACACAACAGATATTTATTGAAGGTTGATCTATTTCTAATGCATCCGTAACAGTGAAAGAAATATTTTTTGCTTATACGTTGTCAAATATTCTATTATGTTCTGACAATTGAAAAACACATTTTTCAAGGAAATCTTGTAATATGTTATGATGAAATATTGGTTGTATTTCTTTTGATCGAGATATCAGCAGAGCTCAGCAAAATGTCAATATTGATTTTTATTCAAATTCGGGGTTTTTAAAGATGGATATGTTTCTATGTTAAATCGAAAACTTGAAGTAGGTACTTTATGTTTTATTGTGTTTAGACAACTACTACTATGTAAAATGAAAATTACAGAAATGAATTATAAATTTTTGAAAGATTTCTAAAAGAACCGGAGGTAACCGCTCTGAATAAAAAACGCATTAACATAATAGTATTTTATGTACCAAGGGCGTTACGATGATAATAATGCCAGGAGGGCGACGAGAATCTAGCTTGAGGGCCACTGGCCCGAGGGATAGATGTCGCCCGATGGGCATTATCATCTAGTAACGCTCGTGGTGCATACAAGATTTTATGTCTCACTAGAATATGTGATATAAGTTTTCCTTTATAATAATTTTGATTACAATAATGCTTAAGCCTTAGCGTTGCTAAGAACGTTGTTTAATTGTTTGTTTATTATCAACATTTATTTATTTTTAAAATATCTTCATCGTTGGAGATGATGGAATGGGTGAATTTGGTGTTTCGGAAGATAACTTATCGAAATATTAGAAAAAAATTATTTTAAATGCTTCTGCTTACTTTGAGGAAGATAAACTCACAAATGTTCCCCTAATTATTCTATTCTCGTCTGTAGAAGATGTAAGTATTATATTTTGAGGTTTGTTTTCACATGACAGATCTCAGTTCTTTATTTCTTATGCACTTATTTCTGAATATTATTTCATTTTAGAGAGTTTGTACAGCTTTGGATGTGTCACATGTGACGGTAAATAATATCGAAAATGAATTCAAACGTGGATAAATATCGTCCCCAAAAAATTAGTGATCCGTCATCCGTCCAAAATCAATGCGAAACATTGCAGTCTGCAATTCGATGTACTTACTATTTACATGTGTGTTGAAAGTAAATCGCTTTTTAAGGCCCTTTTGATAATCAATTTTAAGTATTATAATTAAATTAAAAATGAATTCTGTGTTGTGCTTTCAAAGCTGTTTTCTTATTATATTAATTGTTGTAATCAATTAATGTATTAATTGTTGTAATCAATCCTTATTATTATTGCAATGAATTATAATTAAAAAGAAAATAATTTTCATTATATGCCGTTCATATTATTTCTTAAACGATGATTGGATTATAATGAGGACATAATGAACCATTATGCCCTCATATAATGCCCCGGTTGTTATAGATATATTTATACACACCGTATCCTAGCAATAAACAGTTCATAATACTTTAGTGAGACATAAAATTAATTAACCTATGTCAATTTTAATTTAAATTGACAGATGAAGGATACCTATGTGTCGGGAACATTTCTAACCTTACACGCTGACATCTGGCGGATGCCAACTTCGTAAATACGGATATTTTTGATGAGTTGACCCACCTCTTATATTTATACACTATGCTCGTATATAACGAGTTATTCCGGAAATTTTCTACTCTGTCTTCATCGTCTACATTGTGTACATATTGTATATATGTATTATAGAAGTATAAAGTTATATTTTACACGTAGACGTCCAACAATGTTAACATGTTCCTGATGTACTCGTATTATCTAGTGAGCTGTGAGATCGTGATCGTATATTATATGCAACAGTCATATTATATGAGATTCACATCGTTGAATGAAGTGTATACATCTTTCAAATAGGTAAAATGATTAGGATTACTTATTTTCATAAAGAAAGTAGTACTAAAACTATTATAATTAGTTATTATATATTAATTAGATAGTTTTAGTTAAATTTAACCTTAGACTTCATCTATTATTAAAGAAAGTAGTAAATGATAAAACAAAAAATATAAACTGTGTTTATTGTTTCCATAGTATGTAGAACAATATATATTTTTATCGACGTTTACATAAATTGAAAGCTTGTAATATTTGAACATTAAGGTTTTTAGGTAAGAAAGATATTGTATTTGGTCAAAAAATTTGATGAACAGTTTTTAATCAATAAGCACTTTTTAGTATGTATGTATGTGTGTGTGTGTGTGTGTGTGTGTGTGTGTGTGTGTGTGTGTGTGTGTGTGTGTGTTTGTGTGCGTGTGCGTGCGTGCGTGTAACAAAAATTTCGTCTGCGATAACTCTAATACTACAATTTCAAAAATTATAATTCTTTCGTATTCTTCTTCGTCACATCCATATGAAGAGCTGACTAGATTTTGGTTACAATTGATTAACCGGAAATACCGTCATTTGAAGATTTTAACAGTTTTTCTTGAAAAAACTATGTTAAATGTCATTTTTTCACATTTAATGTTATTATAAATATTAAAGAATATTTTATTCTCTATAAGATTTGACTGCATTATGCTTAATATTAAATGGATATAGAGTTAAAAAAAATTATAAAGATTAAATTTCATAAAGTAGACAGCTATGCAAACAGCTACTATATTAAGAAACAAGAAAATTCTGATTGAATGATGTCAGTGTCAAGTGTAACTGACATAAGTGTGTTTGTATTATAATTTCACTGGAAATATAGGATCTTTTGTTAGAAATTTTCTGTATGGAATTTGTATTAAATACATTCAGTCGGAAGGTAATGTACAAGAAATATAATTTTTTGCAAGGAACTTTCTGCATGAAATTTGTACAAAATACTGACGCAAGGTAATGTGCTGGCCCCATCAGATTTTTTTTTAGTTCAGATTGTGAATAAAATTGTATACAAACCTCGGTCAAAAGTTTTAGTATCTCCGAGGTTAGCTATCTTCGCCCTCGACAATGAAACACTTTCCACCTCGGTTAGTAATATACTATTTTACTCTCGAATAGCATACAATTTTTATTCCAATAACGGTATAATGAAAAGGCGTTGGATAATTAATTTTATACTACAAAAATGTATTACGCGTCAACAAATATTTAAGAAAAATATGATAGCAGTAAACAATCTTCCTCTGGGGAAATTACCTTCCAAGAATCCGCAGAGTAATGTTGTCTTAACATATTGATTGTTAATCAACCTCTTGAGACTTACGTTTCATATATCCGTTAATCACCTTCCTCGATCTACCGGTCCAAATAAGGCATTGAAATCGGGAGAAATGAAATGCTCACGTGAGTAATCGAAAGATCAGCAGCCTATTAGGCATAATCGCCGCATCTTTGCCGCGATGCCAGAGTTCGTCTCTTGTCTCGATACAAGACGTTGGCAGTGTCATCTCATGTTTAAAACAAAGCAGTGACAGCGGCAGAGCCTGCTTGATCGAATTTACTCACGTGATCAGCATGGGGAATTAATGGGAAAGAGAAAATATACTTTACGATGGAGAAGATATTCAATATTTTTAATTTCTGACATTTTATAAAATCTCAACAATTAAATATCTCGATTATTAATCGCTCTTATTAACATGGAGTCACGTGATTGCGGCTGTTTTCAAAGGCCTTATAGCTCTACAATCATATCTCTGACTTTTTTCGTTGACTTATTTTGTATGACATACTCGATCTATCGCACTATCAAGTTCGAACAACTGTTTTCTCTGACTTTTAGTGGATATGCAAACTTGAAGTAAGTTTGTTATGTTGTTTCTTTAATGACAACAAATTTCATATTTGTTTGACATAAAAAAATATTTTTAATACAATGAATCAACTCAGAAGAATGATAGAAAGAATACACGTAGTTGGAAGAAGTATGAATCTATTTGAAAAGAGTAAATTGGTGGCAATGTGTTGGTGGATGGAGTGAAACTGGAGCAAGTGAATGAGTTTGGATATTTGGGTAGCATGATGTCAAGGGATGGTGGAATTGATAGAGAAATTGAAAGGAGAGTGAGTGCGGGGTGTAAGGTAATGGGTGCTCTGGGTACTTTTTCTCGAAACGTAAACGTATCTAGAGAAGCTCGTTTAAGTGTGTATAATGGAGTGCTAGTGCCTGCTTTGATGTATGGAAGCAAATATTGGGCATGGACAGGAAAGCATAAAAAGAGATTTACTGCCGTGAAAATGAGGTATTTACGTGGTGTATGTGGATATGTAAGACGGGATCGCGTGAGGAATATTTTGGTGTATGAAGAATGTATGGTTAGGAAGAATGTTGTTATAAGAGAGTAGGAAGGAGGCAGTTGAGATGGTTTGGTCATGTGGAGAGAATGAAGAGTGAACGGCTTGTAAAGCGTATATATCTTGGTAAAATTAAGGGTGTTCGATTGCGTGGCCGTCCAGTATGTAAGTGTATGGATGTGATTGATAAGGTGCTAAAAGAGAGAAAGTTTCCGAGTGGGAAGAGAAGAAGACCGTGTATGAATGCGATTATGAATATGGCCGAGGCGAAAGAAGTGTGCTTAGACAGGAGTGTGTAGCGAAGGATGATTGTTTCGTATTATTGTGGTCCGGTTGCGGTATTTCGCTACCGAAAATCGGTCACTTTAATATGTTAAGAGTAAGAAATATTTGTTGTATGATGTCAGGTTAGTAAGAATGTTGAAAGAGAGAGTGATTATTTTTGTGGTTGATGTTATTATTATTGTTTCGGGTTTGTGCTAACCCACTAAGTGGGAAATGCGTGATTTTATGTATGTATGTAGGTATGTATGTATGTATGAATCAAATCACATTCTAATTTCAACCCTTCCATCTCGGAGTTAACCAATTCTGACGTTTCTGCAGTTATATTTTACTCCGTAAAGTTACATTCCTGCACTTCAGAGACAGTAGCGCATGTTTACTAGAGAATTCAGTTATAAATACTCGAAGGCAAGAAAATGAAAATGAATAATGTGTCAGTTTAACTAGGAACACGTATTGCTTTTATAATGACAATATTGCACATTGCTTTTATCAATGTAATTACTTTTTTATGAACGGAGGCTGTGTCTCTGTATATCAAATTAATCAAAATAATTCGCATAAATCAAAGAGCATGTGATCAAAAAATAAATAAATAATAATTCATATAATTTTAGACTTGAAAATAATATTCGTTAAATATTCATGGAATTCGGGAAAAAATACTTCAAAGGCTTGTGACATATATTTGACGTCAGCGCTCTTGAGTTAAATAATTGAGTATATATCGACCTGTTGCATTTCACGAAGATGTAGTGGACTGACAAACTGACAACATGTTTATATACATCGTTTATATTGATAAAAAAAATAAGTGTCCTATAATCCTCAAGGGAGATAATTAACTTATACTAGTATCTTCTGCTAATAGCAATCCTAAAATATTGTAGACTATAAAGTGACAACTAATAATGAGGTAGGTCACGTTGCATAGGAAGATTTTTCTCCCGGCCAATCCTAATTAGAGTAGAACTGGGAGAAATTTAGAAATTATAAGGCTATAGTAAATCAAATAACGTTTTACGGGCCTGAAACTTGTTGTGGACTCTTGAAAAGCCAAATAAAAAGTAGGTCAAAAACTAGGAGGGGTTTGTCTTTCTATAACCAAAAGACATTCGAATAGACTATTTTTTATTGATCGTAGAAAAAAATATTGAGGTGGTTCTATTATAAGTCTCGTACAAAAGTTTTGCCATGAAATTAATTCACAGATATCATATACAGGATGGTGACTTGAACGACGCAGCATAGGGGTTTCAATGGTAAAATCTTAATGTGATGTTATTTGCTTCCGTAATTATTTTAGAGCAAAATTGTTTATGGTTTATGCTGCAGGAAAAAATACCGCATTCGAATATGCAAATGTTTATAATTTTTCAATATCCGGAACCGTAATAATAGTTGAAAACAATAATAACATTTTAGCAAAAATCATTGATGCCATGGAAAAAAATCTGATGTGGCCAGCACATAACCTTTCGCCAAATATTTTACCTGGTTGTACGCATAAAACAAAAAATATTTTTAAATACAAATACATATATTCATGTCTCACTACAAAATAATTCTCATATATATATTTACAAAATCTATGGGATATTTTAATATAAATTATGTACAATACATACATTTTCTTTATATTCAATATCCTGAAATTTTCCTTTTCTACTTTCTTATTCTTTATATTCGTCATTTTTTCGCAAATTCCTTTTATATTCTTTTTTACGTATATTCTTTTGCGTTGTTGACTTTTTTTATTTTCATAATGATGTACAAATATTTTTGACAGTGACATACAAATATTTTTGACAGTGACATTTATGTGTCAATTACAAACATTTAAATTTCTTGCCTTAAAGTAGTTTCATCTGAGATTTTTTACATCAAATTATTTTATATGCATTTCTGTATCTCTAAATCTATAGAAGATTTAATAATGGATTTATATTTATCGAATTAAGAATTTAACATTTATTTATATAAATTTTCGATAAATAATATTTAGATGATTTTGTTCTTGTAACTACTACTTCAGGTTGTCCAATTGTTACCAAAACTTAATTAACTCTTCCCATTATTGTTAGATTGAGGAGTCCGTAGTTAAAAATGTCTTAGTATTTGAGAAATCGTGGATCCAACATACACACACACACACGCACACACACACACACACACTTACACACACACACACACACACACACACACACACACACACACACACACACACACACACACACACACTCACGGACATCATCGTAAAAATGTTATAATCGGATTCTAGGGACCTTAAAACGTGCTTATTCACTAAAATCTGGATATGCGATTTTTAGCATGAATTCAATACCTCTCTTAGCGAGAGGTAAAACGCGCAAGCATCTGTCACTACTTGAAGAAATCTAGTAAAAAAATTTGTTCTTGTCAATTTACATTGTTGTAATCAACTATTACATTGTTGTCATCAACACGACAATAAATGCGTTTTCTTTATCCTTGTTTTGAAAATAATTTTAAACGTGAAGAATCTTTTACAGATGTTTGCACTTTTGTTTAAATCGAGGAAAATGAAAACATCTTTATTGTAGTTGATGACAACGATGTAATAGTTGTTGATTACAACAATGTAGTTTGACGAGAACGAAATTTAAGATATCTTTAAGTAGCGACAGATGTTTGCGCTTTTATTTAAATTTCTGTTCCATGGCATCAATGAGTTTTGCAAAAATGTTATTATTTTCGACAATTTTTGCGGTTGCGGAAATTGAAAAATTATAAACAATAGCATATTCGGGTGTAGTATTTTTTTCTGTAACAAAAACTTAAATACAATTTTTCTCTAAAATATTTAGGGGGCAAATAACTGCACATTAAGATTTTACCATTGAAACCCTTATGCTGCGTCATCCAAGTCACCAACCTGTATGACATTCGGAAAAATAAAGGATCGATAATGTAATAATTCTGCAATTTATCCAGATTTATAGAATTTTTTTGTACTATCCAATACTCTGTGGATTTATTGATATATCTAAATTGAGCAACATCTACACTGCCGGCGATACGGCCGATATCTCAGCAATATCTGTCACGGCTTCTTCATAGACCCTCTCTATCTTGTCTTTTGATAACTTGTAGCAACCCGACGCAATCTGCGAAGCTATTTATTGATTTTCAATATAAAGCATAGTAATTTTATAGGTTATGTTCCCTTTACATCGCTTTGATACCCTAAAATAGGTCAACAAGCTTTTTTATGAAGTGTACCAAAGATGTTTCAAATACATATGATCTAGCATCATTGATGTTACTAAAAATAAGTTCCATTCATGGAATTTGATCTTTATTGTTGAAGACCTACAATAATGGATCATTGCTTAAAAGGTAACTCACTTGCTTTCTGAGAAAGAAATGAAAACTTTGATATAGATTCCATAAAGGACATCTTTCTAAACAAAAGTATTTGTTCATCGAAGAGACAAGATACGTACAATTATTTTTATAACTGTTATTTGAATTATTATTCTCTAAAATTATACATAAACGATTTACAGCGATAAATTCCAAGGACTAGTTTTTAACCAATCATAATGCAAAACACTTGAAAATTCAACCAATGGGAACAGTATTATACTGATTAAACAATGCTAATCAGATGCTTGCCTACCACCTCTAACCAATTGTTTATAGTCAGCCTTTGTGTTTGACGTTAGAAATTATTATTTTAAAGAATCGGTTATTTGAAATTAAAGTAATCCATTATACGAAGATTTCATGCAAAGGCAGTGTTGCCAACCTTATGATAATTATTTATTTATTTATTTGCACTCTCCAACAGGCTAAAAGCCCTATTACAGAACAGGATATAATACAAAAAATAATATGACAAATTGAACCAATAAAGGTAAACAATATACAATTGTTTCAGTAAGGCGATATTACAAAATATGTGTACAACCATAATAGTAGTGAATTAAAGTGATGAAATAAATTTAGGGTCATTAATATTAGGGTACCTTTATAACCAGGGTATGGCCATGGGCCAAGATCGCCGCCATTGTCGGTAATTGATTTTCCTATTTATATGTAATAAATGTGATATTATGTTATAAAATAATATTAAATTATCACTCTGTGAATTTATAAAGGTAAGAAAAATTAATTTATTTAAGAGATACACAATTATTATTATGATATACATTTAGAGATTATGTAGAATATATGACATGGGTTGTTATTATCACATCTAATTTAATATCTGTAGTTTTTATTTACATAATAATTGTATATTCTAAACTTACCTTTTAAAAATTTAAATGATTGTGCTTAATATTGGTAATTTTTAGTTGTTTTCAGTGACAGTAATCGTGATGGGTATCTTAACAAACTACACAAGTAAATAAGATAAAATATATTACTTACACTTTAAATACATATTAAAATGATAATTAAATGTGTTTTTCATTAAAATAAAACAAATAGCCACGAAAATGCATAATACTTTGCGCAAGAACAACACATATAACAGATGTCCCGGTAATGGCGGACGAAACGTGAGCCACGCCATGGCCATACCCTGGTTGTAAAGGTACCCTAATTAATATCATTTGAGTTATTTAAGTTATTGTAAAGCTTACACATTTTAATAATTGGTGACTTTAGTGCCAAGTTAGTACGGGAAGGTGGCAAATAGAAGAGTGTTATATTTCTTGTGGATATTGTGGGAGTATGGAAATTCAAACATTGAAGGGATAAAGGATCATCAATTTTGTAGTGTAATAATTTGTATAAGTGAGTGAGATGTAATTTCTTTCGTCGTATATCAAGAGATTCTACTTTAAATATCTTTAACAAAATTTCATAATCAAACCCTCTAGGAGGGTAATAATTTATTATTTTATAATATATGTATTTTAACATTTTTTTCTGAACATATTCAAGAGCATTTATATAATTATTGTAGATGGGAGCCCAAATAATTGCACAGTATTCGATTTTCGATCGTACTAAAGAATAATACAAACTAAAGATAGCTTGAATATCAACAAAATTTCGTGTATTTCTAATGACAAATCCCAAAGTTTTTGTAGCAGCGGAAATAACATTATGTGTTATGGGCCAAAAATACTCCAAGATCTGAGATTAAGTCTGTTCTAATAAGAGTAATATTATTTACTGAATAATTAAATAATATTGGAGACTGTTTTCGAGTATAGGTTAAGATTTTACACTTAGATAAATTAAGAAGTAGTTTATTTTTTATACACCAGTTGTAAAGTTCGGTTAAGTCATTTTGTAGTGATATACTATCATTAACATCAGTAATTGAGCGATAAAATTTAAGATCGTCCGCAAAGAGAAGATTATGATTGACCAAGTTTGATGTGATGTCATTAATGAAAATTAAAAAGAGTAAAGGACCAAGATTGGAGCCTTGTGGTACTCCTGATGTAGCAGTAAAAGCATTTGAATTATTATACATATAAGACAATTTGGATAGGTATACGATATACAATAGTAAATTTGTATGTAAAATGACAAAAAATATATGCAAGAAAAACGAATTAAATAATTCCGATGAAGAATTTTGAGATAATCCACATAATTTTGAGTGTTCTTTATGATAACTTCAAAGTCCGGTGACTCGCAACACTGAACATAAGTTCTTTTGACTGAGAAAAACTAACAAATTTGTCAATATAACATGTAAAAATCTAATGTGACCAACACGATACCTCCCGCTATTTAATTTTTATTAGCTTAAATATACATACTTACGCTGGAAAAACTCTATTAAGATCCATTCAGTGTATATGGTCGTTGGATCCATTCCATATAACTATGGTTCTATTATTTACTATTTTCTATTTAAAACGTTACTATTATTGATGGGTCCCAAGGGAAAAATGATTGGATAAGCAGTCTACTGATGAAAGTTATTTATTTCTAACCGACGTTTCGACTAAAACGTTAGTCTTCTTCAGGGCAAGAAATGGTCAAATACATATCATTTGTGGCAACCACCCATAAGGAACAGTTTTCGATAAAATTATCACAGAGTTGATCGTCATAAGGTATACAAACATCAATAAATAACATATAAAAAAATTAGCAGTCAATTGTAAAAAAATAATATTATTAATTTGAAATGATTAGTTCTTTGCCAGTAACATTTATCTGTCAGTTACATACATTTGTGATATGAACTGTGTAACCAAGGAGTTGTGCTTGTTTAAAGCGTAGGCTCCGGGATTTAAATTATAGATAATTTTATAAATTTATCTATAAAATATATAGAAAAAGTATTTATGCAAATCTGTATAAAATTTAATAATCTTAAATTTTATAATAACACAAATCTCGAAAAAACGACATTTTAAGGTATTTTTCGAAGAAAAAATTATTTTGAGCTTCAAGTAAAGTACCATTTCTGGTTATCTGATTTACACTAAAATCTAATGGCTTCTTCCGATATTAGAATAAGGTAGAAATTCAAGGTTCCAAATTTTCTGAATGATAGTATTTGAGTGGAGGATCCACATACACACACAAAAACACAAATGCATAGACACGCGCACATACACACATACACACACACATTCACACACACACACACACACACACACACACACACAAACAAACAAACACACACACACACACACACACACACACACACACACACACACAAACAAACACACACACATACACATACACACACACGCACGCACACACACAAACATACACATACACACACGCACACAGACGCACACGCGCGCACAAACACACACACACACAGACACAGACACACACACACACACACACACCACACACACACACACACACGCCCGCGCGCACAACACACAACACACACACACACACACACACACACACACACACATACACACGATATGCGATTTTTAGCACGATCCCTATACCTCCCTTACCAAGGGTAGCGGGAAGTTAAAATAAATATTCCTTTAATTTTGACAAATTTTCGATTTTAAATAAAATTTAATATCCACCTCGACACTGTTCAAGTTCCTTTTTATCACTATATGGTTTATTTTCTTCGGCCCTATGGCCTCGGCAACTAAATAGTAATAAAAAGTAGAACTTCAGCAATTTGATACATAAATACCTAATTAATAATATTATTATATTCTTTTTAAGGAGAATTTATGCAAAGTGTGTCGACTTCATAAACTCTTGAAGGGATGAAAATGAAAATATGTGCTCTAAGAAATGCAGTTCATTTGTTTCTCTATTCCATCATCTTTTACGACTGTGTAATAAAGAAATATTTTCATGTCTGTAAAATCAAGAATTTCATTCTTCATTTATTCTTTATGAACTGGTCT